>CM040119.1:335143247-335481665 GCA_022559845.1 Amorphophallus konjac
GGGTGAGTGCCATGGTGGTGATGCCGACGTCGAGGTGAGGGATACGGAGCGCCTCCGCGCGGAAGCGGGAGACGAAGTCCCATAGCGTTTCTTCTTTCCCCTGCCTGAGAGCGAGCAGGGTTACTGCAGACCTGGCTACCTTTCGGTAACCCACAAAGTTATCCTTAAACAGCTTCTTGAGCTGCTGGAAGGAGGAGATCGTCTCGGCTGGCAGGGACTCGAACCATGCTCGGGCGTTCTCCCGGAGGGTCGTAACAAACGCCAAGCATTTCATGGTGTCGGAGGCCCGGTGGAACACTAGGTGGGACTCGAAACCATGCAGATGGTCGGCCGGGTTGGTGGTGCCGTCGTATTAGGCAAATGACGGCAGCTGAAGCTTTGGCGGGATGGGGGCTTCCATGATTTCCCTGGAGAAGGGAGCGTGGAAGTCTTGGTCGTCGTCGATGAGTCCGCGATTCTTGGCGGCCAGAGGACGTCGTCTAGGTATCGGACCTTGTCCTCTATCTCTTCGAACCGTTGGAGCTGGCGGTCCATGTCCGGGTTGGAATGGAGAGGGCTGCGTACCTTAGGCACAGGCACGCTGTGTGACCGTCGGGTCCTTGCGACGGAGGTGTGGGAAACCACCCTTACCTGCCGGAAATTTTCTCCGGCTTGGCCTCCTTTGCCCTCCCGTTGCTCGGGTGAGACATGTTGGGGCCTTTGGTCCGGGAGTTCTCGGCAGAATTCTGCCAGGGTTCGGACTTCCTGGCGGAGCTCATCTAGGTCACCTAGGGTGACCTCTTGTCGGGGGCGCGCGGAAGAAGCTTCCTGCGACTCCGGTGAGAGTTGGGTCCCTGATGGGAACCCCGCCCCCGGTTGCTGGCGTTACGGAGGCTTCCACGGGGCGCCATAGCTTTTCGCTCGAGTTCCCACAGACGGCGCCAAGAAGTGTAGCGGCAGGAAAATGGTTCCTATGCCACATACCACCTTCTCTATTTATTTATTGGGGAAGTCGTCTCGCGCCCGTGGATGCCTGCACACACTAAGAAACTAGAAGGGCGTCAGAAGGAGTCCCAGGTGTTACCCTAGGGGACAACCCTCCGATGCTTAAGTCAGCAAGGGATTAATGAGCAATAGAGAGGAGCAAAGTAAGAGAGAAGTAGAGGCCGTAGTCGTCGATCCAGGAGGCGCGTAGATCCTCAGCACGCGTGCTCGCCGCTCCCAGTGGGCTCTCGAGGAGTGCTCGTTGGGTGGTAAGGCCGTGCGGGAGGAAGAGGCTCTTTGGACGTAGCGAAAGACCTCTCCGTCGTAGTTGCTGGTCGAGTTGCTCTCTTCTCAGTAGGAAGCTCTGGTGGCAGAAGTATCCGCCGTATCTCCTCTTGCGTAGCAGTATGGGGTTTAGTAGAAGAATCTACTATACTCCTCTCTTCTGTCGATGTCCCTTTTATATGGGTTGTCCTGGAGCAAGGGACCTCATCCCTTGATAGGGAAGAGTCCGTTTAGTAGAGTAACGTTCCTCCGCTATGTTGGCAGGAGTTTCCCGTTGGAGGGTGATACCTCCGGCGTCGGTCGGTCCCTGGGCGAGTCTTACGGCACTCATGGCGCGTGCTTGCCCGTTATGGGGTCAAGGCCGACGTCGTGGGGGCAACGGTCAGTCGTCGGAGTGTCCTTCGACGAGAACTACGCTTGGGCCGGCCTTATCGGCGTCGTGGAATTCGATGCTCTGTTGGGCCGGCCGTTCTCTTATTGGGTTGAGCGTGTATGCTTGCTCCTTGCTTGGGCTTAGCGCGTCCAAACCTTAATGGGCCGCTCGTGCTTGGGCCATTTCTGGGTCAAACCAGATTTACCCTCCTCACACACAATCATCAAAAGTATATGCAAGCATACACAAAGTTTAGTTATCATCAAAGATAAAGTTTAGTTACCATCAAAAACATAAACATTATGCAAGGCACACATCAATCTCCCCCTTTTTGATGATGACAAACTTTGTGATTGACTTAGACAGATCATAGACTTTCACATTCTTCTCCCCCTTTGACATAATCAAAAAGTGGGAGGAAGGCAAGGAAGTTCAAATTTCAGCAAAGTAGATTCATGAATCAATAAGAGCTCACTGCAAAAGTTCAAATGAGGCAATAGCAAAGCAAAGATAAGATGATCAAAACGTGTTGATTCTTGTGATTCCAACTGTTGGTGATGGAGATGATAGGTGTGTAGACTTAAGACTTGCAGACTAAGTAAACACATCAAGATAATACCACTGAAAGCCTAAAGCCCATTTCAGATTTTCACAATATGCAATGGCAAGGCAAAGGCATGATTTTTCTTTGATTTTCAGATTTTCAGATTTTTCCTGTTGAAATGTATAAAAACTCATAAATGCATGCAAGCGATGACACACCAAGTGATTTCTTTGATTTTCAATTTTTTAGTTTTCTATTAAAATGCATAAAGTTAGATGCTAACAAAAGAGGACACATAAATGCATGCAATGCAACCAAACAGATACGTATATACATGCAACATAGCTCCCCCTCTTTATTTAAAGAGATGGAATAGGTGTACGAAAAGTGCAGGTGAGTCAATACATCCAGAATGTTCAAGTATAACACCTAGGAGATTGTGCAATCACACAGAAGAGTTATGCAATAGTCAAAGCAGTCAATCAATTTTCTGAATACATACTAAATCAAATTTTCATGTGTGTAAGTGAATAACATGAAAATAGACTATTGCAATATGGATATTCAGATTTTCTGATCAACACTAAGAGAGATTTTACAGATTGTTTTTCAATTTATGAGAACAGCGTATTGGAGGCTACGCGCTGCCATAAAGAATTTTTCAGAATTTTTCAATTCAAAATTTTTTCACAATGACAATCAGAATTTTGCAAGAGTGATCAACTTCAAATATTCCTTTTTACGCGAGTAGACACATGAAGCTCATGCCGGACTCCCCGGTTACTCAGAATATTGACCATTTCACTTCATTTTGAGCATAGATACTATAGTAGAACACTTTTCTGAAATGAACCACATCACGTCTCAGGTGACATGTGCCCAATTTACTCAGTGAGACTAAATATTGCTCTGCCTTCATTTCAGATTTTTTTTTTAAGAAATAGGCAGGCATCTTTTTCCTTAACTGCCTCTTTAATATTCATGCAGCAAGTTTAATATGTCTAGAGTGTTGAAAAGAAATTCCTATATCCTTATTTTAACACTTATTTTTACATCTTGTGCATGAAGTGTGTAAATTTGATTCATCATGTATATCGAAAATTTCATGAACACACAACAGTGCAGCTTCTCCGAAATAGATGCACTTATCAAATCTTTACTCCCACTGAGTGTATTGACAAGAAACACTCCAGTGATGACTCAAAAGTAACATTATTTAGTAAGAATTATGAGGTCTTAGAAATTCCAAGGATGAGGGTGAATAACATATATAGCATGCAAGCACACAATTTGGAAGATATGCAATGTGCAATGTAAAATGCAGAATGCATTATGAATGCAACATTTCAAATTTTTATTTGAATGTCCTAAATGCAATGCAAAGTGCAAGACGTAACATAGATGCAAATTATAAGTTTTCAATTTTTTATTTTGATGATCTAAATACACCTAATGCATTGAATTATAATGCATGCAACCTATAATTATATGAGAATGGAATGCAAGATGCAAAAGCAAGATGGGAAGACTAGATTTTCAAAACATTTATCAGATTCCACAAGAGGGCATTTAGTTATGAAAGATGAACAACAAGCATTTTCCACCACATGGCCTTTGTGAATAAGGGTGCAGAAAAGATCAGAAATGAGTAATACAACCCATTTTATTTTCAAAAACAGATTTTCAATAGCATTTCAGAAGTTCAAAAAATCATCCACAAGCCAAATAGATTTTTCAATGACTCTTCAGAAGAAAAACTAATCCAATCACAAGTTAGCCATTTGATTTCTCCAAGTTTTGGTACAAGGCGGAGTTTGAGGTCCGAAGACCCGACTCACACATAGTGAAAGCTTCCAAGTGGACGTGATCCACTCTTCCACTAACACGAGTTGATATACCAGAAATGTTGTTAAGCTCGAATGTGATATCACACATGCAGTTTCAATTCAGAATTGTTCAAATAACCATTTGGACATTTTTGGCACAACAGAGTAGAGGAACAAGAGATCAAATTTTTCAGAAGCAATACCTGTCATGAAACAATACCATCCAGTGCCATAAGCTAATGCATGAAATTTTATTTCTATAGCAAAAGGTTGAATTACCTTAGTTCAGCCGGCGGTACCATATGCCTTCAAGCACCAAAGTTGTAATGTCCCAGATCTTTCGGATCCTTCGTTATGGGTCCCGGATCTGGTTTGTCAGGGTGTTCAACCCTATTATGTCCAAAATTTCGTTTCGGACATCTTTCGTGTTCGGATCGGTGCGATCCGGAGTCGTTTCGGAGGCCCGGAGTGTGTCCGCGGCTTTTCCGTGCGCGTTTTCCGATTTCCGCGTATGGGTTTCGGCGAGTCCTTCGGAACCCAGTAGCGGGTGAACCGGTTCGTTCACCAGCCCGCGAGTGGTACCGTTGCGATCAACGCGTCGAGACGGTCGAGGAGGTGTATTTTTCTCTTTTTCGGTATTTTTGGCATTTTTCGGATTTTCTATTTAAAGCCTTTTTCTTTTTCTTTTTCTTCCCTTTTTCTTCTTCCTTCTTTCCCCTCCCGTGAGAGCGCAACGGTCACCTCCCCTTTTTCCCCTCCTTGCCCGTTGGAACCTCGCGGCGGCCCCTTCCCCTCCGGCGACGGGTGGTGGACCTTGGCGGCAGCGCGGTGACGACGGCGGCGGCGAGAGGATCGCGGGGGTGCCCCCATTGGCGCGTGGATGTGGAGTTCGTGGTTGAGCTAGATTTGAAGATCGACGGCGATTCGGTGGATTTCGAGCTTCCTTGAGGTAGGGGGACGAATCCTTACCCTCTTTCTAGCATTCCCCGTGATTTCTAGGCCGTGGAGAGGCCGAGAGGGGCTAGATTCATGCCGGGAGGGTTATTTCCATGTTTGGGGTTTGAGCGCCGGATCCGTCGATTCGTGGGGTTTTTGACCGATTTGGGGGCTCTAGATGCATGCTAGGTCGTTGTGGGGTGATTCCCCATTGTTTCCCTTCACCAAAGGGGGTGAATGGGCGTGGTTTTGTGATTTCCGGCCGTAGTTCGCGAACCGGGCTCGGCCCGATGTCGCGCTATAGTCCAGTGGCGCGTTCTTGATGAATGCGCTGTGTCGTCCGAGCGTGACCGTCGGAGAAGACGAACAGTAAGGCGGTGGGGAACGCGCCTGGTTCGGGTAGCGCGATCTCCAGATCGCGCTATCCAAGACTAGCGCGTTCAGATTGAACGCGCTAGCCTTGGGCAGCGCGACATGGAAGATCGCGCTAGCCAAAGCTAGCGCGTTCTTCGATGTCACGCTAGGGATACCTAGCGCGACCTTTTCCCTTCCCCGAACCGCGTTTTGCGGGTAGCGTGACCTCCGGTTGGATGAGTTATGGACCCGGTTGTGGCGTGTGGCCCTAGGGATGCCGTGGGCACCCAGTGAGAGCCACAGGGGCGCCCGGGGTTCCTCGGAGAATCAGTTACCTCGGTAGGAGTGCCGCGTGACTTGAGGGACGGTCGGACCTCATGCGTGTCCCCGGCTTCCGTACCTATCGTAGGATCATCGAGAGTCTGTGCTAGGGTTTGATCGGTGGTTTCCGTGGATTAGTCCTTACTTCCAGTGACCTATCCACTAGTCGTAGCTTCTTGCGCACGCAGGTGCGGACCCACCTGGGAGTGGTGGAGAGCGAGACCCAGTGTGACGCGGTTTTTAGGCTGGTTACCCTAGGGCCCCTTGCCTTTGCCACCAGAGTCCGGTGGGGGGGAAAACCAGCTAGAGGACCCGACCTAGAGCAGATGGTCTGTGTGTGCACACGTAGCTGGGGGCTTGGGACACGCGCTGACGAGTGCGATCCCAGCTAGTCCTTGTTGTGTGGTACTTGTTGCGTGTCTGAGTCTCACGCCCGGGGCGTTGTAGCTAGACACTTGTGACGCGGTGTAAGACGTCAGGGGACGCATCCGGTCGTTCTTCTTGTGGTTGGTGCTCCTGTTCATTGGCAGGCGTGGACTCGTGTTTTGTTGGACCGAGGTTCCGTACTACGGTACTGTTAGAGTAGACGACTTTTTCCGTTTATTTACTTTAGCTTGTCGGTTCTACCGTACTCTCGGTTGGTAGGGTTGTCTTCTTCTTCCTCGTTTTTCGTGCGAGGTGGGGATTCGCGGGATCCCTACTGGGCCAATGAGATGAGGCTCACCCCTGCTCTTTAGGTGAGGCGGGGTCGGCGGGAGGCACGGCCGAGTTTCAGCGTGGGTCTTCCAGCTAGGGTTAGTTGCCAGTCTGCCAGAGCCGGGGGATGCCCCGAGTAGTTGTACTTCGGGGGATGCCCCGTGTTGTTGTACGCCGGGGGATGCCCCGTGTAGTTGCACTTTCTTTCCTGTTGACTGTACTTTCTTTTGGACATGAGACACTGTGGACCTTGTAGCAGTTTGATTTATTTATATTATTATGTGCATTTCCTTTTTGATTATTGTGCTATCTTTGTGGACGTTACAGCTTCTGTTATACCCCACACCACTCCTTTCTACCCTTCCGAGTCTTCGGGCTCGTGGGTTGGCGGGCCGAGATTCGAGACGCGCCGGTTCCTTTTCGGTACTCGGATCCTCGGGTCGTCACAGCTGGTATCAGAGCGAGGTTGTGGAGGTATACCGGAACTTGGAACGAATTGCAGTGGTCCATAAGGTCCATGAAATTCCTGTACAGTCGGCGACTGGCTTAGGGTCGTGTGTTTTATTGATTTCCGGTGCTTTTTCTTGATGCCAGGTGTGTTATGGCGCCACGGAGGAGGACTCGTGCCCAGCAGGGAGAGTCTAGTGGTGGTCCAGAGGAGCAGAGCAGGGCTTCAATTTCCGAGGGTGTATCTAGAGATGCGAGAGCTCCAAGGATGGACGATTTCTTCCGAGGCATGTTTGAGTATGTGTTTCAACAGCGGCAGGGAGGTCAGCAGCAGGGAGGTCATCAGCAGCAGGGTGGTGAAGCTGGTGAGGATCAGGCTCGAGGTGGTCGCGGTCGTGTGCTGAAGGAGTTTTTGCTGTATCGGCCTCCTTCTTTTGGTGGGCAGTCAGATCCTGAGGTGGCCAGAGAGTGGCTGGATGATGTGCAGCGGATTTTCAGTGCGATGGAGTGTCCCGAGGAGGAGCAGGTGGCGCTGGCCACTCATCGTCTTCAGGGATCGGCCCGTACTTGGTGGACATCGGAGTGGGGTTCAGTGTTCCGATCTCGTCCTCTTTGGCAGATCGTGAGGCAGGAGTTCGTCACGGCTTTCGAGCGTGCCTTCTGTCCGTCTTTTGTCAGCTCGCAGAGGTTGCGAGAGTTCATGGAGCTGACTCAGGGTGACATGACGGTGATGGAGTACCGTGCCAGGTTTATCGAGTTGGGCCGTTATGCTCCTCATATCATGGCGGACGAGGAGGTGAAGACCGATCAGTTTGTTAGTGGTCTGAGGCTAGAGTTGAGGCACCATCTTCTTGCGTCGGATTTGACCAGTTTGGATGCGGCATGTAAGGCAGCAGCGGCGCTGGAGAGAGATTTGCATAAGGTTCAAGGGCAGAGCAGTGCTAGTCAGGTGCGGGCAGATTTCAGCCAGCCGACAGGGATGCAGCAGCAGAGTACCGCCCAACTCTCAGCAGGTGGATCAGTGGCGACACAAACTGCGGCTCCGGCGCCAGGTTCATCCTTCAAGTCGAAGCTTAAGAAGTTGCTTAAGGAAGCCGGTTTTAGCAAGAGGCGTCAGGATCGTAAGGAGTCGGGGTAGGAGTCATTGGGCAGTGTTCAGAAGCCGATGGCTTTTCAGCGTCAGGGTTCGATGACTGGTTCACGGGATGGCTGTCCCAGGTGCGGTGGTTCTCATCCAGGCAGACTGTGTTCATCGCCCGTGATTTGCTTCAGGTGCGACCAGCCAGGGCACATGGCACGTGACTGTCCGCAGAGACCGCACCAGCCACACGAGTTTCAGCAGCAGCAGCAGTTTCGGCCCCAGCAGTCGTCAGCACAGCCACAGCAGTACCAGCAGCAGGGACAGTTCCCTCAGTTGGCACGGTCAGCTACTGGGGGTGGGCAGAGATCCCGAGGCAGAGTGACTCATCTGACCAGGGCGGAGGCTGAGGCATCGCATTTGGTGGAAGGTACCCTCTCGATTTTGGGTTGTGCGGCTCGTGTTTTGTTCGATTCATGTGCTTCTCATTCGTTCATCTCGGAGGTTTTCGCTCAGAGCGTGGAGGACCCGGTGACCGAGGTGTCCAATGACTTGGCGGTAGAGTCGCCTATCGGTGACTTCATGATCACCCCGTACTGCTTTGAGAAGGTACCTGTGTGGGTGGAAGGGCGGAACTTGCCGGTTAGACTCTACGCGTTACCGCTTCAGGACTTTGATGTGATTTTGGGCATGGATTGGCTCGAGGCTCATCATGCCTTGGTGGATTGTGGCTCGAAGAAGGTCTACTTCCGACAGCCCCGTAGACCCACCTTCTATTTTCAAGGTATTCGGTCTTTCTCTTCCCGCTTGCTTATTTCGGCTTTCCGTGCGCATCGTTTGCTTGATGCAGGTTGTCAGGATTTTCTCGTATCCGTGGTTTTGGTCGAGCGGCAGGGCCCTGAGGTAGAGGACATTCCTGTCGTGTGTGAGTTTCCTGATGTTTTCCCCGAGGAGCTACCAGGGTTGCCACCGCAGCGAGAGATTGATTTCGTGATTGAGGTGGTGCCGGGTACGGCGCCTATGTCGAAGGCCCCTTATCAGATGGCGCCTGCTGAGTTGCGAGAGCTGAAGGCGCAGTTGCAGGAGTTGCTGGCCAAGGGGTATATTCATCCTAGTTATTCCCCGTAGGGTGCACCGGTATTGTTTGTGAAGAAGAAGGATGGTAGTTTGAGGCTGTGCATCGACTACCGTCAGTTAAACCAGGTGACTGTTAAGAACAGGTATCCGTTGCCGCGGATTGATGACTTGTTCGATCAGCTTCAGTCGGCCCAAGTGTTTTCGAGGATCGATTTGAGATCATGCTACTATCAGCTACGGATCCGAGAGTCAGACGTGGAGAAGACGGCATTCCGATCGAGGTATGGGCATTATGAGTTCTTGGTGATGCCATTCGGGCTCACCAATGCCCCCGCAGCATTTATGGACTTGATGCATAGGGTGTTTCGTCCGTACTTGGACCAGTTTGTGGTCGTGTTTGTGGACGATATCCTTGTATATTCGCGGTCTGCTGAGGAGCATGTACATCATTTGAGAGCGGTATTGCAGACCCTGCGCGATCACCAGTTGTATGCGAAACTCAGCAAGTGCGAGTTCTGGCATCGTGAGGTGCACTTTTTGGGGCACGTGATTTCTGGTGAGGGTGTTTCCGTGGACCTGGCTAAGGTCGAGACTGTGGTTCAGTGGCCGAGGCCGAGTTCTGTCACGGAAATTCGGAGCTTCTTGGGGCTTGCGGGTTATTATCGGAGGTTTATTCAGGATTTTTCTCGTATTGCGACCCCGATGACCAGACTTACGCGGAAGGAGGTGCCGTTCGTCTGGACAGAGGACTGTGAGCGGAGCTTTGTGGAGCTAAAGAGATTGCTGACCACTGCTCCAGTTTTGGTGTTGCCGTCTGGCTCGGGTGGTTTTGTGGTATGTACAGATGCTTCCGGGGTAGGTCTCGGTGCTGTGTTGATGCAGCATGGGAGAGTTGTGGCGTATGCGTCACGGCAGTTGAAGCCACATGAGGCGAACTACCCTACTCATGATCTTGAGTTGACAGCGGTGATCTTCGCTCTGAAGATTTGGAGGCATTATTTATACGGCGAGCGGTTTGAGCTCTTCACTGATCACCAGAGTTTGAGGTATGTGTTCACGCAGAAGGACCTTAACCTCAGACAGAGGAGATGGATGGAGTACATGAAGGATTATGATGTTACTCTGTCATATCAGCCTGGCAGGATGAATGTCGTGGCTGATGCTCTGAGTAGAAGAGTGACGATCAATCAGATGTTGTTGAGGAAGTGGAAGCTTTGGAAGCAGGTTCCGACCATGACTTTTAGACTCAAGGTCCCGCAGGACCAGGGTTCGGCTGTCCTTGCGAGTCTGACTGTCACGCCCGCGGTGCGTCGACAGGTGACTGAGGCCCAGCGAGCGGACCCCGAGCTACCCCGTATTCTGTCGATGGCCGAGGTGGAGTTTGGTGAGGATGGAGCTGTGAGATTCAGAGGTAGGTTGTACGTTCCGGCCGAGGGGCAGGTACGGCGTACGGTTTTACGTGAGGCTCATGGGAGTCGGTATGCCATACACCCCGGATCGGCTAAGATGTACCAGAACCTGAAGAGGCAGTTTTGGTGGCCTGGCATGAAGAGAGATGTGGCGGAATTTGTGGCCAAGTGTTTGACCTGTCAACAGGTGAAGGCAGAGCACCAACGACCAGGAGGCACACTTCAGCCCTTGGATGTTCCTGCTTGGAAGTGGGACCATGTGACCACTGATTTTGTGGTTGGATTACCGAGGACGTCCAGTGGGGAGGATAGTATCTGGTTGCTAGTGGATAGACTGACGAAGACGGTGCGATTGCTGCCGGTCAAGGTCAGTTGGAGCGTGCAGCGTTTGGCTCGGTTGTATGTGGAGCGGATCGTCCCGTTGCATGGAGTTCCTATCTCTATCGTGTCCGATCGTGACCCCCGTTTCACTTCTGGGTTCTGGAGGAGCTTCCAGAAGGCTCTAGGCACCGAGTTGGCATTCAGCTCGGCCTATCATCCTCAGTCGGACGGTCAGTCTGAGCGGACCATCCAGACTTTGGAGGACATGCTGCGAGCGTGTTGCTTGGAGTGGCAGGGGAGTTGGACCCACCATTTGCCATTAGTGGAGTTTGCCCACAACAACAGCTATCATTCGAGCATCGGTATGGCTCCCTATGAGGCGTTGTATGGACGACCTTGTCGGACTCCGCTTGATTAGTTCGAGGTGGGAGAGCGTGCCTTGACCGGACCAGATTTGGTGCAGCAGTGCGTTGAGGTGGTGCATCTCGTTCGGCAGAAGATGTTGGCAGCTCAGAGCCGGCAGAAGAGTTATGCCGATCGTAGGAGGCGACCCCTCAGCTTTGCTGTGGGAGATCGAGTTTTCTTGAGAGTGTCTCCCATGAAGGGCGTGATGCGCTTCGGTAGGCGTGGGAAGCTGAGTCCCCGCTACATTGGTCCCTTTCCCATCGTTGAGCGTGTTGGGGAAGTTGCTTATCGGTTGCAGGTACCTCCGGAGCTTTCCGCCGTGCATGATGTGTTCCACGTGTCGATGCTTCGGAAGTACATGCCCGATGATTCTCATGTTCTCGAGGATGCCGTTTGGCCTGAGGTGACCCCAGATCTATCCCTTCCGGAATTTCCTGTTCGCATTGAGGATCGGCGAGAGCAGCGCCTGCGGAACAAGGTTATTCCTCTGGTTAAGGTGGTCTGGCAGCGTCATTCTGGCGGCGAGGCATCTTGGGAGCGCGAGGATGAGATGCGGGAGTTGTATCCTTTTTTGTTTGTGTGAGTCTTTCCCCCGTCCTTATGCCTTGTCCTTGAACTTCGAGGGCGAAATTCGTTTAAGGGGGGAGGGCTGTAATGTCCCGGATCTTTCGGATCCTTCGTTATGGGTCCCGGATCTAGTTTGTCAGGGTGTTCGACCCTGTTATGTCCAAAATTTCGTTTCGGACATCTTTCGTGTTCGGATCGGCGCGATCCGGAGTCGTTTCGGAGTCCCGGAGTGTGTCTGCGACTTTTCCGTGCGCGTTTTCCGATTTCCACGTACGGGTTTCGGCGAGTCCTTCGGAACCCTGTAGCGGGTGAACCGGTTCGTTCACCAGCCCGCGAGTGGTACCGTTGCAATCAACGCGTCGAGACGGTCGAGGAGGTGTATTTTTCTATTTTTCGGTATTTTTGGCATTTTTTGGATTTTCTATTTAAAGCCTTTTTCTTTTTCTTTTTCTTCCCTTTTTCTTCTTCCTTCTTTCCCCTCCCGTGAGCGCGCAACGGTCACCTCCCCTTTTTCCCCTCCTTGCCCGTTGGAACCTCGCGGCGGCCCCTTCCCCTCCGGCGACGGGTGGTGGACCTTGGCGGCAGCGCGGTGACGACGGCGGCGGCGAGAGGATCGCGGCGGTGCCCCCATTGGCGCGTGGATGTGGAGTTCGTGGTTGAGCTAGATTTGAAGATCGGCGGCGATTCGGTGGATTTCGAGCTTCCTTGAGGTAGGGGGACGAATCCTTACCCTCTTTCTAGCATTCCCCGTGATTTCTAGGCCGTGGAGAGGCCGAGAGGGGCTAGATTCATGCCGGGAGGGTTATTTCCATGTTTGGGGTTTGAGCGCCGGATCCGTCGATTCGTGGGGTTTTTGACCGATTTGGGGGCTCTAGATGCATGCTAGGTCGTTGTGGGGTGATTCCCCATTGTTTCCCTTCACCAAAGGGGGTGAATGGGCGTGGTTTTGTGATTTCCGGCCGTAGTTCGCGAACCGGGCTCGGCCCGATGTCGCGCTATAGTCCAGTGGCGCGTTCTTGATGAACGCGCTGTGTCGTCCGAGCGTGTCCGTCGGAGAAGACGAATAGTAAGGCGGTGGGGAACGCGCCTGGTTCGGGTAGCGCGATCTCCAGATCGCGCTATCCAAGACTAGCGCGTTCAGATTGAATGCGCTAGCCTTGGGCAGCGCGACATGGAAGATCGCGCTTGCCAAAGCTAGCGCGTTCTTCGGTGTCGCGCTAGGGATACCTAGCGCGACCTTTTCCCTTCCCCGAACCGCGTTTTGCGGGTAGCGTGACCTCCGGTTGGATGAGTTATGGACCCGGTTGTGGCGTGTGGCCCTAGGGATGCCGTGGGCACCCAGTGAGAGCCACAGGGGCGCCCGGGGTTCCTCGGAGAATCAGTTACCTCGGTAGGAGTGCCGCATGACTTGAGGGAGGTCGGACCTCATGCGTGTCCCCGGCTTCCGTACCTACCGTAGGATCATCGAGATTCTGTGCTAGGGTTTGATCGGTGGTTTCCGTGGATTAGTCCTTACTTCCAGTGACCTGTCCACTAGTCGTAGCTTCTTGCTCACGCGGGTACGGACCCACCTGGGAGTGGTGGAGAGCGAGACCCAGTGTGATGCGGTTTTTAGGCTGGTTACCGTAGGGCCCCTTGCCTTTGCCACCAGAGTCCGGTGGGGGGGGAAACCAGCTAGAGGACCCGACCTAGAGCAGATGGTCTGTGTGTGCACACGTAGCTGGGGGCTTGGGACACGCGCTGACGAGTGCGACCCCAGCTAGTCCTTGTTGTGTGGTACTTGTTGCGTGTCTGAGTCTCACGCCCGGGGCGTTGTAGCTAGACACTTGTGACGCGGTGTAAGACGTCAGGGGACGCATCCGGTCGTTCTTCTTGTGGTTGGTGCTCCTGTTCACTGGCAGGCGTGGACTCGTGTTTTGTTAGACCGAGGTTCCGTACTACGGTACTGTTAGAGTAGACGACTTTTTCCGTTTATTTACTTTAGCTTGTCGATTCTACCGTACTCTCGGTTGGTAGGGTTGTCTTCTTCTTCCTCGTTTTCCGTGCGAGGTGGGGATTCGCGGGATCCCTACTGGGCCAATGAGATGAGGCTCACCCCTACTCTTCAGGTGAGGCGGGGTCGGCGGGAGGCGCGGCCGAGTTTCAGCGTGGGTCTTCCAGCCAGGGTTAGTTGCCAGTCTGCCAGAGCCGGGGGATGCCCCGCGTAGTTGTACTCCGGGGGATGCCCCGTGTTGTTGTACGCCGGGGGATGCCCCGTGTAGTTGTACTTTCTTTCCTGTTGACTGTACTTTCTTTTGGACATGAGACACTGTGGACTTTGTAGCAGTTTGATTTATTTATATTATTATGTGCATTTCCTTTTTGATTATTGTGCTATCTCTGTGGACGTTGCAGCTTCTCTTATACCCCACACCACTCCTTTCTACCCTTCCGAGTCTTCGGGCTCGTGGGTTGGCGGGTCGAGATTCGAGACGCGCCTGTTCCTTTCCGGTACTCGGATCCTCGGGTCGTCACAAAAGTCACTAACTTCATGAAGGTTAGTATTTCAGACTTTTATTTTCTTACCTTTGTCTTGTTTTTCTCAATTTCTTCATTGCCCTCAAGTCACTCATGTGCCTTGAGCATACATCATCTTTCAAGCCTTCCACTTGACCTCAAGGCAACCCTGCAACAAAGTTCTCATTCAACAAACTCCCATTCAACAAGATGTTATATGACATGTGATATACTCAAAGGTATGCAAATAGCTATGAGTGGAATGCATATACAACATTTGCATTATCACATAAGATTCAACACAAAGCAAGTCAAGACATAGCACCTTTTCTAGAGAAGTGATAGGGATATCACCTGACTATTCAGATTTCATTTTTGGTTTTTCTTTTAACCTGACTTATGCCACTTGGCCCGTGTGCCTTACCTTCTTGACTGAAAACATGTTTCACGCTTCATATTTCCAAGACACACCTACAAAACAGATTTCTCATTTAGCATTCTTAGGTACCCAAATCCTTTTGGGTCCTCGTAGGTTAGCAGCAACATTGGCACGTGGTTTCCAATTTTTGAAAACATTCAAATCATCATTTTTCATCAAAAAATAATCATGCATCATGTGTCCAGATTTACCACAATAATTACAGCATGACTTTGAATACTTAAAAGCGTGAGGATTTTTTGAAGCATGTGACTTTTTGTTTCAATATAGTTTCTAATTGGCAAGAGGTGTGTTAAACACATTAGAGATCCTAGGTCGACCTTCCCTTGATTTTGGCTAAGGATAATGGGTCCAGAACACATGATGTGTTGACACCATAGGTTGGTAGTGTTGTTTAGCCTTGGGATGCATCGACCTACCCTTGCCTTTTCCATTATTCATTCTTTTCCTACATGCTTCTAAATCATCATTCTTCATTGTAAAGTAATCATGCATGGCATGTCCATGTCTTCCACAATAAAAACATGAGATTTTCTTTCTAGGTGGATGTGTGTGTGGCAAAAGTATGTTTAACATGTATAGTGGTGCTAGCAGTATTTTTAGATTTTTGATGTAAATTGATTTTATGATTTTTATTTTCTTTTTGAATCACTTGGACAGAAGACTGCTTTGGGAGTGAAGTAGAGGTACTGGCTATATTTGAGCTATGAATAAAAGAAGTAGTTAACTTATTTACAAAAGGCTTCTTCTTTACATGATTATAGCCAAGCCCTTCCCTTTGAGAATTGACTTTCATGCCCAAACGTTTATTCAGATTATTTTGACCATCCACGAATCTAGACAATGAATTATGTAAGTCCTGGATTTCACTTTCTAAAGATGTGATATGTAATTCAGTATTGGCAAGTTCTTCTTCACAAGTAGAAAGGCTAACATTCAACACTGCATTGGTAGTCTTAAGGTATTCTACTTCTTGCTTCAATTTATCCACATTTTCACATTTACTTACAACCACAGATTTTCCTTTTTCTAGAACCAATAGTCTTTCAGAAATGGCCGTGTTCAATTCCTTCAATTTCTCATTTTCTTTTGCAAACTTTTCATCATGAATGAGTTCATTTATCAAGATTTGATCATTGGCCATTGAATTTACTTTTGCTTTCATCTCATTGTTTTCATTTCTTAAGGAGCAAATTTGCTCTTTATGAAATTCAATGTCAAACACATGAGCCTCAATCAATTCCTCTAAATGTGAGCATTTTTTACACGAGGAATCACAGTTGTTTTGTTCAACCTTCTTTTTCAACTTTTTATTCTCAGATTTTAGCCTCTTATATTTACTTGCAAGTTCACTATTATTTTTAGAATCTGAATTTACCTCCGAGGGTGATCCATTATGCTGATCACTGCCGTGATTACTCATACCTACTATAAGACATTTGTCCCCATTCTTCTCATGGAAGCCAACCAAGCCATCTACTATGTCCTTTGCGAAGCTGTAGCTGGAAGCAAAGGGAAAACTATTAACATCAACTGCGGCAATAAGCAAACTTAGAACTAAGCAGTTTTGATCATGTTTAGTATCATAATCTGTAGTCGAGACTGATTCATCTTCAGGCAACTCATAAGGACCATGAGAGATAAGCTTCTATAGCTTATGGTCATATGAGTTGACAAGACTGCACATTCTTCTTAACCACAAATCAAAGTTAGAACTATCAAACACATGTGGAGAATCCATAGTGAAAACTTTGGTAGCCATGATTTGGATCTTGCTCTAGATCGTTAGATCTATGAAAAATAGAGCCTTAGCACTGATACCAATTGTTGGTCCCTAGGTAGGCGAGCGGACAAGAAGGGGTGTTGAACATGTGTGCAATATGATTAATTTTATGGTTTTGATGATGTCTGCCTCTGTAATCATTAATGAACTATACCTGCAATTGATAGGGTTAATATTCATTCATTTCAGGTTATACTTCCAACGCAAAAGATCAAGGATGACACACAAATTTAGGCAACTGGATACACTGATATCAAGGCATATGACAATATTGGAGGCACAAAAATCTAGCATGTTTCTAGCATAGAAATCAAGTTGAATAGCATCACACATAAGGTCATTGCGTATTCCTTATATGATCAATGCATATCTTGCCTTATGGATGGTTCAAGGTCGGTGCAACTTCTGGATAGCATGCTACAAGATAATCCAAGAAATGGAGTGGTGTTGGCAAAGGTGAAAGCTCATTGATCGTGCCCAAGCAAAGATGCAAATCTCTTTTACAAGCAAAAGTCGGCATTTCACATTCGGCTCGTCACACATCCAAGGTCAATGCACAAAGAAGTATAGCCAAGAGAATCCAAGGCCAGAGACTCAGTTGATACCTTTTAGACTATCAAGGGAGATGCCACGGGCATGAACGGGCTGCTAAAGAAGTCAAGTGGCAGAGCTGAAGCGGATAACGGACCGACCCGGGCTGGACCGGGTTCTGCCCAGCTGGCGGTCGACCGCCAGCACAGGGGCGGTCGACCGCCCCAGCCAGGGAAGGCCAGCTTGAAAGTTCTGTCAGCTGGCGGTCGACCGCTAGCCAGTGGCGGTCGACCGGAAATCCCAGGGGCCATTCGTCTACAGCATTTCACAGTAGCGGTCGACCGCCAGGAGCTGCAGGTCGACCGCCAGCCCCGAGCCTTCAATGTTGACTTTGTTTCCAACTTCGAAAAGGGCCATTCAACATGGATTTCTTTAATCCAAAAGTCACCTAAACACCCACAAATTGTGGATCTGGTCTGAGGCTTGTCTATAGACCATTCAAAGTCTATAAAACCAATACAAGAGGGTTAGAAACCCTAGTTGATGGAGTTGATGAAGTGAATCAAAGAGAGCTCAAGGGAGGCCATTTCGCGGGCACTGTAGCACCTCCGTGAACAGTGTTTCGGGCAGGAGTTCTTCATCCTTCCAAGGTGTTTCAAGGTGAGATCTGAAGCCAAGCAACCTCCAAGCAAGCAAGAAGCATTCAAGGCTCTCAAAGGTGATCAAAGCTGCATCCATAAACCTCTTCATCAACTCAAGAGGATCAAAGGTCATCAAAGCTACATCCATACAATCTCTCATCAACTCAAGGTGATTCAAGCTCATATCTCAATCCATCAACCTTCAAGGAAGAGTAGAAGCAAGCAAGGCTAATAAGGGAGATCAAAGGAGGCTGCAAGGGTGTGTTCAAGGGAGAGGAGTTCGAGTACTGTAGCTGTGAACAGTACTCCGGGAAGAAGTTCTTCATCAAATCCTCAAGAGATTCAAGCTCCAGCAAACCTCAGACAAGATCCTTTCTCTTAAGCATATTCTATATCTTGTTGAGTGTTTTTCATAAGTTGTTCTTATTCCATTTCTTTCAAACACTTGAACTTGAGAATCGTCCCTACCGGTGGTTAGTAGGAAGGCAATCGGAGGCTGTCCGATTTGCGGTGTTGACGTCCCTACCGATGGTTAGTAGGAAGGCAATCGGGAGTTCTCCAATTTGCGGTGTAGCCGTCCCTGCCGGCTTTGTGTGTAGGAAGATAGAAAGAGGGCTTTCTCTGTTCTGTGGTTGGGGCGTGTCCCCGGTCAAGTTGTGAGTCAGCAAGGAAGCCTCACCGGGTTTTGGTGAGGAGTGGACGTAGGTTGCGGGGTTGCAACCGAACCACCTTAAAAATCCCTGTGTTGTGGGTTGTTTATCGTGTGTGATTGATCTATATCTTCTAACCCCATTCGCAGGTTCGTGTGCTTCCATACTTGGTTAGATTGTTCACACACATATGCACTTTGAGTGATCAACATAGCACATACACACACGCACGGTTGTTGCAAGCTATTGCATGCTCTAGTGTTATGCTTTATGATCCATGCACTACAAGGCTTATTTCTTTCAAGTTCACAAATGTGCTTAAAGAAGTGTGGACGTTTCATAGCTTGTAATCCAAGTCTTTTCATTTGAGTCACTCTACTTAATTCCGCCGTGCATTGTGCCTAAGTGGTTCATTCACTTTATAAGAGTGGTTTAAGCTTCTGCTAGCTAAGAGTTTTAAATAGGCCAAAGCTTTTGATAGGATCTATTCAACCCCCCCTTCTAGATCCGTTTACACCTCGCGGGACCCAACAAGTGGTATCAGAGCGAGGCTCTGTCATTCCCAGATCCAACGATCTACAGGGAAAGATCCCGGTGTTTGTTATTTAGATGGATTCACATGCTACACTTGCTTCGATGGCTTCTCCACCCATTTATGATGGTTCAGATTTTTCTACATGGGTTGGAAGAATGTTCATCTATGTTAGCTCCATAGATCCACAATTGTGGACTCTTATATACAATGGTCCTCATGAGCTGCCATCAAATTCAATTGATTGGTTAGCCGAACATGAGACCAAACACAATGATAATCGTCTTGCATATAACTTAATTACAGCTGCAGTTGATCTAAGACTAACTCATCTTGTGTCCTCTTGCAGCACAGCCAAGCAAGTATTGGACAAGTTGGTGAAAATCCATGAAGGGAAGGAACAAGAACAAGAATGCTTCATGGCCGACCGTGCAGAACAGTCCAGCAATACATCCTCATCACAGGTAAACTCTGACTCTGAGGAATTCACTTTTGAAGAGCTTATGGAAGCCTATGATGAATTGATCACACAATACAAAAAGGTAAAAACAGAAAACAAAAATTTGAAAAAGGATCTCAAGAAAATCAACCAAAATGAAAGCTCGATTTGTAAAAAGTGTTCTATTTTTAAGAGCTTAACGACACTCTCTCTTTTGATCTAGATACGCATAAACAAAGCATTGCATGTCTAAGGGAAGAAAATGAAAATCTTCATGGTGAAATCACTAGGTTGGAAGAAATTGTAATAAAACTTCAAAACCAACCTAAGTCAATCTCTAATGATCAAACTATGGCCGATGGGCTAATCTATCATGAGAGGTTGATTGAAGAAAATAAAATTCTGTTTCATGCTCTGCTAATTTTGTATGTGAAAAATGTTCATTCTTGAGAAACATAAATGTTGGTCTCCATGATGATCTTGAATGGCAACAAAAACTGATTGATTCTCTGAAAGAAGAGAATAGAGAGTTGTTGGAAAAGAAAATTGAACTTGAACAAGCTGAAGAAGAATTGCATGAAAAATTGGCTGCACATGAAAAATGTAAATCTGTCATTGAAGATCACTCTGAAACTTTGCATGCTATAGAATAACAAAATCAAAATCTTAAAGCAGTAAACGCCATGCTCAATGAGAAATTGGCAGCATGTGAAGAGGGCATTGTTGAATCCAAACAGCACATTTCCTCACTTGAAAATAAAATTTAAGGTTTGAATGATTTCCTATCAATGTTTGCCCAAATCCAAGATTCTGGCTCACCGGAAGCCACCACTTCCTGTGGTCACCAAAAAGGGCACACTGCTCGAAAGAAAAGTAAAATTCAGCATGCTCATCCAAACATGCACCATAACATGTCCAATGCTAAATACCATGCCTTCCACAAAATGAATGTCAATTGTTATTATTGTGGTAAACATGGTCACACTGTGCATAATTGTTTTATCTTGAGAAATGATGAGCTTAGAGCAGGACAGCAAGTGAAAGAGCAAGGAAAGAAACATGTCAACACGGGCACAAGACCTACGCAACAGAACTGCATGGGGAGTCAAAAGAGTCGACACTCCCATACAAGCAGGTCGACACTCTCCATGGCTTTAAACAAAAATCTTCCTTCTTGCTGCTCTCATTATGGTAAGTCTGGCCATACTGTCCAAGAGTGCTGGCATTTGAAGGGAAAGCATCACCTTCATGCCATGAAAGGTAAATCCCATGCTCATCCACAAAAATAAAATGCACATGCACACGCACATGAACATAAAAAGAATGCTCAATCTTTTGTGCACTATTTTTACTGTGGGAAAAATGGTCATGACATGTATGATTGTCATACAATGAAGAAGGATGATCTGATTTCCCTGAAACAGATGAGCTACATTGGTGAATATGATAAAGCTGCTAACCTACAAGGACCCAAGCAATCTTGGGTACCTAAAAATTCCAAATGAGAATTTTGGATGCAAGATGCCTTGGAGCTGAACAAAGGATCATAAGGTAAATAAAAGCTCAAGGCACATGTATGTACATAAACCCTTAAGTTCAGTCATCTTGCATGTTTAGTCTTGACATGTAGATAGTGCATCATACATCTGTCCAATGTCATTAGATTCTACAAACTGAATTGCTCTTTGAAATGCAAAACCCCCCTAGTGTGAGATGAACTTTTGAGCTAGATAACTTGCTCACACCATACTTGATTTCAGCTATTTAACTCATGAAAAACTTGTTATGCTGATGAAATTGATGTGATGATGAGTTATTTGGTATCTGATATCAGTCACATGAAATACTTGGACTTTGGTTTTGATGATGCATGTCTTGGCTGTATTTTCAACTCGTTATTCATGTTAGCATTATTAAAAAGGGGGAGTCTAGCAATTGACATCATCATGTTACATTCAGTTCAAAATCAATTATGAATGATTTGTGTTTGCATCATATTGTGATCACACATACCTTAATGCACATCATGTTTAGAAGATAAAAATGCACAATCATTTTGCAGCATCTTCATTGCATTGTGTATTCACATAAGTCTTAGGCTGCATAATTCATTGCCAACCCATGCATGTACTCAGGGGGAGTCAACATCAATCTAGTTTGAATCATTTCACATCATCTCACTCTTGCACGGCCATGGTATATCAAATGTTGATGTATGAAAAGACAGGTTATGCTTACCTAGAAGCACTCAATATGCGTAAGGTTTCACCTCCGCCACGTACCATGCGTCAATGTCGCATATATGCTATATAGTAAGGGGGAGTTGTCTCTTTGCAGCATTCATGCATATGTTTCATCTTCATTCTGTTGACATCATGGCATAGAATGCATCTTCTCAGGGGGAGCTTGTTCATCATGAAAATCCAATCAAAATTCTACAGGTCGACCTCACTCCTTTGACAGGTCGACCCCACATTTCTTTCTGTCTAAAAATTACGCTTGTCTGAGATCAATGCATAACCTCAGGGGGAGTGTTCTTCATCTATTCTTGCCTATCAGTTATGCAACACTCTCTTCTTAAACCAAGCCACTGCATGATATTTCTTAATCCTTGTGTGGTTCAATTTGGATTCAAAATACCTTGAACTTCTTGGAGGATTCCCTATCTATTATTGAGATTGTTTATCAGAGTAAATCTTCAAGAAGAATTTTCTCTTATAGAGTCTTGTGATTGCCTTGAACATGAATGATTTTGGTTTAACATTAATGATTTCTTGAGTCTTGAAGTTTGATGGTCTTGAACATGTTTGTGATCGGGTTTAATAGACTTAAATTAGTTTCTCATGTTTTGACTTGTTATGCCATCTTGAATCTAAAAATTTTTTGAGTACAAAGGCATCCTTGATCGAGAAACTTCAGCTAAGTATTATTTTTAAACATTTGTTGAATCTGTTTATTTCAAAAAGTGGCTATACTTAAAGTAAGCTCAAGGCAGAGCAATGGCACTGTTGCTGAGAAATATATCTCCTCATCAAAGAAAATGAGGTTCGATATGTCATGAGGTGACTATGCTATCTCTGTTCTAAGTGAAGCAAAATCGTGAGCTACACTGAGTAACTAGGGGTGCTTGCGTCTGGTAAACGTGCACACTCACGTCAAAAGGTGGTTGCTACACTTGACTGCTCGTAAAATGATGACAATCATCTTTCAAATGATTTCAAAAAGAAAAATCTGAATGTGTAGCACTCATGAATCAAATCTAAGTCATCTAAGTGTTTAGCCTCAATACTTATTGTGGTCATTCTCAAGGGAACCAATGAAACTGAATGAGTAAGATAAGGGAAGGTCAATCTGGTTTTGACATGAATTTTTGGTTCACTACTATTAAACTTGCATGCAAATGTCTTCATGTGATTCTACTGAGTAGGCCAGAACTCATTAGCATTAAACCAATCTGAATGTAAGAGATGGTTCATTTGGGTTCTATAACTGAAAATTCTGAAAAATCCATAACTCTGATTTATGAACTTGGTTTTAGATTAAAGAACCTCCATTCTTTCTTGAGAAGTCATATCTTGATGCTCCTTCTTGTTTGTCTTCATCTGTCATATCTACATAAATCATTCAGGCTGCCATGCTTACATCACCTTGGTATAATCCAACAAGTGGTATCATCTTGATGCTCCTTTCAAGTCGTATCCAAAATCATTGGTGTCTTCTGTCAAGTGATATCACATTGCTTTCTCATTCTTTGGCATGTGGCATAAGTCCTAGCATCATTAGCATCATGCTTTCATGCAATAGGGTGGCATGCACGTCTTACTTCATACAATTGTAGCTTGCATTTATCATTTCCATGCATTGCATAGAAAATCAAAAAAAATCTGAAAACTAGAAAACCACTAAAAATCTTGCAAAATTTGAAATCAAAAATTGCTCCTTGGCTGCTCTATCCATCTCCACTATTTGAGGAATTGAATCATGCTGCTGTGGCTCCACCTCTCACACTTACATTATCTTTACCAAGCCACGGGACACCACCATGTTCGGTACATCCATATCATTCATTGGTTTCAGTCCTATAACTGGCTTTTCACAATTGATTGTTCTCTCTGTTTATTTTGTCAATCTTAAAAAGTGTACAACCATTGACATGCATTTTCACATCATCTTCTGGAATGTTGCCTGCAATGACATGTTTCTCGACATTATGGTTGCTTGTAATGATGTCACATAGGAGATGCCAGAGCTTCTTGTAAGTCATTTTGTGTGCGTCATTGATGCGAGTCTCTCTGTTTCTTTTCTGGATCTTTTGATGTTGTCAAAGGGGGAGAAGTTTATGTGAGTCATCAATCAAAGAATGTGGTAAGTTTATGTGAGTCATTAATCCAAGAATCCACTCTGTTTGTAAAAAGGGGATAGGGAGAGAATCATCATCATCTTCTTCTTAAGAATGGTTTTGACTCATAATTGCCATGTGAATTACTACTGCATGTGAACTTATAATGACTCATAGTTCAGAATGACTCATAGTTCCCATCATCAAAAATGGGGAGAATGTTGAACATGTGTACAACATGATTAATTTTATGGTTTTGATGATGTCTGCCTCTGTAATCATTAATGAACTATACCTGCAATTGATAGGGTTAATATTCATTCATTTCAGGTTATACTTCCAGCGCAAAAGATCAAGGATGACACACAAATCTAGGCAACTGGATACACTGATATCAAGGCATATGACAATATTGGAGGCACAAAAATCTAGCATGTTTCTAGCATAGAAATCAAGTTGAATAGCATCACACATAAGGTCATTGCGTATTCCTTATATGATCAATGCATATCTTGCCTTATGGATGGTTCAAGGTCGGTGCAACTTCTGGATAGCATGCTACAAGATAATCCAAGAAATGGAGTGGTGTTGGCAAAAGGTGAAAGCTCATTGATCGTGCCCAAGCAAAGATGCAAATCTCTTTTACAAGCAAAAGTCGGCATTTCACATTCGGCTCGTCACACATCCAAGGTCAATGCACAAAGAAGTATAGCCAAGAGAATCCAAGGCCAGAGACTCAGTTGATACCTTTTAGACTATCAAGGGAGATGCCACGGGCATGAACGGGCTGCTAAAGAAGTCAAGCGGCGGAGCTGAAGCGGATAACGGACCGACCCGGGCTGGACCGGGTTCTGCCCAGCTGGCGGTCGACCGCCAGCACAGGAGCGGTCGACCACCCCAGCCAGGGAAGGCCAGCTTGAAAGTCTTTTAGTGGCGGTCAACCGCCAGCCAGTGGCGGTCGACCGGAAATCCCAGGGGCCATTCGTCTACAGCATTTCACAGTAGCGGTCGACCGCCAGGAGCTGCAGGTCGACCGCCAGCCCCGAGCCTTCAATGTTGACTTTGTTTCCAACTTCGAAAAGGGCCATTCAACATGGATTTCTTTAATCCAAAAGTCACCTAATCACCCACAAATTGTGGATCTGGTCTGAGGCTTGTCTATAGACCATTCAAAGTCTATAAAACCAATACAAGAGGGTTAGAAACCCTAGTTGATGGAGTTGATGAAGTGAATCAAAGAGAGCTCAAGGGAGGCCATTTCGCGGGCACTGTAGCACCTCCGTGAACAGTGTTTCGGGCAGGAGTTCTTCATCCTTCCAAGGTGTTTCAAGGTGAGATCTGAAGCCAAGCAACCTCCAAGCAAGCAAGAAGCATTCAAGGCTCTCAAAGGTGATCAAAGCTGCATCCATAAACCTCTTCATCAACTCAAGAGGATCAAAGGTCATCAAAGCTACATCCATACAATCTCTCCATCAACTCAAGGTGATTCAAGCTCATATCTCAATCCATCAACCTCCAAGGAAGAGTAGAAGCAAGCAAGGCTAATAAGGGAGATCAAAGGAGGCTGCAAGGGTGTGTTCAAGGGAGAGGAGTTCGAGTACTGTAGCTGTGAACAGTACTCCGGGAAGAAGTTCTTCATCAAATCCTCAAGAGATTCAAGCTCCAGCAAACCTCAGACAAGATCCTTTCTCTTAAGCATATTCTATATCTTGTTGAGTGTTTTTCATAAGTTGTTCTTATTCCATTTCTTTCAAACACTTGAACTTGAGAATCGTCCCTACCGGTGGTTAGTAGGAAGGCAATCGGAGGCTGTCCGATTTGCGGTGTTGACGTCCCTACCGGTGGTTAGTAGGAAGGCAATCGGGAGTTCTCCGATTTGCGGTGTAGCCGTCCCTGCCGGCTTTGTGTGTAGGAAGACAGAAAGAGGGCTTTCTCTGTTCTGTGGTTGGGGCGTGTCCCCGGTCAAGTTGTGAGTCAGCAAGGAAGCCTCACCGGGTTTTGGTGAGGGGTGGACGTAGGTTGCGGGGTTGCAACCGAACCACCTTAAAAATCCCTGTGTTGTGGGTTGTTTATCATGTGTGATTGATCTATATCTTCTAACCCCATTCGCAGGTTCGTGTGCTTCCATACTTGGTTAGATTGTTCACACACATATGCACTTTGAGTGATCAACATAGCACATACACACACGCACGGTTGTTGCAAGCTATTGCATGCTCTAGTGTTATGCTTTATGATCCCTGCACTACAAGGCTTATTTCTTTCAAGTTCACAAATGTGCTTAAAGAAGTGTGGACGTTTCATAGCTTGTAATCCAAGTCTTTTCATTTGAGCCACTCTACTTAATTCCGCTGTGCATTGTGCCTAAGTGGTTCATTCACTTTATAAGAGTGGTTTAAGTTTCTGTTAGCTAAGAGTTTTAAATAGGCCAAAGTTTTTGATAGGATCTATTCAACCCCCCCTTCTAGATCCATTTACACCTCTCGGGACCCAACAAGGGGGGGGGGTTAAATTATCCCCACGCGATATGGCAAATTAAAACTGATGCAGCGGAATTACCAAGTTTAACAAGATTGATAGAAATAAAGTAAACAAGGATAAACAAGTTCTCTCAATTTCGCCGTTCACACACGATCAAGATAAACAACGTTAACATTATAATCCCACAAACATATATATCACAAAGCAAACCATTGGACACGAAGATTTTTAAGGTGGTTCGGGACCACGACGGGCTCCCTATATCCACCCCTTACCAAACCGGTAAGGATTCACTCGCTGGATAAACCAGCGCGTGGGAGACTCACCAAACACGGAGCAAGGCTCCAACACACACGGGGATAAATATCTAATACGGAGCAACGCTCCAACACACACACAGGACGATGCCTGCACACACACATGGGGATGTGCTCCAACACACACACACACACACACACACACACACACACACACACACAGAGAGAGAGAGAGAGAGAGAGAGAGAGAGAGAGAGAGAGAGAGAGAGAGAGAGAGAGAGAGAGAGAGAGAGAGAGAGAGAGAGAGAGAGAGAGAGAGAGAGAGAGAGAGAGAGAGAGACGGAGTCTCCAACACGATTCGACATCGGATCACAACACACACAGACTCGCTGCAACAAACACAGCACAACGACACACACAGACGCGCTAGATCGTGAATCCAGCAACATACACACATGCACGCTGCAACAACCGCAGCACCGAAAGCACACGACCGTACGCAGACGGTCACACACACACGAATATCTCTATGAGTTGAGAAAATAAGTACAAATACTCAAGATATGCTCATATCTAAATAAAACCCATGAGAAACATCACAAATAGATAGGAATAAGATGTAGAAGTTGTTCCCCCTTCGATTTTCCAAGCCTATGGATGTTGATGTTTGATTCTCGGATTCGGATGATGACGATTCTTACGTCCTCTTGTTCCTCTCGTCGATCCGCTCATTTTCTTCTTCTTCCACGAACCCCGGAGATGCCTGGATGCAGATGAAAACCTTACAAAACCTTCTCCCACGTTCATCTCTTCTGCTCCCTGGCCTTCTTCTCCTGCAAGATAGAAAGATTAGCTTCTTAGGGTTAGTTCTCCCCAAATTCGTAGCTCATATATAAACCCACACATAATGTATGAAAAGACCATTTAACCCTTGCCAAAACTATGTGAAACATGCCTAAACATGTATATCATAACCCTAGGGGCAAGTGGGTAAAAGTAGAGCACAAATAGATTGGGTTTAGATGATTTTCGGATCCACGTTTTTGGGTTTTCGCCGCGAACGGTCGACCTAAGATTGGGGGCGGTCGACCTAAGTTTTACAGAGCTGACCCAGTCAGCCCTGGGAAGTTCGGTCGACCGAACTATGCAGTCATTCCAAACTGTGCAAAGTTCAGTCCTGTTAATCCTTAGTTGCCCAAGCTAGTCAGAGTGATCAATCCCCTCTGATCTTGGAGGGTTTATACTGAAGATCTTAACCTGTAAAACCACGAGAAAAATAATTAGAACTATAGCTCAATAATACAAATGATAAATGCATGAACTTCATACAAAACATTATGAACGAGTGAAGATAAGTATGAGAACCCTTTTAGCATCCTTCAATCTATTGACCAAAGATGAATTCATTTCACACATTAGATGGGCATCAAGAAACCAATTTCACCAAGATTAATGCGAATGTTTTAAGCACATCATGACCCTGACAAAACATCAAATGAAGTTATGCTCATAATGAAATGAACTCAAAAGAGACTTTCATTTGTGAAAACCCAGCATCCATCAAATCTTCCACTTACAGCAAACCATGAGACTCAAGCATCACACACACATGCCACCAAGATTAATATGAATGATATGCATTATAGCCCTTGAAAACACAAGTCTTACACCCAAACAACAAGAGCTAATGACTATGAGGTTGTACACAATGAATGATCTCTGCCAAACTTTATGTGAAATTCTTAAGGACATTGTGAGCCTCAAAAGCCATGAATGAACTGTATTAAGGAAGGCTACGTTGTGCACATGGTGAGATCGATGTTATGACAAAGCAAAAATCTTACCAATGGTTCTTGACATATTAGACATGACATATACCACCTATTTCAGATTGTAGAAAGCAAGGTGCTTGTCCACACGTTTGTTTTACCTTCCAAGCGACCGCCATGAGATTTGATCTAATAATTCAAAATAGTCAAGTCAATACATCATGAGTTGCACAAAGACTTGTTTAATCATAAAAGGCTTTGAAGTCTCTTGACAACCCAAGTTTTCTTCAACCAAAAACCAACTCCAAATAGTCATGCAATCAAACAACATGTCTCAAAATGCATGACGGAAATGCATGTAAATCACATTAACAATTTGATCATTGTTCTCAAGGTTCAATCAAGACATGAGCTAGATTGCAAACACTTTACAATCTATCCATGCAACATGTATATGCAACATTTAAACCATTTACAGTCTCGACCATATTTGAACATCAATAGCACAGTCCCCCATATGAAACACATCCAAGCATAGCAAATATCATGAGTGCTATCATGAGTGCACACAATCATCAAAAGCATATTCAAGTATACACAAAGTTTAGTTATCATCAAAAATATAAACATTATGCAAGACACACATCAAGACTGGGACGGACGGTACGGACAGGTTGTCAAACATTGATTGCAAAGCGAATTTTGTAAAAATACATTTCTTACAACTCTAATTGTGAAATTGTCTGTCTTATTTTTTATTATTTTAATACCTTCGCTATGCACAACACTTGCACAGAAAATCTTAGTGTAAACATTTCATTGAAATATCTTATTTAATTCCTATTGATCCTCGATCATTTCATTAGAATATCTTATTTGTCATAATTAAATAAGATATTCCAATGAAAGGTTAACACTATGATTTTTTTGTGTAGGAATTGTGTGTAGCACGTGTTTAGGTGGTTTATCACCTCCCTTGCAAAAGGATTTCTCAGGTTCAAAATTTGACATTCTCCAGAAAAATATTTAAGAGTGTCGGGCCTCAAATTTATGACCACCCCGGTGAGAGTGGACGAGTGAGGTACTCCTCTTTCGTGCATCTATAGGACATTCTCCCAAGTATCCCTTTGATAGGTAGTTGTCTTCTCTCCTCTCTTCCTCCTCTCGATCCCCTCCATGATTTCCGTTCCCATGTCAAAAAAAAATCCACAATTAAACTTGAAAATGATAAAAATATACTTAATCTCTTATAAACTCTTTCTTTCTCTTCCTATACCTACCTTTTATCTCTCATTCTTTTTCTTTTAGGCAATACGTTGATAAAAAAAACTTTTTATAAAGATATTTTCATAAAAAAATTAATTATATCGATGAAAATGGAATATTTTTTAAATCTTCGATTGGGGTTAATTGGAGGGATATTTTTGGCCCTAAATTGATACAAGGACGTTATTAAAATTAAAAATAAAAAGAGATAATTTTATAAATAAACTTATAAAGAGAGTATTTTTGTAATAATATATATTGTAAAATAATGCAAACCACTGTGTGGTGCTATTTTTCTTGATACCCAGTAATTTGCCCAACGTCATACCCAATAATTTTCTAAGGTAAATGAGTAAACAGATTATTAAGTTTGAGATCTACTTCTTATTTGTTTGACATGAAAATTCAAGTAAGTATAAAAATAATTCATTTAACTTAAATTTTTATATCCTTGGCAAATGGGTTTGCCTTTTAACAAATCCGCAAAAATCTTGCCATATTCTCATCCACAACACAAATTAACGGGTCTCTGTTTGAGTAAACGGGTCTTCTTAAACTTAAAACTATTGGATCGTGACGGGTCTCTTAACTGGTCTAGACCCACTTTCATAGCCCTATTTACATGCTTACAGCTCCAATAACATCTTAAGCAAACTGCCAAAGTATATGTTGCATTTGAAAGTCCAACTACGAATATGAAAATCCTAAAGGGATATCACCAAAAGAGAAAGATCATGTGTTGAGTGACTTGAGTCTATAGACATTAAGTCTTACCGTACATCCAGGGTAGTTTCAGTGTGCACTGTTTTATATTTTTTAAAAAAATTAAAATAAGTTTTAAAATATTTTAACTTATCATGAAAGTCACGCCATTATTCGATTATTTAAAAAATTAAAAATAAAATAAATAGATTTTAAAAATAGATTTAATACTGTTTATTTGTTCTATTTTTAATTTTATTTTAGATAATTCAATGATAACGTGACTTACAAGAAAAATTATGATTTCTTAAGATCGACTATAAAAATTAAAAAATATATAAAATATTGCGTATCTAAGATGCGCAACACTCTTGATGTGTGGCAAGCCATACTCATGTATACATTAGAAAACATCGGTTCTCACCCGCAAGGACCCGCATTCCTCCCGGCTCGCCCACCCGCGCGGCTGCGTGCGTTGTCGTGTGCGACGACCTTGTTACACCCTGGGAGGTACGCACAATGTAGTGGCGCTTTCTAACTCGTTCGAAGTCCTTCATCACAAAATGGACTCGCAATAACAGGACGCCACGTCTTCTCCATGTATGCTGCGGCGTAGAGAATTCCAGGAGGGGACGAAGTCACGGTGGTGGATCGGACGGATGGGTTCTTTTATTGGGTCTGTTCGCGGTTCGTTTTGAGACTATTTTTTTAAACCTAATTAAATTGAATTTACTTATCAAATCAAACCTAATTAAATCAAAAAATTCGATTTAATTCAATTTCAAATCAAATTATCATATTTTATTATAATATGTATAAATTTAATGACTTATGTATATAAAATAAAAACAAAAACAAACATAGTTCTATTTTGTATGTTTTTATATGTATATAATTAAAATTTTAATTTTTTCATATATTTATATTATATAATATAAATAAAAATATATAATAGTAATTTCGATTTATTTGATTTGATTCTATTTCACACGTTATAAAATCAAATCAAATTGAATTTGACTTCAAACTGAATTAAATAGAATCGAACTGAACCGAATTATGAACTGCCCAGTTCCGCTTGACTACGGTCACCGTTCGTTGTCCCGCTCTTTGGGGCGGGCGCGTAGAGTTGGATGAGCTAAACGGCTTTTACCAGTTTGGTAAGACTTATCTTCCGGAAGGATTATAAAAAAGCACTTCTCCGTGCACTGCCAGAGGTGTGCCAGAGTTATCAGAAAAATAAAAATCTCAAATCTTAAAAGCTCATCTCCCGTTGTTTCTAAAAAATATAGGCTACCGACCTATTTATCTCTATCTCTCTCTTGTATAAGTATCATGTGATGCACAAAAATCTAGAGAAGATCAGTGTATTTGAAAGGGATTAAATGATGTCGGAACTTTTCGATTGATTAAAAGTCTAAAGATTTTCCCACAGGGCTTATCAAACGCAACCTAAACCACGGCCAGGGGACTTGGGTTTTTTTTCAGGTGTTTAATATTTATGCGCCATCACGAGTATTCCTCCATAAAAGGAACTAGTGTGCACAACCATGGCATTTCCACTTCACACAGCCGATTACTCTGGCCTTTGGATTTAGTGGTTTCAATGTTGAAAAGAATAAATTATACACGAACTCTTTCTAGATTTAAACTCAAATCTATTACACTACGTGAAGACCTGGATCACCTGTACTAAATTTATTGCCATCAAAAAAGAAAAAATCAACCAGATTTGGAGATTAAATCTCCCTCTCTTCATCTATAACATTTTCCATAAGAGAGAGATTCTATTTTTATTTTATTTTTTATCTGCAGCGGAGAGAGGTGGGCAGCACTCATCTATTCCCTCTTTGATTTGACTCAGCATTGTGTCCCAATGGCCATGGGGGCATGAACATAGCAGGGGTTTTGGATGAGGCTCACTCTAAAAGGTGATGTTAGATCAGGCTCTCCTGATTCGGTACGGTATATCTTGACTCGTATGTGACTTGATCTCACTTGGGTCGAGTCACTTCAGTAATGCAGAAAAATTCGAGACCCTGTGCTCTACGGTGGCCCTCCTATTGCTCCAACGGCCCTCCCCCCGTTGGATCAAGGCCCTGTGACCCTCCTCCCGCCAGATTGAACTACTCTTACATCTCCGACGGCCCTTCCTTGTCGGATTGAGACTCTGTGGCCCTCCCCTCACCAAATCGAGTTACTCCAAAGTCAAATTGGGGCCCTACATTACTCTCCACCCATTGAATTGAGCTGCTACTGTCAGTGGCCATGTTGTTAGTCCGGCATCCCTCCCCCAGCCGAATCAAGACCCTACAGCCCTTTCCAATCAGATTGAGTTGCTTCGGCACCGGATCGAGACCCTGCGGCCCTCCCCCCGCTAGATTGAGGTGTTTTCTGATGGCCTTGCTGTTGCTACTGTAGATTGGGAAGGACGATTGGGTGACTCGATTTAAACTTGATGGATCAAGTCTCGATTTCTCGTGGATCTAATATGACACGCCCGAGTCAAGACGAGTCGCACCGAGTCAACGAACCATGGCCGCTAGCGATGATTATGTTGAAAGACAAAAAGGGGTTCTAGCGTATACTTCCCTCTCATCAAATTTTTGTAGGTTAAGTTTCACAGAATTTAAGAATATATAAATAAAATAGATAAAATAATTAATACATAAAATAAAATTCGCATATTTCTTACTCCACTTAAAATAATTAATTCAACTTTTTTATCAAATAAGTTACTCGACATTAGCACCAAAACAATCCACCCGACTCCAAATAAGTTACCTGTGCTATCAAACTTGATTAGTTAAAATAACGATAATAAATCACTCTATTCTACCTTTATTGGATTATCAAAATCACCCTTAGTTCACCGTCATACCGGGTCCATAAGGATCCTTGTTAGAGGATCATGTTTTCATTAGGACACTAAAGTTTCCGTAGTTTGGAGTTTGGTTTTCATGTTCACACAAACTCTAGTTGCCATTTTTCCCCACTACGACTCTTACCGCGATCCATGAATAAACGTTTAAGATCTTACCATATTTTAAAATCCCATTATTTTAAGGGCCAATTTATTTTTCAGGTAGGATGACGTATTCGAGGGGGAGAGCTCGAATACATCATCCAGAGCAGATTAGAGGGGCATGTGTGAGGAGAAAAGATGGGACCCCATCTTTTCTCTCTCATCGGGCGGCTATTCCACATCTGATATCCGAGAAACAAACTAACCCTAAAGATATTAAAAGGAAAAGAAATGGGTCTTATATGGGAAGTAGCACACTAATCTACCTTTAATTATATTCATATTTCATTACAATTTTTTATTTGTTAACAATTAGATATTTAAATTTGATGTGACCCCACAAAAACAGAAAATCCTGTTTATGACCCTGCTTATCCCCTCATCTCAAGGTAGTTATACGAATTTTTGTGACAGTACTAAATGTTGGGAATAAACAATGTAATGGGGTGACATCATGGCAACAACCGGACCATAATACATATAAGGCAAACCAGAGCAAACATGCATATGGGGTTGATTCAACAAAGAACGGCCAAGAAATAAGATTAATAAACATGATTATAGTGTAAAACATGGTTGTAGAACAATTAAATATGTAGTAAATAATATGGAGTAGAAGCGTCTCAAAGAGACTCCCCTTAGAGAAGATATCACCCCTCACAAGAACGGTGCGATGAGTATGGCGGTCTTCCCCCAGGATACGACTACTAACACAAGACCCTTAAGCGCACTCTTAAGAATCTAGTAAAAAATGCTATGCGAGAAATCTAGATCTCTTCTTAAAGGAAAAATATGTAGGTCGAAGAACATGCACCGATCACCGACGAAAGACAGCAGTAGAGAGCGTCGTCTGTGCGCGAACACCGACGAAGAAGACGTCGACGGCCGAACGATGTTGGTGATATGCAAGGGAGGCAGAGCAACGGAGCAGCGGCTGCAACCGACGGAGAGACAAGAGATAGAGAGCGGAGCGCGAGCGGTTCCTCGGGGAAGTAAAAAACAGCAGAACAGGATAACCCGTGATTAGGGTAATGCTAATCACTCCTGTTATACACACGCCCGCGACGGTCCGCCTCCAAACAAAAACCGTTCGGAGACCCCTCTTTCTCTCCAAGAAAGGGCAAAACAGTAAAAAGAAATCCAAAAGAGTGCCAGGACAAGCCGGCTGGACCAGCACTTCACACACCGCGCGCCCGCCCAGCCCGGCCCGGCCCGGCGCGTGCGTGCGTGTGATAGGTCCTAGCTTACCCCCACTATTGTCTATAAGACATAGTCCAGGGGGCCCTAGGAACTATAAGGTCCCCTCACCTCTTTGTGTTTTCCAATGTGGGACAAAAGTCCACATACAAAACACAACACTTGAGGTAGCACCCTTTGGTTTGAGTTTCCCTTTCTTAAGAACACTCCCAATCTAATCCACTTCAACCCAACATTCCCCCACAAACTCAAGGTTTTAGAAAGGGAACACACAGAAGAGACTTAAGCATATCATGCTTTCAGTAAAGGTACCTTTCGGGTTTGAACCTTCACCTAAGTGTTCCAATTTTCACCCCTCACAGAATCGAAGTGAACTAAATCTTGAACTTGATTCTTGATGTGAAGGTTACTTATAGTAAAACAACATGGTATAAGGTTTCATTGATAGCAGAAAGAGTAACCGACGCTTTTAAAGGCCATGCGCCCTGTCCTGATTCATGAGCATTTTCAAGAATAACCCAATTCTTTAACTGCGGCCACACAGTAGTACTCACTTAGGTGGGCTTCTCCAAGGATGCACTGCTGACATCCTGCCTTGCCAGGCTTGAACCCATTAAGAGTGTATAACTCAACCTTAACTTGCAGTAACAGGCACTAGCTTGTTTAGGATTACAGAGGAGGAACTCAGATACAAAGTATCTGTCTAAATTAAGTGCCTTCTAGTTCTCTCAGCAACTTGTTATTACCACATTGAACCTACTTTGTAGGATCTCTACTCAGATAGGTTGAGTTGCCACTGCAGGAGAACAATTGATGGGTTTCAGTCCCATCCCCATCCTAAACTTTTGAACTTGACTTTTATTAAGTCCTTTAGTCAGAGGATCAGCTATATTGTCCTTGGTACCAACAAAGTCCACAGCTATCACTCCCTGAGACACTAATTCCCTTACAGACTTAAGTCTGAGATGAATGTGTCTCCTTTCTTTTTGATTGTACTTTGAACTTTTGACCTTTGCAATTGTGGTCATATTGTCACAATGCACAGAGATCGCAGGTATAGGCTGACTCATCAGAGGGAGTTCAGACAGAAGACCTCTGATCCATTCAGCCTCCAAACCAGTTGTGTCCAAAGCACACAATTCAGCCTCAAAAGTAGACCGAGACAAGATGGTTTGTTTAGTCGACCTCCAGGCGACTGCACCACCTCCCAGAGTAAAAACATATCCTGTGACACCATTGCTCCCTGAGTTTTCAGCTATCCAGCTTGCATCACTATATCCCTCAAGGACAACAGGGAATCTTTGAAAATGCAAGCCCAGGGTCATGGTACCTTTTAGGTACCTCAGAACCCTATCTAAGCCTTCCCAGTGAGTATGGTCAGGACAGCTCGTGTATCTACTGAGTTTAGACACAGCATATGAAATGTCTGGTCTAGTACAGTTTGCAAGATACATTAAGCTCCCTATAACCTGAGAATACCGTAATTGAGACACAGGATCACCACTCTTGTTCTTGCAGAAAATTCTAGAAGGATCATAGGGTGTACAGACAGCTTTACAATTCTGATAGCCAAATTTCTCTAAAATTTTCTCAACATAGTGAGATTGAGAAATTGCTATCCCTTCAGCTGATCTAATAAGAGTCAGCCCCAGAATTATATTTGCATCACCCATATCCTTCATTTCAAATCTGCTACTTAAGAATGATTTAGTCTCAATTATAATTCTCAAATTGCTTCCAAATAACAAGATATCATCTACATATAGGCATAAGATTACATATTCATTTCCCTTAACTTTGTGATAGATACACTTGTCAAACTCATTGACTACAAATCCAAATGACATGATAGTTATGTCAAACTTTTCATGCCATTGCTTAGGGGTTTGTTTCAAACCATATAGAGACTTAATAAGTCTACAAACTTGGTTTTCACTACCTGGAGCCACAAATCCTTCAGGCTGATCCATATAAATCTCTTCATCAAGATCACCATTAAGGAAGGCAGTCTTGACATCCATTTGATGGACAGTCAGATTATATAAGGAAGCCAGTGCTACAAGCACTCTGATTGTGGTCATCCTAGTGACAGGAGAATAGGTATCAAAGTAATCTATCCCCTCCAATTGTTTGAAACCCTTAGCCACAAGCCTGGCTTTATACTTGTCAATGGTTCCATCTGGCTTTAGTTTCTTCTTAAAGACCCATTATCTCTATGTTTCAGGGGAATATGATTCAGAATAAGGCAAGCCGTATTCAAAGCTTCCCCCCACATATACTTTGGTAGTCCCGAACTCTGCAGGAGAGAGTTGACCATGTTTATGAATACCCGGTTCTTCCTTTCTGCTATCCCATTAGACTGAGGAGAGTATGGGGCGGTTGTTTCATGAATAATGCCATGATCTTGGCAATATTCCACAAACAGACTAGAAGTATACTCTCCTCCTCTGTCTGACCTCAACTTCTTAAGAACTCTGCCAGATTGTGTTTCTGCTTCCTTCTTAAAGATGATAAACTTTTGCAAAGCCTCATCCTTAGATCTAAGCAAATACACATAACAGTATCTACTACAGTCATCAATAAAGGTAATGAAATACTTTTTATGATCCCTAGTCAACACACCATTAAACTCACAAATATCTGAATGCACCAGATCCAGAATATCTGAATCTCTAACCACAGAATGAAAAGATTTTCTGGGTTGTTTAGCCTGTGCACAAATATCACATTTCTTAGTTTTATCAACAGTATGCTCAGGAATCAATTTCAGGTTCATCATACGTTTCAAAGAATTGAAATTAAGATGACCTAGACGGGCATGCCATAATTTAGATGAATCTATAACATTATAAGCAACAGGAACAGAAGTAGAAATTGAAGCACTATCATTCACATTTCTGTTCATCACATGATCCACAAAGATTTTAAACAAACCATCAGAAAGATAACCTTTCGCAATAAAAGTCTTCAGATAGAGTATAACAACTTTATTACATTTAAAGTTCAGTTCATAACCCTCCCTTACTAAAACAGAACCAGATAAAATATTCCTCTTAACACTAGGAACATGGTACACTAAGGAAAGAGTAAGAACACGCCCTGAAGTAAACTTCAGGTTCACACGTCCAACTCCTAGCACCCTAACTGTACTTCCATTGCCCATTGTCACGGAGCGATCATGGGTTGCCTGATAAGACACAAAATTAGCCCTGTCAGCACATAGATGCACATTGGCTCCAGTGTCCACCAACCACTCATTTGGTTCATAAATAGTAAATAATTGAGGATTTAGAGAAACATACTCCATACCAGAAGAAGATCCCCCAGTCACCACATGGACCTGTGCTGGAATTTCATGGGTCAGCATGGCTTTGTTCAGCAATTTTTCCTTCTTTTTAGGACAGTCATTGCGCATGTGACCCTTGTCACCACAATTCCAGCACTGTCCCAGTACCTTCTTCTTCTTTATCTTTCCCTTAGGTTTCATCTGAACAGTGGAATCAACCTTGGCCTTGCCTTTTGGATCTTTACCCTTATGCTTCATCACTAGGTTTGCACTTGCATCCACAGGCATATTGGGCTTTTCCTTCCTATGTTCCTCTTCAATGGCTACAGCCCTCATCAAATCATCAAGAGAGATAGCCCCTTTGCGGTGCTTGAGGCCCATGCCAAAATCCTCCCAAGATCTAGGCAATTTCTCTATGATGCACATGACTTGGAGCTTTTCAGGCATTTTCATGTCTGCCTCAGCCAAACCATGGAACATAAGTAGAAGCTCATGTGCCTGCTCCCCAATAGACTTATTCTCGACCATCTGGAATTTAAGGAACTTGCCCACGGAGTACTTTTCCAGACCTTGGTCCTCGGTATTATACTTCCGATCAAGTTCATTCCACAGAGCTTTAGTAGTGTTGAAGGTGGAAGTACTATAGACATCAAACAGGACATCCGACAGTGCAGTTAGAATGCACACATGTCCTAACCTGTCTCTAGTATTCCACTCTTCAGCCTTCTTAGCACTCTCGGGGTCGTTTTCATCTATCACAGGGGGGTCCGACTCTAACAATGAGATTAGACCAACCATGGTGAACCACATCTTCATGCGTTGTTGCCAACGCTTAAAGTGTTGCCCGGCAAATTTCGCGGGCATCCCAGACATGTCCACCCTGGTTCCAAAACTCATTGAAGATGACGATGCCATGAACGATATCTTCTCTAAGACTGTTGGGAATAAACAGTGTAATGGGGTGACATCATGGCAACAACCGGACCATAATACATACAAGGCAAACCAGAGCAAACATGCATATGGGGTTGATTCAACAAAGAACGGCCAAGAAACAAGATTAATAAACATGATTATAGTGTAAAACATGGTTGTAGAACAATTAAATATGTAGTAAATAATATGGAGTAGAAGCGTCTCAAAGAGACTCCCCTTAGAGAAGATATCACCCCTCACAAGAACGGTGCGATGAGTATGGCGGTTTTCCCCCAGGATACGACTACTAACACAAGACCCTTAAGCGCACTCTTAAGAATCTAGTAAAAAATGCTATGCGAGAAACCTAGATCTCTTCTTAAAGGAAAAATATGTAGGTCGAAGAACATGCACCGATCACCGACGAAAGACAGCAGTAGAGAGCGTCGTCTGTGCGCGAACACCGACGAAGAAGACGTCGACGGCCGAACGATGTTGGTGATATGCAAGGGAGGCGCAACGAAGCAGCGGCTGCAACCGACGGAGAGACGAGAGATAGAGAGCGGAGCGCGAGCGGTTCCTCGGGGAAGTAAAAAACAGCAGAACAGGATAACCCGTGATTAGGGTCATGCTAATCACTCCTATTATACACACGCCCGCGACGGTCCGCCTCCAAACAAAAACCGTTCGGAGACCCCTCTTTCTCTCCAAGAAAGGGCAAAACAGTAAAAAGAAATCCAAAAGAGTGCCAGGACAAGCCGGCTGGACCAGCACTTCACACACATGCGCGCCCGCCCAGCCTTGCCCGGCCCGGCGCGTGCGTGCGTGTGATAGGTCCTAGCTTACCCCCACTATTGTCTATAAGACATAGTCCAGGGGGCCCTAGGAACTATAAGGTCCCCTCACCTCTTTGTGTTTTCCAATGTGAGACAAAAGTCCCCATACAAAACACAACACTTGAGGTAGCACCCTTTGGATAAACCTTTGAGTTTCCCTTTCTTAAGAACACTCCCAATCTAATCCACTTCAACCCAACACTAAATGCATATGTATAGGAATCTTATCATCGTCAAGATACAAGTACAGTTTCTGATAAACTACAAAATGCATCCTTTTGGGTTTTATTTTTATGTGTTGCAATTTTTTTATTCCATGATCTACAATTGTGTTTTATTTTTAACAAGTCAGGTATTGACTTATCCTTTCATTTCTTAGCAACTATGTGACCTAGAAAATATTCATATAAATGCTAGGAGATCTATTTAATGTCTCTTGATAGTCATTCAGGATTAATAGAGTAGATTCTTTTCTATGATAATTAATAAATGGCTGCATCCTAGTAGTGTTAGTAGTGAAGCACCTTGCAAAGTAACTCAAAAAAGAGACTAATTCCAACAAACATATTCCACTCTCTTAGTAGCTGTTTCGCACTCGCGCGATTGTCGATGCGGTGGCACACGCACGGGAAAATCAATTAGGAAATGTAAAAAGAACGAGAGAAATGTGCATAGATGAAACGCGTATAGGCGATCGTTCTAGGTACACACGACACACGCGGAATGGACCGACAGGGTGATGGTTGTGAACAACGTCACGGAACGAGAAACGAGAAAAGAACAACTGTGAGAGTTGCTCTCCATGGGTTTTAACGGAAAATGACGAGAAAAAATTAAAATCACGCACGAGTGCGTGTGTGTTGCATGATGTGTGATCGCCAGAGGTCAAAGATCCCCCCAAAAAGAGTAAGTGATCGCGAATATACCTCAAAAGCGGGAGATTTGTGTAGATTCCTTCTTCCTCTTCCCTCGGTCGACCGGTGAAGAGGGCTTTCTCTCGGTTACCCTTGAAAAAATGGAACAAACATCAAATATGGATCAGAACAAAAGCAGTGTAGTATCAATCCCTTGTGATGAAAGTGATGAAGTCATGAACGAATACACACTTGGTTGGTGTTGTTTAAACCCCTTTTGGATGCAGAGGGTAAGAAAATGCTATGATAAAATGGGATTTTGTGTAGAAATGCACAAATATAAAAATCTCTTAAGAAGAGAAATACGGCACAGATGCAAATACAAGATGACACATGCACTTAACGTAGACCAAAACAAAAGAAGAACGGAGTGAAGAAAAGCTTATTGCGGCGCCAGTGGCGGGCTTCGAGGAGAGCTTCGGCAGCGTGAGGACGCTGTGAACGCGGGGTGGGGAGAGATGGCCTCTTCTTTTAAGCGTACGAGCACTTGGAAATCCGACAGAACCTCCCCTTAAACCCTTACGAGCTCGGAAGCGATTTGGACAGTGTTTCTCCCTCCTCTTCAAGGATTTTGAAGCTCTTGATTTCGTGGGAGGGGATCCTCTATTTATAGAGAAAATTGAAGAGAACGCATCTTGGCAAGAGGACGTGTTCATTAAAATGAACGCGTCCCACTGACTAGGAGAGTTCTATAATTTAAAATTAATTTCTTTGAGGAAATAACGTTTACTTTCTCAGACGCGTTCTTTAAACGCGTCTAAGACGGTGGACGCGCCCATTTTTCCACCAAACACGGCACCGAAAGGCACCGAAAGCATCGAAAGCGAGTGGTTTCGGTGCCTAACCTTGACTTTTAAAATCACGTCTGGTCAGCAAGACGTGTTTTTTATAAATTGTCAAACAAAACGGCGGAGTTGGCACCGGATCTTGACTAAAGAACACGTCTTAGGAGGCTGACACATTTACAATACGTGTCTACCATGATAGACGCATTAACAGGGAATTAAATTTTAAATTAGTTGAAGACACATCTGGTGGGGCTGCCATGTTTTTAAGAACGCGTCCCCCTCTGCCGCCGTGTTTAAGATCATCCCCAAAAAATTTACAAAAGGGTTAAATTATCAAAAAAATAGGAAAATTACTCAAATAACTCAAATGTAAGAGCCACTTTGAGACATCATGGTGTAATATGAGATTTACCCAATGTAATGTCAAAAATGACATGTCTACAATGGTGACATGTGAAGGAGTTACTGGTTCATGGATAACTGAGTGTAGTGCGGGCGTGCCAATTGAGAACTCGACAATCACCTGCGGAACTAAATTTCAACAGGACATCATGTGTCTCCAAGACATAGCATGTGAGTACGGAATGACGGATGACACATGGATTGAATGGGGATTCCACAGGTACAAGTGTATCAGGTGATGTGAAAGATTAGATGGAAGACATCATCCACACCGACTGTCACGTCCCGACGCGGAATATCGGAATGTGACGGTTGTAACTAGGGATGTAAATGGATCGGGTTCGTGGTAGACCAATATTATACCATATCCGTGAAATTTTTATAAATACCATACCCGGATAATACCCTATTATTTTCACGGGTATGAATATGGATATATCTGTCATGGGTACGGATATACCCACGGGTATCCGTTTCCATCTAAAAAATAGATGAATTATAGTTACACTTAATTTTCTAAAATTTGCTGAGTTCAAATTTTGTGATATTTTCTTTCAAAAAAATTTTGTTAAAAAATATTTGTGAAATGTTACACTTAAATTCCATTAATTATAGTTGTTCTAACAAAGATATGTCCCGAATTAACACGACAATAGCTAATTAATTTCCTATTAGGAGAACTACAATGACTAAATGATTTTTTGAAAACATACATACAAGCCAATGTATCGATGTATATGAGCCTCAATAGAAATAAAGTATTTAGTTATGGGATTTTGAATGTTTGTCAGACATATAGAAGTGGTTTTCAAAAGCAAAGTGATAAGTCCATTAGAGTCACAAAAAATGTGATAAATTTATAGTACTTCAACTAACAAGAGTGATATAGCAACACTTCAATCTTTCTCCATTTTTCTTCATGGTGATGGTCTTTCAGATGATGTTGCGGCCCATAACTATAAAGGAATAATCATAAATTAGAACAACAATATAAGTATACTAATAAGTAAAGGTATAATATCAACAATGTGAACAACTTTTTTTACATGTATGTCAGTGATATCCATATCCTCCAAACAAGTCATAACAATACAACCATTGGAACCTGCTGAATCTAATAAAAGACAAACAAAAAAAGATATCAAGTGATTAAAATAAATAAGAAACATACAAATTCATAATAAGCAAGATGCTTAAATTCAAAAGTATTTATTTACCTTTTTTAAGAGCCCACAACCAATCTTGGGATTACATCATTGCTTCTAATGTTGTAGGTAAGAGTTTACAACGATGTGAACTCAACATTCTGCCACTAGTAGAGAAAGCTGACTCAGAAACAACAGTAGACATAAGAATGGCATAAATATCTTTAGCAATCTTTTGGAGTATTGGATACCTTAACCCATAAGTTTTCCACCAAAGTAATATATCAAAGTCTTCGACCCTTGGTGCACGAGATTCTTCCAAGTAAGTGTCTAGATCTATCTTGAGAACATCCTCAACTTCATTTTCTTGAATCCAAGTATCAAAAGTATATTTAGATCCCGTAGAAGAAGAAGCACCTGACTGAGTTTGAGAAGAACTAAGAGTCATTGATTCAATCTTTTTCTTTCCTTTGCTTGATATTCCTTGACTAGGTTAGTTATACTATTTAGAAGTTCTTTTATCTTACCTTCTGCTTCTCTCTCACCATAAATCAAAGGAAAATAACACTTAATTGAAGCCATCTTGTATCTTGGGTCTAGTATAGTTGCTATAGCCAACATGTCATGAATCACATCTCAATATTTCTCAAACTTTGATATCATAGTGAGTGACATTTCTTTTATTTCATCAATGCTAGAAGACATCTATTTATAAATTGACAATTTGAGCTCAGCAACTTCCATAAAGAATAGATTCGCTGTTGGGTAAGTATCTCTTGGAAATAGTTTAGTGACATCATAAAACCTCTCCAGTCTATCACATAACTCTTTAGCAATTGACCAATCTTCCTCGGTAGGGGCACATTTAAAGCTTGAGTCACGATACTTTAAATGATTGAAAACCTCCTTATAAGGTAATACAGACTCAAGCATCAAATATGTAGAGTTCCATCTAGTTTTACAATCCAAAACTAACTTCTTAAAAACACTTACTTTTAATTGTCTAGCTGTTTCTTCAAATTTTTCTACCGTCTTAGGTGATGCTATCCAATGAGAAACACTTTCACTCACTCTATCAATTCCCTTATCATACTTGTTAAGTCCCTCCTTCACAATCAAATTTAGAATATGTGCATCACATCTCATATGCAAATATTTTCCACCTAGGATAAGTGTATCAGTATCAAGTTTGGCTTTCATTTTCTCAATCATACTGTCATTAGTAGAACAATTATCAACAATCAATGAAGATAGGTTACGATCAACATTCCAATCCATTAAAGTTTCCATTAATGCATCAGAAAGAACATCAATAATATTTAGAGCAGGCATGTACTTAAACCTATTAAATTTAAAAATGATTAGAATATACAAGTTCATATATTTATCACAACCAAATATAAAAAATGTTATAATAAAAAAGGACAAGGAAAAGAATGAAACCTTATAATGCGACTACATAATTTCCAAGATTCGTTCACGTAATGTGTTGTGACCACCATGTAGTGCTTCTTTTGATTGTTAGCAGTCCACATGTCAGTTGTAATAGCAACTCTACTTGCATTACTTTCAATTGCATGCATAAGTTTGCTCCTCTCAGCATCGTATATCTTCAGTATATCACTCCTAACTGTGTTTCTTGATATCATCTTAAACATAGGTTGTAGGCTGTGGCTAAAGTCCCTAAACCCAACATGTTCCACAATAGAAAGTGGGTACTCATGCAAGACAATCATACATGCAAGTTCTATCCTTGAAACTTCAGGATCAAATATATGAGTACCAATCTCTAAATTTCTCAGAGTATTCTTACTTGGAAGCTTAATATCTCTTGTTTTCCGATAAGTACGTCCTCTCCAATGCTCAAGTAAATATGAGGTCCCATTTTTACTTTCCGCAGTGAGCATCTTTTTACAATAATTACATTCTGCCTTCAGTTTGTCACCCATTTTTTATCTTTTGAAGTGATTCAAACATCAGATGTCAACTTTCTTTTTGACATGAGTATATCAATATCATCTTTGCTAGTTTCTGATTCTTTTTGGACTCCACTTTTCTTCATATTCACCTCTGTCTTATTATCCACCACTCTACTAACAACTATGTCACCTCCATTATCAACATATTCATCACTCCTGTCATCATCGGCAAGTCTTGAAACTTGAGATAGTGAGGTGTTAGGTGTTGAGTATGTTGATTGAAAATTAACCGTTGGACTTGGAGTTGGATCAATTGGTGTAAGAGAATTTGAATCCATAATTCTTATATATCATAAAAACACACTGATAATTAACACAATATCCAAAATATTTAACTTGCACATATGAAATGTAAATGATACAAGTCATACAAATAATTAAAATTATAAATAAAAATAAAAAATTACATATGAATAGTCTAGGAGGACGAGGATCGGTATATAAAATACTTGAAATTAAACCTACCGTACCTGTGTTGCAGGATGAGGAGAATAACTCTCCAAGTTGTACAAACAACAACAAAATTGATTAAAATAAGTTAAATAAATATTAACTAATTGAAGCTTCCCTGCATCTGCATGATGTTAAGTTAAATAAACATTAACTAATCAAAGCTTCTATGCATCTGCACGTATATAAAATAGAATAACTAAAAGACAAACTACAGGCATATCTTACTGTTGTTGGACTTTGAAGGCTTGGAGCAAATGCCCAACTGGCAAACCGCAAACCCTTCGGCCCTGCCTGTGACGCCGTGAAGCATATGCAACTTGCTAATAGGGAAGAAAAAAAACTAGGGCATGCTGTATCACTGTTCCATATATTCTACACTTTTGTGCAGTCGGACAAAGAGTCTAAAGAGTAAATGCTAGAAGAGTAGGGCTGTAAGGTAGATGGTTGATCGATTTAAAAAGGCAACGTGATTGTTGGGGAGGGGAACAGTCATTACAACTTACAAGGGAAGGTGATTGAGTTGAGGAAGGCAACGTGTTGGGGAGGGGAACAGTCGTTACAACTTACAAGGAAAGGTGAGATACATGCATTTGGGGAGTGGAGAGTGTTATTAATTTATTATTTATTAAGAATGGGTTCGGGTTAGATATGGATTCGGATGCACTAAATCCATACTCGACCTGAATATGAAACGGGTACTTTAAAAATACTCAAATCCATATCCATACTCGATTATGCGGGTATTATCCGATCTATCACGGATCAGGTGACGCGGGTAATCGGGTTTACGGATTTTTTTGACATCCCTAGTTGTAACGATCACGACAAACAGAGCAAGCACTAAAGGCATAACCAACCACCACGGGAAACTAATGGGAGAAAGGAAATAACTGGCATAAATATAACAGAGTTTTACAAGAACACCGAGTCTCAAATGAACCACTTACAAGCTCAAATAACTTACAACAACTCACAACTCGAGCTAAAAGGGATACAAGATGAAGAAAACATCTAAAGAAAATTAAAACACTCCATTACTCTTGCCCTACCCCGTCAAAGTGAGGTTCCTCATCGGAACTACCTGAAAACAAACAATAATAACGTAGGGTGAGGGTAAGCTTAGTAGGATTTATCAGGCATCTTTAAGTGATTAATACATTGACCATGAAATTGCACTAAGATCGAGAAACAAGTGAAATCATAGAATATGAACATAAATGAATAAGGAATTGCAAGTAATGAGATCACAAGTGAATCAAGATAATGATAAGATTTCAAGTATGGAATGATCATGTAACACGCACTATCATTAGAATTGGCCATATAAAGCAAGTAAGTACAAGTCAAGCATTTCAAGTATTTCAAGAATTTCATGTATAAATGGAATGCCGTGAATCAATCTAGAATGCTAGTACTTTGGTGCAATACTACACCAAGTCAATAATAACTCTCATGGACACAAGTACTTTTGGGTGCTCCTCCCAAGATCATACCAGACCCCATTAACACCATACATTGAAGTTATGGATCATCGATCCCAAGTATTTATGTAGACATCCACATTAATTTATAATGGCCAAAGAATTTCAAGGTATAGCTCATGAGATCACATTTCAATGAAAATTCCTGATTTCCAGAGATAACCAGGAGAATACCAATATATAAGGAGGCTAAACATGCTATGATACAGATCAAACAGATAACCGATTTTCATGGGAAACATGGGGTTAACACGGTGTGTGGCAGAGTCATCTTCAGACTGAACGCGATCTGTCACTGGGTCGTGATCAAGCCAGAACGCGGCCTAGACCAGTATCACGTTCAGAGAACGTGGTCTCCCCTAGGGCCGTGTTCAAAACGTAGTCACCTGGGGCACCACGTTCAGAACGTGGTCACCAGGGGCACCATGTTCAGAAGACTTTGCCAGAAGCTCATTCAGAGCCTGACAAGCCCTGAACACAATCTTTGGGCACTCATCTTCAGATGACAGAAGGATGAACGCGGTCTCTAGACAGGACGCGTTCAGAAATAGAAAGACATATCCATACAGATTCTCGTTCCGTGGTTCCAAACGCCAATAGAATCATATCTTTAACCAGTAAGACATGATCTCGACGATTTCTAAGGGTGTTTAGGGTACAACCGGCTCGATGGTCATGAGGGAACCCATGACTCGTACAGTCTTACGGAAGCTTTAGATGAAGAAGTTTCGGTCTAACAGAAAGGATATCCAACGGAGGGTTCTAACTTCATCAAGAAGGGCTTTTTTGAGAAATAGAATTCGTAGTGACACGATTTACAATTATAATCATTTGAATCGCCGATCAAGGTCATATAAGCTAAGCATGTATGCAATCATGGTAGAGGGTGTTGTGCCCCTATGGTCATTTGAGTTCATATGGTCACTTGGGTCATTCGACATCATTCTATGGTCATATGAGTTCTGTGGTATTCTTGGTTTTGATAATGGCTAAACACTATTAGTCATTGATGTTTTTCACTTTCATGTGATTGACATATGTGATGTTTCTGTTCATGACAGGTGCGCCAATGAATGGACAAGGAATCAAGTGGAAATGGCGAACGTGAAAGCTCAATGTTGCGCCCTCGCACGCGGATCGACCTGCGCGGTCAGGTCGCGGGGATCGACCTGCCCGATCAGGTCGCGGGGGTCAAGGGGGCAGCGCCCCTTGCGGGGGTTTCCGGGGGCGGAGCCCCCGGAACGAAATTTAGAAATGCTCAAAGCATATTCTATGTTGATTTCAATCCCAAAATACATGACATTGATGAGGACATGAATATCTTGACTTATGAACATGTTTCATTGGTCTAACACTTCATTTTTACAGGTATAGGTGTTTTCGGTCGACCTACACACCTTGGCCGGTCGACCAGATTTGCCAGAGCCTAAGAATTCCACGTTTTACAGGTTTCGGTCGACCGCCCCTGCCTTTCCGGTCGACCGGTTCTTCCAGAAACGAAACACTCCAGGAATTACAGATTTCGGTCGACCGCCCCTACTTTTCCGGTCGACCGGTTTTCCCAGAACCGAAATGATGACATTGTTACAGGTTTCGGTCGACCGCCCCCAGGCGTCCGGTCGACCGGTTTTGCCAGAGCCGAAACGTGCTGGCTGCAGCAGGTTCCGGTCGACCGGCCCATGAATTCCGGTCGACCGCCAGCCCCGAAGCAGCCTTGTTTGACCTCGAAATCCACCTCGTGGCTAGCCCCTTTCCATGGATTTGTTTAATCAAATCTTACCTAATCTTCCATGATTTGTGGATCTGGTCTAGGGGGCATCTATGGACCATTCAAGGGTTATAAAACCAACACTTGAGGGGATGGAAAACCTAATGCTTGAAGGGGGTTACAAGGGAGGCTGCTAGAGTGTGTTCAAGGGAGAGGAATTCGGAGCACTGTAGCAGTGAACAGTACTCCGTGAAGAAGGTCTTCATCCTCAAGTGTTCAAGCTCTTCAAGTGGAGATCAAGATCAAGGCCAAGAGAAGAGAAAGCTGCATCCTCCATCCTCTTCATCATCTCAAGGGGATCCATTGAAGCTCACTATCAAGGGAAATCATCTTCATCCATTCAAGTTCTTTCAAGTTCATTCAAGGTGATATTTCAAGCATTCAAACTCCTAGAAGCTAAAGAAGCAATCAAGATTCAAGATAGCTTCATCATCTCCTTCATTCATTCAAAGAAAATCAAAGAGAAGACCAAGAGAGAAGAATTGAAGGAAGAGGTACTGTTCACGTGAATAGTACTCCGTGAAGAACATTCATCCAATCAAGGGTGAATCAAGAAGATTGAGTTGAAGTCAAGAGGATCCTTGTTGCTGATCAACATTTCATACAAGGGCCAATTCATTTCTACTCATAACTCAATCTCTTGTCTGAGTTCATTCACATTTATTTTCCTTTCAATATTGTTAAACATTGAAGTTGTGATTCGTCCCTACCGTTGGTTAGTAGGAAGGCAATCGGAGGTGTTTCCGATCTGCGGTGTTGACGTCCCTACCGTTCGTTAGTAGGAAGGCAATCGGTAGTTTTCGATTTGCGGGTTGGTGCGCTGCACAAGTGAAGCCTCACCGGGTTTTGGTGAGGGGTGGACGTAGGGCTGAGGATTCAGTCCGAACCACCTTAAAAATCCTGTCTAGCGTGGTTTGCTTGTGTGATTGAATCGTTCTAGGTGCATGATTAGGATCGAATTATTATATATCTTGCTTATCTTGCTAAGTGAATCATAGCATACTTGGAAGCTAGTTTCTATTCCGCTGTAATTCATTTTAACTAGCTGTTTAGAGGGCCGCATTGCGAAAAGTGGGGCTGATCTATTCACCCCTCCCCTCTAGATCCGCTGTCCACTACACAACAAGTGGTATCAGAGCCTAATCTCTCATTATGGGGTCCAACGACCTTGAGGGAAATGGTGGATCAGCGTCCAAGGGTTTTCTACCCGAAGGACATGCTGTGAATAGGCCTCCTTATTTTAGTGGAACTAACTATCCTTATTGGAAACATCGCATGCAGGTGTTCATTCGCGCCCAAGACTACGAACTTTGGCGAGTGATCAGCAAAGGTCCGTATGAGCTTACGGAAAATGAAGACTTGTGGACCAAAGAACAGATAAGGCAATCAACTGTTAATTGGAATGCTAAACACATCATGCAATGCTCACTCCATCCAGTAGAATTCTCAAGAGTGGCCACCTGCACATCTGCAAAACAAATGTGGGATAAGTTAGAGGTAATCTACGAAGGAACCTCTCAGGTACGAGAAACAAAAGCTAATATCTTAGTTTCTGAATACGAAATGTTCCGCATGAAGCCTGATGAATCAATTCAAGATATGTATGCTCGATTAACTGTGCTTACTAACAGTTTGACTGATTTGGGAAAGAAATATTCAGAACAGGAAATTGTAAGAAAGATTCTCAGATCACTGACTGCAGCATGGCACACAAAGGCTACCGTGGTTGAAGAGTCGAGAGATCTCGCAACCACCAAGGTAGATGAACTCATTGGGTCATTAATGACCTATGAGATTAACCTCAAGAACAAAGAGGCTGAGGCACCTAAGAAGAAGTCCCTAGCTCTTAAAGCAGGGCCCAGCCGTCAAGGCTCTTCCGATGAAGGTGAGGATTCGGAAAGCGAGCGAGATGAGGATGACGTAGCCATGCTCACACGTAAGTTCAAGAAATTCCTGAGAAAGGAAGGTAAGAGCTTCATGAGAGGAAGGTCAAAGGTAAGAAATGGTTTCAAATCTAATTCTGAAAACTTTAAGAAACCTGATAAAATCATTTGCTATTCTTGCAATAAACCAGGACATTTCAAGAATGATTGTCCCGACAGATTCAAAAAGGCCGACAAATGGAAGGGCAAGAAGAAGAACAAGGCCATGGTGTCCACATGGAGCGATGAAGAGGAAAGTGATAACGGAACTAGCTCCTCGGACAAAGAAAAAGAAGATTTCTGCCTTATGGCCAAAGGTGATGAAGAAACTGAGGTAAATTCTCCATTTGAAGATTATACAATTGATGATTGGGGGGATGCATATATACAACTCATGGAAAAATATGAAATGTATAAAAGGAGAATAAATCATTGAAAAATAAAATCAATTCTTTTGTGCATGATTATGACAAGGATGATAAGAATGCTCTACTTGAAACTGAAATTGAAGATCTTAAGAAAATGATTGAGGATTTGGAAGAAGGAAGAAAAGAAATGGCTGACTTGGAAACTGAAAATGAGGATTTGAGAAATGAAATTGACAGCATGAAACTCAAAATGCAAACCTATGAAAAGGTTAGTAAATTAAGCAATGAGAAGTATGAAGCCGTCAAACATGTCAACACTCAACTCTTGCAAAACATTGAAAACCTACAAAAAGAGTTAAAGGACAAACAACAATCTCTAGAAAAATTTGTGGATGGAAGGGAAAACCTAGATGCATTGCTAGGTACTAGAATGAACTTCAACAAGGAAGGGTTAGGTTTTGAACCTACAAACAAAAGGCCAATTGGGTTAAAAACAGTCACATTTGTTTCCTCTTCTGATGCTTCAACCTCAAAAATAACATCCAAAGGAAAAGAAAAGATTGAAGAGGTAGTAACTGAAATTCCCAAAAAGCCTATCCAAAAGCCTAAGAAAGGTCGACCTTCCCCGCAACATAGGTCAACACTTCCTTGGCCATCGCATGCTCAACCTTCCAGATTTCACCACAATTGCATTGCACACTCATATAGGCCACCACCATACTTTTGGAGAAATTGTGATTCATGTGTTCAGCAATCCTATAAGTTTCAATCCCCTAGGTGGCAAAACAATCACTTTCAATCCAAAACCAACCAACGGCCTCAATGGTTTAAGAAGCAAACTTTCTCAAACTTCCACAAAATTCAACAAAGAGCTTCTAAACAAAATATGAATGTCAAAGCTGAAAAGAAAAACCAATTCCCTACTCCAAGCAAACAAAGCATGAATATTAAGAAGGTTTGGATTCCAAAACAAATGGTTTCATGTTTTGAAATTCTGAAAAGTTTGAAGGGACCCAAATGTGGTTGGGTTCCAAACACCATTACTTAATTGCTTGTGCAGGAGTGTCTTGCAGCCATGCATAACAGGTGGTACCTTGATAGCGGCTGCTCAAGACACATGACGGGAGACAAATCAAAATTTTGTCTCTTGGAGGAAAAAGAAGGAGGATACGTCACATTTGGAGGAAACAACAAAGGAAAAATCATTGGAACAGGTAATGTAGGTAAGAACCTCTCCAACTCCATTTGTAACGTGTTGTTAGTTGAAGGTTTGAAATATAACCTACTAAGCATAAGTCAATTATGTGATAAAGGTCACAAAGTATTGTTTGATTCTCTTGAATGTAAGATCCTTGAACCAAAATCTGACAAGGTAAAATTTTCTGGTAAGAGAGTCAACAATGTTTACATGATTGACTTAGATGATCCTGCTCATGCAAATCTTTGTCTTGCTGCACCAAAATCTGAACTTGCATGGTTATGGCATCGTAGACTAGGACATGCTAGCTACAATGTTCTACATAAATTGTTAAAGTATTCAATGGTGAAAGGTTTGCCTGAATTATCTTTTAAACAAGAAAATAAGTTATGTGATGCATGTGCCCTTGGTAAACAAACTAGAAAATCCTTCAAGGCTAGATCCTCATATTTGTCTTCCAAACCACTCGAGCTAATTCATATGGACTTATTTGGTCCAACCAGAACTGCTAGTTTAAGTGGTAGAAAATATGGATATGTCTTGGTGGATGATTTCTCTAGGTTCACATGGGTTTTCTTCCTCACACACAAAAATGATGCTTTTAATGAGTTTCAGGCACTCTATTTGAAGATAAAGCAGGACGGTGAGTTTAAAATTTCCAACATTCAATCTGATCATGGTGGTGAATTTGAGAATACTGATTTCTATAATCTTTGCAGGTCAGAAGGCATTTCACACCGATTCTCTTCACCAAGAACCCCCGAGCAAAATGGGATTGTTGAAAGAAGGAATCGAACACTCATAGAGATGGCAAGGACAATGCTTGCCGAACGGCAACTTCCAAGGAAGTTTTGGGCCGAAGCGGTAAATACGGCGTGTTACATTATCAACCGGTCAATGGTAAGGTCTCACACCAAAAAGACTCCCTATGAGTTGCTCAAAGGTATAATGCCCTCTCTGCATCATATGAAAGTTTTTGGATCAAAATGCTTCATTCACAATAATGACAAAAGAGATTTAGATAAATTCGAGCCCAAGAGCGATGAATGTATATTTCTTGGATATTCTGATAGATCTAGGACATATAGAGTTTATAACATTAAAAGTCAAACTGTGGAAGAATCACCCCACGTTTCCTTTGATGAATATCATGATTCTAATAATGATAACTCTTGCAGGAAAAACGATGAAGATAGGGAATTCCTAAGTATAAAGGACAAGAGTGATCCTCCACAAGAAGAAATAAACGAAGATGGTGACCGAGCTGAATCAAGCAGTGTAGGGAATCAAGCTCCAGGAGAAGGTAACAATTCTACAAACATTAGAATTCTTAAGGATCATCCCTTGGAGAATGTCCTTGGTAGCTTGAATGACCCACCTAGAACAAGGTCACATTTTAAGATTGTGGAAGAATTAGATCAACTTGCTCTTGTCTCGCAGCATGAACCCAAAAATATTGATGATGCTTTAAAAGATGAAAACTGGATAAATTCCATGCAAGAAGAGTTAAACCAGTTTGAGAGAAACAAAGTTTGGCATCTTGTTCCTAGACCATCATCACAATCTGTCATAGGCACTAAATGGGTTTTTAGGAACAAATTAAGTGAGGATGGTAAGATAATACGAAACAAAGCTAGATTGGTGGCTCAAGGGTATAACCAAGAGTTTGGGGTCGACTTTGATGAATCTTATGCCCCAGTTGCTAGACTCGAAGCCATCAGAATTTTACTTGCCTTTGCATGCTCCCTTAGAATAAAGCTTTATCAAATGGATGTCAAAAGTGCTTTCTTGAATGGCTTGATCAAAGAAGAAGTCTATGTTGAGCAGCCCCCTGGCTTTGAGAACTCTAACAATGCAGATTTTGTATACAAGTTAGACAGGGCACTTTATGGACTTAAGCAAGCACCAAGAGCTTGGTATGAGAGGCTAAGCTCGTTCCTCATTGAAAAAGGGTACACACGAGGTAAGGTAGATCAAACACTTTTCACCAAGAAGCAAGGTAAGAATATCTTGATTGTTCAAATTTATGTTGATGACATTGTGTTTGGTTCTACAAAATCTGAAATGTGTGAGGAATTTGCTAACCTCATGACTAGTGAATTCGAGATGAGCCTAATGGGAGAACTTCAATTCTTTCTCGGTTTGCAGGTCAACCAAGGAGAAGACGGATGCTTCATAAATCAAGCCAAATACATTAAGGAGCTGTTGAAAAGATTTGACATGGCAAACAGCAAAATCATTGCAACTCCTATGAGCACCTCAACTTCACTGGATTCGGATGAAAATGGTAAATTGGTGGATGCAAAGGTCTATAGAGGTATGATTGGTTCTTTGCTTTACTTGACTGCATCCCGACCAGATATCCAGTTTAGTGTTTGCCTTTGTGCTAGATTTCAAGCTAGTCCTAGAGAATCCCATTTGACTGCCGTCAAACGTATCCTTCGATATCTTGCCGGCACTCAAGATTTGGGATTGTGGTATCCGTCATCATGTGATTTATCTCTTATATCTTATTCTGATGCGGACTACGCTGGATGCAAGCTGGATCGCAAGAGTACTAGTGGCTATTGCCAGTTTCTAGGCGGGTGTTTAGTTTCTTGGGCCTCCAAGAAATAACACTCGGTTGCCCTCTCAACCGCGGAGGCAGAATATGTTGCTGCGGGGAGCTGTGGCACCCAAGTGTTGTGGATTAAACACCAACTCCAAGACTACTTGGTGGATCTTGGTTGTGTCCCGATTTTGTGTGATAACACTAGTGCTATCAACCTTGCCAAAAATCCAGTCCAGCACTCTAGGACTAAGCATATTGAGATTAGGCATCACTTCATTAGAGATGAGGTCGGTAAGAAAAACTTTGAACTGCATTTTGTTGATACATTGAATCAGATTGCTGATATCTTTACCAAGCCCTTGTGTAATGACAGGTTTTCAACACTCAGAAGGGAGCTTGGTCTTTGCCGACCTCAGGCCAACAAACCTTGATATGATAATCTTGTTTCATTTAGTTGTGTGTTGTTGCATTTGTCCATGCATTGTTTATATGTCATCTTGCATATGGTGTCGCATTGCATGTAGATGCATAATAATGAATTGAGTTCATGTTCATAATGCATTATACGGTTTGTGTTGCATATGGTGTCACATAGCATCATTCTCGCATGGCAATGGTATATCAAATGTTGATGTATGGAAGGGCAAGTTATGCTTGTCACGAAGCACTCAATATGCGTGAGGTTTCACCTCCGCCAAGTACCATGCGTCAATGTCGCATATAGGCCATATAGTAAGGGGGAGTTGTCCTTGTGCAGCATTCATGCATATGCTTCCAATTCATTCTGTTGCATTTAATAAGTGTACAACCATGTGTTGGGTCATGCACATCATTTCTGTCAAATTCATGACAACCCCTGCATGTTTCAGGTCATTCTCCTCTTGACTGTTATCATTACATGTGCTTACAAACATCACTCCTTCGTGCATCCATTGCATATCCTTAGGGGGAGTTTTGTTGAATCTCTTAACCTCTCGCAATCTACATTTCTTGGCTCACAGTCTGAATATGAGCTCATGAGACTAGCGAATATATGGTGTAAGAGCTTTCTATTATGTGCCTTGATGATTGTTCATTCAATGACAATGGTTCAGATTTAATGATTTCCTTGAAGTTCTGATATTTCTTTTGAAATCATCTATGTTATGTGGATTTAATAGACCTTAACTAACGATTGCATATTGTGCTTTGCATGACTATCCTGAAATCTGAAAATCCAGACTTTATGGCAATCTTGGTGATACTCTAGAGTTTAGTATTGTTTCTAAACATCTTGATGAGCTGGAATTCCTGAAAATCATTCTGACAGAGCACTGATATTGTTGCACGGAGAAACATGTCATGTCATCAAATCAAGTGACAAATGCATATGTCATGATGTGCCCCTGTTATCTCTGTCTTAAAACTTTTGGACTCTAGGCAGAGCAATGGCATAATTGCTGAGAAACATATCTTCTCATCAATGAAATGAGTTTGGATATGTCATGACGTGACTTTGCTATCTCTGTTCATCTTGCAGCATGACAGTCAGTCTTGCCAAATACCTAGGAATACTGGCGTCTAAACAACGTGTATTCTTACGGCTAGGAGGCATGTACTAGACTTGATTGCTCGTAACATATGAGTCATGTGCCTTCAAATCCTAAAGATATTGAAAATCAAAATATGAAACATCTTGCTTCAATCATACAATTCCATGCTTTAGTCATGATTGTTTAGCCTCAATACTAGTTCTTGTGTTCTTCCCTTAGTGGTTATTGAATATGGATATATAAGACAAATGACGGTTAAATACTGCCATGATATGCACCTTTGGTTCATTTCTATTAAATCTTGGATGTAGCTGCTTTTCGAACTCTTTTGATGATCTCGGATTTCATTAGCTTTGAACCATATATGTTGCTTCTGGCATGCTTTTCACTCCTTTCCGCTCTGGTCTCACAGATCTTTCACTTTATCACTCCTTTTTGCTGTTGGCAAAGGGGGAGAATTCTTTGTGTGAGTCCTTTGTAAGATCTAAGCGTTATCTCGTTGTCAAAAGGGAGAGTCCAAGGGGGAGAATCCATTGCTCACTTTGCATCTCATATGTGTATGTGATGGGGCTTGCATAACTGCTAGCATTCATATTGCATAGCATTCATATCTGCATTTGTTATAACTTGTGTCATTTTAGACATTCATATCATAACTTGTGCCATTTTAGACATTCATATCACATAATGACTCACAGTGTTGCCATCATCAAAAAGGGGGAGAATGTTGTGCCCCTATGGTCATTTGAGTTCATATGGTCACTTGGGTCATTCGACATCATTCTATGGTCATATGAGTTCTGTGGTATTCTTGGTTTTGATAATGGCTAAACACTATTAGTCATTGATGTTTTTCACTTTCATGTGATTGACATATGTGATGTTTTTGTTCATGACAGGTGCGCCAATGAATGGACAAGGAATCAAGTGGAAATGGCGAACGTGAAAGCTCAATGTTGCGCCCTCGCACGCGGATCAACCTGCGCGGTCAGGTCGCGGGGATCGACCTGCCCGGTCAGGTCGCGGGGGTCAAGGGGGCAGCGCCCCTTGCGGGAGTTTCCGGGGGCGAAGCCCCCGGAACAAAATTTAGAAATGCTCAAAGCATATTCTATGTTGATTTCAATCCCAAAATACATGACATTGATGAGGACATGAATATCTTGACTTATGAACATGTTTCATTGGTCTAACACTTCATTTTTACAGGTATAGGTGTTTCCGGTCGACCTACACACCTTGGCCGGTCGACCAGATTTGCCAGAGCCTAAGAATTCCACGTTTTACAGGTTTCGGTCGACCGCCCCTGCCTTTCCGGTCGACCGGTTCTTCCAGAAACGAAACACTCCAGGAATTATAGATTTCGGTCGACCGCCCCTACTTTTCCGGTCGACCGGTTTTCCCAGAACCGAAATGATGACATTGTTACAGGTTTCGGTCGACCGCCCCCAGGCGTCCGGTCGACCGGTTTTGCCAGAGCCGAAACGTGCTGGCTGCAGCAGGTTCCGGTCGACCGGCCCATGAATTCCGGTCGACCGCCAGCCCCGAAGCAGCCTTGTTTGACCTCGAAATCCACCTCGTGGCTAGCCCCTTTCCATGGATTTGTTTAATCAAATCTTACCTAATCTTCCATGATTTGTGGATCTGGTCTAGGGGGCATCTATGGACCATTCAAGGGTTATAAAACCAACACTTGAGGGGATGGAAAACCTAATGCTTGAAGGGGGTTACAAGGGAGGCTGCTAGAGTGTGTTCAAGGGAGAGGAATTCGGAGCACTGTAGCAGTGAACAGTACTCCGTGAAGAAGGTCTTCATCCTCAAGTGTTCAAGCTCTTCAAGTGGAGATCAAGATCAAGGCCAAGAGAAGAGAAAGCTGCATCCTCCATCCTCTTCATCATCTCAAGGGGATCCATTGAAGCTCACTATCAAGGGAAATCATCTTCATCCATTCAAGTTCTTTCAAGTTCATTCAAGGTGATATTTCAAGCATTCAAACTCCTAGAAGCTAAAGAAGCAATCAAGATTCAAGGTAGCTTCATCATCTCCTTCATTCATTCAAAGAAAATCAAAGAGAAGATCAAGAGAGAAGAATTGAAGGAAGAGGTACTGTTCACGTGAATAGTACTCCGTGAAGAACATTCATCCAATCAAGGGTGAATCAAGAAGATTGAGTTGAAGCCAAGAGGATCCTTGTTGCTGATCAACATTTCATACAAGGGCCAATTCATTTCTACTCATAACTCAATCTCTTGTCTGAGTTCATTCACATTTATTTTCCTTTCAATATTGTTAAACATTGAAGTTGTGATTCATCCCTACCGTTGGTTAGTAGGAAGGCAATCGGAGGTGTTTCCGATCTGCGGTGTTGACGTCCCTACCGTTGGTTAGTAGGAAGGCAATCGGTAGTTTCCGATTTGCGGGTTGGTGCGCTGCACAAGTGAAGCCTCACCGGGTTTTGGTGAGGGGTGGACGTAGGGCTGAGGATTCAGTCCGAACCACCTTAAAAATCCTGTCTAGCGTGGTTTGCTTGTGTGATTGAATCGTTCTAGGTGCATGATTAGGATCGAATTATTATATATCTTGCTTATCTTGCTAAGTGAATCATAGCATACTTGGAAGCTAGTTTCTATTCCGCTGTAATTCATTTTAACTAGCTGTTTAGAGGGCCGCATTGCGAAAAGTGGGGTTGATCTATTCACCCCTCCCCTCTAGATCCGCTGTCCACTACACAACAGAGGGCTATGAAAATAAGTACATTCAGTTTAGCAAGATTTATATCCACTCCTTTTAACATGCTGGAAAAGAGATAATGGAATCATGAAGATCAAAAGATGTCATGAAGATAATAAGAATCATGGGAGGAATATAAGTTCAAAGGAATAGAATCAATTATCTTCCATAAACTTAACATAATCATGTATTTATTTAAATGACATGCTTAAACGGAACATGGTTTTGGAACTCAAAATTAACAGACCTAACATGCTAGCCGAACTATTGGTTCAGTAGAACCTGATAATAACACAGTCTATAACAGAGGTCGTGCATTCGAAACACGATCTAGAGGGACATTATGATCCGAGGTAGAACTTTTGACACTTAAGGCGTTTAACTTAAAACATGTGTCCAATTGTCTGGACATCTCCATTACATGCGTCACTAACAAAGGACACTTGGAAACAAAATATACGATGCTTTTTTAAAAACAAACAAATAACTTAGAGGGGAAAAATCCAGAACCTGAACGCAGTTGTTCTGGACCCCGCTTTCAGTTTGCGATCCTCTGGGGAACGGCGACCTAAAGGTCGTCAAAAGAACTAATTTTTTTGCATCTTATATCATCGCGATCTGTCGAGGAACCGCGATCAGAACGCGGTCCCTATGACCACCGCGATCAGAACCCAAATTCGTTCCGGTAGAAACGACGATACCTCTTTAATAAAACTCATCTAGCATGCTTATTACTCAATGAAAATTGGGGAAATGGTATGAAAACACACTAGACATCCATCTACACCTATTTCTTTGATCAATTTTGATAGTCTGAGAGAACACTTACCTTTGATCGGATCAAAGAAGAAGAAATAAAAATGGGACGAACGCCTAAGACCGCCCCTTCCTCCACGAACTACGCCCTCAGAGTCTCAGGAAATTCTCCTCTAGCATTCTAAAGACTGAGAAGAAGATGAGAGAGCTCATTTTATAGAGAAAAACTAGCCAAAATGGTCAAGATCCAAACCCAAAAATTCAAGATTCCTATCTCCCGTTTTCAACCTTCAAAACCCTAAATTCAAACACCCCTACCTCTCTAGCCTCAATTGGGGTTAGAAATTTGGCAAAAGATGACTTTTGTTGGTGGGCTATGGTGTAGGGTTGGAAATTTAAGATAACATTCTAAAATTTGGGCCAATTAATTCATAGAAAACGAGGGTATAGGGTTTACTCCGAATTTAAGTCTATTTTAGCCCATTAACTCCCAATTCAGCCTAATAAGGGTTATCTTTTAGCCCATATTTCAATCACAACTATTTCTATAAATTTTAATTGGGTCTCTTATAAACTTTTTCTAAAATTTTAAATATTTTATTTTATTTTATTTCAAGAAAATTCATTTATTAAATCTATTTATATTATAAAATTATAATTTCATCATTAAATTAACATTTTAATTATTTTAAATCATGTAAATCTAAATTTTGACTATTATATATATATATATATATATATATATATATATATATATTAGGTTACTACATCTTCTTTCACTTAAAAAGAATTTGGTCCTCCAAATTCACATCACATACTTGCATTTATAGAATCCAAGTAGGGATGGGAATACTGACTTGAGCACAAATCTGGATATTTATTCTTGATTGCATCCTCTAACTCTCAAGTAGCTTCCTCGAGTCCACGTCTGCTCCACTGGACCTTTACCATCGGTATTGCTCTATTTCTCAACTACGACAACTTCTGATCCAATATCTTGATCGATCTCTCTTCATAGGATAAATCATTTTGCAGCTTCAAATCATCAAATTGAATCACATGCGAAGGATCATATGTATATTTCCTTATCATTGATATATGGAACACATCATGAACACCAGCTAGTTGTGAAGGCAAGGCCAATTTGTATGCCACTTCCCCGACTCTTTCTAGAATCTCAAAGGGGCCAATAAATCTTGGACTCAATTTTTCTTTGACACAAAACCTCTTGATTCCTCAAGTGGGTGAGATCTTCAAAAAGACATGATTCCTAACTCGGAATTTCAGGTCTCTTCTTCGGCTATCAGCATACCTCTTCTACTGTGATTATGTAACCCTTAGTCTTTCTCTGATCAACTGAATATTCTGAGTTATATCTTGAACAATATCAGGGCCTAACAATCCTTTCTCTCTAACCACGCTCCAACATAGAGGTGATATGTAGCTTCTGTCATACAATGCTTCAAAATGTGTCATCTGAATACTAGACTGATAGCTGTTGTTATAAGCAAACTCAATCAAAGATAAGTGCTCAGGCCAACTACCACCAAAATCTATCATGCAGTCTCTCAACATATCTTTAATGATTTGGTTGGTCCTCTCAATTTGACCATCTGTCTTAGGGTGAAAAGCTGTACTAAAGTTCAACCTGGTCCCCAAGAATGAATGCAAATCTTTCCATATATGAGAGGTGAATCTCGGAACTCTATCAGAGACTATAGAAGTTGGAATAACATGCAATCTCACAACCTCCTTGTTGTAGAGTGCAGCCAGACCATCCACTGTCCATCTGCTCTTGATGGGTAAGAAATGAGCAGACTTGGTTAACCAGTCCACAATTACCCAAATAGCATCAAAACCACCTCGAGTTTTTAGCAAATCAACAATAAAGTCCATGCCAACACTATCTCATTTCCATTCTAGTATCTCTAAAGGTTTCAGCTTCCTAGCAAGCTTGAGATGTTTAGCTTTGACTTGCTGGCAAACTAAATATCGGCTCACGAACTCTGCACTTTTCTCTTTATATTCGGCCACCAAAATGTCCTCTTGAGGTCTTGATACATCTTTGCAGCACCAAGGTGAATGATATACCTGGATTGATACGTCTCCTCCAGGATCTTGCTCTTGATTGCAATGCAGTCAGGCACACAAGTTCTTCCTCTGAATAGTAGCCTGCCATCATCGGCCAAAAGAAAATCTGGTCACTGATCTAATTTCTTCTTAATTTGAATAATTACGGGATCATCACTTTGTAACTCTTTGATCTCCGAAAGCACCTTGGATTGGAGTCGAACATTAGCGATCAAGACTCGCTCTCTCTTCTCCTCTATATTGAGGTTTAAACTTGCCAGTTGCTCCAACAAGCGCCATTCTTTAAGCATTAGACTTGACAACAATGCCATCGGCTTCCTGCTAAGAGCATCTGCTATAGCATTAACTTTTCCTGGATGGTATTATATAGAGAAGTCAAAGTCCTTTAAATATTCTAGCCACCCTTTTTGCCTCATATTGATTTCCTTTTGAGAGAATAGATACTTTAAGCTCTTGTGACCAAAATACATAATAAATGCCTCTCCACAGAGATAATGATGCTAAATCTGTTGGTTATGTATGTCCTCAAGCCAATCATAACATGTAAAATCTTGTTCATTAATAATGATGAAGGCTTTTAATATTCATTATGTGTGATTTGTTTCTCGTTTCATAATGAAGTCCATGAATATGCGCAATGGGTATTAATTATGATGAGATCATAACAATGAGATTAGTATCCTTTAAATGCATATTCTTAATTGTTCCTAGTCGGGGACATCCGAGAAGGACATCGAATATCCAGTGAGACTAGTACAAGTTGCACTTACTCATATGATGAGGGTGGATGGTCTCATAGACACTTGTGTGGAGACACTAAGGTGAACCTGTAGGTTGATGCGGGACGGCGAGGGACTCGATGCCAATTTGATGCGAATCTGGAACTCTAGGCGACGACGCAACTATTTGGACGACGCGACCAGCAATGAAGCGAACAACAAGGTTAATTAGACGCGACACCAAGAGCTTCTACGAATTATATGCCGTGAACAGAAACGCACGCTCACGAGTCGTCCCTTGCGAGGGAAACGCGGGGATGTGTACGGTTGAGAAACCGGCAGTGAGTCAAGGGTATTCGGCTCTTTTCACGTGCTCGGGTCGAGTCACGGGATGGCTCACGCTCGCTCTCTCGCAGCAGTGATAAAAAATGATAACGAGCTAGAATCCTATCACTCAAGCAGCGACATTCAAACATATACGAACTAAGCAAATGCCAAATAAGAGGAGCGAGAACGTACCTCCACGCTCCGGGCATGGGGAAGACTATCCCGGCCAAGAATCATAACTCCCAGTACAGTAATTACTAATAATTACAGAAGTGAATTTATGACTCACTCCACGCAGGGAGGTAAAGGTCTACAACAGCAAACCAGGAGCGCCGATCTTGGGTTGACGGGCGGCAAGCAGGAGGGGCTCTCGGGCGGAGACGGGTTGCCTGTCCAGATTTGTTCGGCTCTGCCCTACTGGACAAAAAGCATGTTAGGCACGTGGGACGGAGGCATCCGGTCGCCTTCTGACCGAGGCGGTTGTCTGGGACGTTGGTGGGAGGTCTCTCATTGATATCTGAAGTCAGCGGCGGCTGAATCGCAACAGTCGTAATTTTAGAGGATTTAACCGAGGGCTGCTTCTGTTGGCCTATCACAGGATAGATCTGCGCGACCCGACGAAAATAATCACCACGCCAAGATCCGGTGTCGGATCGGGACGAAACTAGCGCCGTTGTAAAGGTCACTGGAAGGGCTTCAACATATATTAATTTCACATCCAACCAACGGTCGGATTTGAAATGACAAACTCTGTGGAACTGTAACTTTTCTGGGCTCAGATTACAGAACAGTCAGGACAGATTGAGATCTACCTGAGAATGATTTTTGATAGAGGGAAAAATGGTGGATCTGGATGATGAAATTAATTTGGGTGAAAGAGGGGGATGTGAGAGACGTGCAAACATTTTTGATAATTTTATGTTATGGCTAAGGAGGTGGAAAAAATAGAAGAACAGGGTACTGTCCCGCAGATCTGCAAACATGCAGATTGCGCGGGTGGGAAGAAATCACTGGGAGGCATGGGAAACGATGGCGGATTGACATGAAATTTGAACTGGAGATTGCTAATAGGAAGGGGAATGATCTATCAAATTTTGAAGATCATCAGATAAATAGATTATGAGAACCAACCTTTTTTTTGAGCTTCTGTCCTGAAACTCAGAATTCTGGACAGCAAACCAAAGAACGGGTTGTGGTGGCGCGATGGCGGCTCGGATGGCGGCGGTGGCTGAGAGTCACACCCAGCAGAGGTGATAAACCTTAGAATCACACCAAGAGCAAGACTTCACACCTTGGAATCAAGCAACCTTCACAGCTGCAAGAGGAAGAGAGAGGGGCGCCCTTGGGCAAATGGAGAAATTTCTGATTTTTTCTTCAAATTCCTCATGAAATTAATGAAATACAAGAGTTTTATAACCCTAGCTAAATGACCTATACTAACCTCAGATCTAGGGTTAGGGAGGGGTAATTAGGGGATAGAAGATTCTTCTCCCATGTGATCAAATTAAGACAACAATAAAAAAAACTCTAAAGGAGGGGGGGGGGCGCCCTCTTCATGGTCAAGAAGGGAAATTTGAATTTTCCACTTGGTCCAAGTCCACCATGGACCATGGACCAGCCCCTATGGGCCCTAGAAGCTAGGTGGCCTAATGAGAGAGAGAGTGGGGGGCCCGCTGGGCCTAAGTGGCCTTTTTACAAAGAAACCCATTCATTTAGCCCAATTAACCCATTGGCTTATAATTGTCTTACAATTGAACCCAAATGGCTCAATGCAATAAAAAAAAGTTAGATGTCTTGCTCCGATGTCCCATCATAGGTACTCATTGATGAATGAGTTCACTAAATTGATCCAACATGAATCACTGGATGATAATATTATCTAATTGTCAACTAGTTAGATTCATTGTCACAGTGGCGTGATTGATTCTTTGACCTGAGACACCAATGACATCTTGTCGGTGGACTTCTGGGTTATGACCTTAGCTTATAGATTTCTAGTCATGAGGCCTTAATCAGGTATATGATAGGATCCAGTGGAATACCTTTGAAGGTGATTGTGTGATCAATACGAGATCATTCGCTCTCGGTAATTGAGAGAAAATACTCTAGAGAGTGATGCCTAGGAGTCCCTGACCAGGGCAAGACAACATATCAGAAAAATGAGTTTTCTGGTAATACTTTTATGGCATCTAATCCAAGTGAGTGTGTGTTCTTGGGTTTGACAGTTAACCATACCCACAATCATACTCGAGAGCATTGTACGAGTGAAGGACTATAGTCACGTGGTAACTGTTGACGGAAGGGTTCCTTGAGCGGGTTGCTGAACCCCATTGTCTTCTAGGGTCATGCGGTGTTGTTTTGCACCCAACTTGATCGGAAGTCAAATCAATTATCATGAGATGATAATTAGATGAAGTGTTTATTTAATGAGATATTAAATAAACTAATTTTACCAATAAGGGGTTATTGAGCTGAAAACTAGACTGGCACTTGGGCCTAGAGGGTCACACGCATATAGGTTCTTTAGTTAGGGGATATTAAGTGGGCGTTTGTATTAATCTGGGTACTTTTATGAAAAGTGGAATGTATTAATATAAATACATGCCAAAGGGAAACCCTGGGCCAAGCTTTAAGGGTTTTCCCACACGCTGGCAGCCGCCCCTCCCCCATCTCTTCTCTCTGGTCGCCCCTTCTCTCTCCCGTGGGAGCACAAGGTCGCATGCCGCCCCGAGTGCCCGTGACGAGGAGTCGAGCGAGAGATCAGCCGGTGAGAGACGAGATGAGGACGATTCCTCAACCTGAGAACCGCGTGGAAACCACTGGAGGCTGGGCATCTGCGCGGCTAGCGGCGTCGTTGAGAAGGAACCAACCCTCGGTCGCGGATCCGACTCCGCGCAAGGTGAAGATATGATCTTCTTTCGCTTAGTTTTGTAGAAAAGGATCATGGGCCACGAGGATTTAAGAAGAAAAATTTTAAATTCCACTACGTTGTCATCTCTCACATGTTCTTTCTAGTCCTCTTGCGATCCTTACAAAATCTTCAAAGAAAAGACTACATCAGCTAGTTCCAAGTCATGCACATGATAATTCTTCTCATGCTTCTTCAGCTGCCTTGAAGAATAAACAATTACCACCTCCTTCAAATCCTCATCCTTCAGAAGGTAAAGTAAGTACATGGGTAGTAGTCAGACAATCTTTCAGAGTCTGAAAGCTCTTCTCACATTCCTCGATCCATATATAAAGAGTCTCGTTCCTTCTAGTCAGAGGTACAACGATCTTAGAGAAATCTTTGATGAACCTTCTATAATATCCTGCCAATCTCAAGAAACTTCGGATCTCAGTCACGCCAGCGGCTCTCTCCCAGTTCCTTACAACCTCAACCTTTGAAGGATCGACTGTAATACATTCTTTAGATATTATATGACCCATAAAAGAAACTTCTTTCAATCAGAATTCTCACTTATTTAGTTTGGCATAAAGCTTGTTATCTCTCAGCAATTGCAATGCCTTCCTCAAATGATCTTCAGGTTCTTCTTGAGACTTAGAATAGATCAAAATATCATCAATAAAGATTACCACGAACTGATCAAGATATGGTCTGAACACATTGTTCATCAACAGCTAGACCATGGCAGTGCCGTGCCAGGCAGCGGCTGGTCATCAACTGGGCAACTGGAGTGCCATGGGTGGGCCATACCAGGCAGTGGTTGGGCCGTGCCAGATAATGGCTGGGCATCGATTGGGCAGCACATGGGCAAGGACTGGGGCATGGTTGGGCCGTGCCACACAACGGCTGGGCAGTGATTGGGAAACGGTTGGGGCATGCCACGCAAGGGCTGGGCATCGACTGGGCCATGGCTGGGTCATGCCAGGCATCGACTAGACAACAACTAGGCCATGCTAAGCAGCGCCTGGGCCATGCCAAGCAGTAGCGGGGTAGCGGCTGAGCCATGGTGGCTGGTCATTGACTAGGCCGTGACTAAGCTGTGCCAGGCATCGACTGGGCAGTGATTGGACAATGACTGGGCAACTGCAATGCAATGGCTAGACCATGGTTGGGGCGTGCCAGACAGTGGCTGGGCCTTGTCACGCAGCGGTTGGGCATCGAATAGGCAGCACATGGGCAACGGCTAGGCCATGGTAGGCAGTGGCTGAGCAACAGCTGGGACGCAGCTGATTTATATTGAAAGGTTATATCGAGTTGGCCTATTTTTGATATCACATGCATAGTTATCACAAATATTCTCCGGTCATTTTTTCCCGCTTTCCGGCATCCATGTGACAATGCAATCTAAGAGAACATGTCGTTGAGAAGCTCAGTAAATGTGTAATTTTATGGGATTGCTTGTTTCATTATACTGCACTACAGAAACGCTATATTTTTCATAATACATAAGGGGATGCTTGGCTGTTGTATTATCAATTTTTGTACAATCACATTGAAACAAGTTTAATACATGTTCAAAAATTGATATAATTATGATTCGTGAGACTGTAAAAATAGTATCAGACTCCTCTCCTCTCCCTTTAATTTTATTATCTCTCTTGAATTGCCACTCTTCATACTCGTTCTATGTTGATATTACTCTTTTTATTATCTTAAAACATTAGTATCTGACTAATACTATATGAAAATTAATACTCTAACTACGTAAGGTATAAAATATAATATTTTACCATCATACATTAGTTTATGTCAAACCCGACGACCCCAATGAATGCGATCACATGGGATATGGCCATCATCTACCTAGCCAGTCCTCATCGAAGACTACATTGCTTAAGCTTGCTACTCCACGTTCATGTTCTTCTCTCACCCGTCACAAATTGGCCAAGTACTCGTTTAAGATCGATGTTTGCTCCTGTGCTCTGTCTAATCTTACTAGGATATCACACTGCAAGCAGATTAAACAGTATAAAAGTCAGAGAAGTGTGATGATTAGAATACAAATTTTCGTTTAGATGTAAACATCATGAACCACATTTTAAAGCAGGGTTTGTCCAACCATTTTGAGACGGGTCGAATCGTCCATCCTGGATCGTCCCGTCACAGACCGGTCCGTGAGAGACAATCAGGACATTTTATATATTTAATATTTTATTTTAAATATGAAACATTTTATAGGTAAGTTGGTTAAACGTCTTTGTCTGTTTGTCAGCAGTTTAGGTTCAAAACCCACCGATTGTATATATATTTTTTTAATTTTCAATCAAAAAAACTTAAAAATCATTGACATTTCACAGGATTTGATCCTGAGATACCCCGATGAAAGGTAAAAACCACCTAACCAATTAACCTACAAATTTTTTTGTATTATTTTACATAGACTATATATATCAAGGTTCTTTGCATCTTACGGTACAGAGCGAGACAGTACTGTATCGTCCCGTCCCAAAAAAAAATTGGGACAGACGGTACGAGCGATCCGACAAACCTTGTTTTAAAATATTTATTCATATATTATCTTCAGATCATTTCTTAGATTTTTAAATTTACCTTTCCAAATGCAAATCCATATATATCAACTTTATCATCTTGAGTCCTTCCTGAATCTTGCATTAGATTATAGATTAATGGTAGCTTATGTTATTTTAATATGCTTATTCTTCTTAAATAATTGTTTTAAACATGTCTTTTTGACTCTTCCTATCCAAGATTCAAGATAGCACTTGTATTTGTTTTTTTTACATGTATACCGTTATAATCTTATGCTTTTGTATATGTACCCTTGATTTATATGAAATATCGAGTGTAGTAAGTATCAAGGTTTGTCGACCCGATCGTACTAATTTTTTGTCGGTACAGTACGATACCATACCGCTGCACACCACAAGGTGTCAAGATGAAAAAAGAGTCTTTATATATATAGTATATGTAAAATAAAAAAATAACTCTTAACTCAGTTGATTAGGTGATTTGTGTGTTTTATTTAAGACATCTTGAGATTGAATCTTGTGAACGTCTTTAAAATTTTGAGTTTTAAAAAAAAACTGACGAAAGAAATTAACCAACTTACTTATAAAATATTTTACATTTAAAATATTACAGATTGATCGTACCGAATACATCTATAAGTAGTTGTATTGATACACCTTCAATTCTTGTGATGTCAACTTTGAAGGAATAATCTTAAATAAATACTATAATAATTGTTAATATATGTAGCAGCATGAAAATTGTTCCTAGGCCACGTACCACCTTCTCTATTTGTTTGTTGAGGGAATCGTCTCGCGCCCGTGGATGCCTGCACACACCAAGAAACCAGAAGGGTGTCAGAAGGAGTCTCGGGTGCTACCTCAGGGGACAACCCTCCGATGCTTAAGTCAGCAAGGGATTAATGAGCAATAGAGATGAGCAAAGTAAGAGAGAAGTAAAGGCCGTAGTAGTCGATCCAGGAGACGTGTAGATCCTCTGTACGCGTGCTCGCTGCTCTCAGTGGGCTCTCGGAGAGTACTCGCTAGGTGGTAAGGCCGCACAGGAGGTAGAGGCTCTCTGGATGTAGATGGCCCTCTTGTCGTCGCTGCTGGTAGGGCTGCTCTCTTCTTAGTAGAAGGCTACGGGGCAGGAGTATCCTCTTGCGTAGTCGTGTGGGAGTTTTTTAGTAGAAGAATCTACCGTGCCCCTCTCTATCGTCGATGTCCCTTTTATATGGGGTTATCCTGGTGCGAGGGCCTCATCCCTTGATAAGGAAGGGTCCATTTAGTTGGAGTAATGTTCCCCGCTATGTTGCCGGGAGTTTCCCGTTGGAGGGCGATAGCCCCGGCGTCAGTCGTTTCCCGGGCGAGTCTTGCGGCACTCATGGCGCGTGCTCGCCCGTTGTGGGGTCAAGGCCGGCGTCGTGGGGGCAACGGTCGGTCGTCGGAGCGTCCTCCGGCGAGAACTGTGCTTGGGCCGGCCTCACCGGTGTCGCGGAATCTGATGCTCCGTTGGGCCGGTCGTCTTTTTATCGGGTCGAACATGTGTGTCCGTTCCTCGATTGGGCATAGCGCGTTCGAGCCTTAATGGGCTGCTCGCGTCTGGGCCGTTCCTGGATCAAACCAGGTTTACCCTCCTCACTTCCCCCCTACTCTTAGTTGCCGAGCACTCGCAGGGGACTGAGAGTAGCCCAATAGAGGGTTCTTCTGGAAGGTGTGATCCGAAGGCGATTTCCTCGTACGGCGGGAGTTGGTAGCTTCGAGGCCCGCTTGGCGCGCAAGGCGCCTTTGACGGTGGCAGAGGCCACGCTGGCAATGATGACATCGGGTCTTGTCTTGTTTTAGGGATGTGGGCTCAAAACGGTCGCCTGACCTTGGTAGCCGTACCGCCGTAGCGGTAGTCGCCTCTTCGCCTGACCCTCAGGGGGCAACCGTCGGATCGTAGTGGGCAGTTTATAAGGAGAGCTGTGAGGCTCTTCGAAAACCATACCCACATCTCGCCGGTCGCCGTGCTTCATCGTAGGCCTCTTCCTCCCTTTACCTGGTGAGGATCCTTCCTTCTCGGTTCTTCTTTTCTGGGGTAGCAATGCCTCCACGCAGGAGAGCTCTTATCGTCTTCCTCTTCGGAGGAGGTGCCTCAGAGCCGAGGCGATGTGCTGAGCACCTCAAGTGGGGGCACCAGTCGGTCCGACTCTCAGCCCTTAGTGGCCTATAGGGTATTTCGTGGTTTGCGAGAGACCTTCCAGATCCCCCCCTTAGTACGACATCGTCTTCCCTGCTGTGGGAGACGACCTAACGAGTCACCCTCCTGGTGGGATTATGATCCCAGTGGCCTCCTTCCAGGCGGGTCTCCGTATTCCGGTCCATCCTTTCATCTCGGTCGTCCTCTGCCATTATGGGCAGAACCCTGGGGGTATAACCCCCAATTCTTATAGCATCCTCTGTGAGTTTGTCTATGCTTGCCATAGAGCGTCGGTGGGGCCGAGTGTCGACTTGTTTCGGTAGTTTTTCCTCCTCCAGAGTTGCCCGTCCGATACTTATTCCGCCTATTTCAAGGCTCGGTCCAATAACCACTTCATCTCTGTCTCCCGTACCGCGTCCAACCGTAAGAGATAGGCGGAGCAGTATGTATACCTGATCAAGACAAAGGACTGGGAGATGGCTTCCTGTGATGTCCCGGACCCTTTCAGATCCTTCTTCTTGGATCCTGGATCTGCGTTTTCGGTGAACTTGACTCCGTTATGTCCGGAGTTATGTTCTGGACATCTTTCGTGTTCGGATTGGTGCGATTCGGATTGTTTCGGAGGCCCGGAGTGTGTTCCGCGGTTTTTTTTCCGCGTATTTTCCCGATTCCCGCGTGTGTTTCGGGAAAAGCTACGGAACCCCGTAGCGGGTGAACTGGGCCATTCACCTACCCGCGGGTGGTACCGTTGCGATCAGTTCGTTCCGAGGATCGAGAATATGTATTTTTCTATTTTTCGGTATTTTTGACATTTTCCGAATTTTTCATAAATACCCCCCTATTTTCCCTTTTCTTTTTTTCCCCTTTTCTTCTTTTCCTCTTCTTCTTTCCTCCTCCCGTGAGCCACGGCCGACTGTTGCAACCCCCTCTTGCCCGTTGGACTTCGCGACGCCCCTTCCCCTCCGACGACGGGTGGTGGACATCAGTGGCGGCGCGGTGACGACGGCGGTGGTGAGAGGATCGTGATGGTGCCCCCATTGGTGCGTGGGAGAGGAGTTCGTGTTCGAGCAAGATTCGGCGATCGGCGGCGATCTGGTGGTTTTCGAGCTTCTTTAAGGTAGGGGGACGGATCCTTGCCCTCTTTACAGCATCCCTCGTGATTTCTAGGCCGTGGAGAGGTCGAGAGGGATTAAATTCATGCCGGGAGGGTTATTTCCATGCTTGGGGTTTGAGCGCCGGATCTTCCGTTTTATGGGGTTTTTGACCGATCTATGGGCTTAGATGCATGATAGGGAGGTTGGGGGAGGTTCCCCCTTTTGTTTCCCCTTCACTTGGGAGTGAATGGGGCATGGGACTGAGTTTTCTGAGTGAACTGCACGAACCGGGCTCGGCCCGTTGTCGCGCTAGGTTCTAGGGGTGCGTTCTTGTTGAACGCCCTGAGTCGTCTGAGCGCGTTCGTCCGAGAAGATGAACAGTTGGCGGTTTATGTCGCGCCAGGGTCGGGCAGCGCGTTCTTGATGAACGGGCTAGCTTCTGCTAGCGCCTTCTTCAGAGGGTCGCGCCAGGGGACCAGAGCGCGACAGTGTCGCGCCCTTGGTCCCTAGCGCGTTAATCCCCCTCCCCGTGCCGCGTTTCTTTTCAGTAGTTTTACCTCCGGTGGAGTGAGTCTCGGATCCGGTTATGGCGTGTGGCTCGAGGGTTGCCGTGAGCACCCAGTGATAGCCACAGGGGCGCCCGGGGGTCCCCGGAGAATCAGTTATTTCGGTAGGGGTGCCGCATGACTTGAGGGACGGTCGAACCTCATGCGTGTCCCCGACATCTGTACCTACCGTTTTGGTTACCGAGAGTCTGCGTTAGTGTGTGGCCGGTGGTTTCCGTGAGTCAGTCCTTACTTCCAGTGACCTGTCCACTAGTCGTAGTTTCTTGCGCACGCGGGTGCGGACCCACCTGGGAGTGGTGGAGAGCGAGACCCGGTGAGAGGCGGTTTTTAGGCTGGTTACCGTAGGGCCCCTTGCCTTTGCCACCAGAGTCTGGTGGGGGGGAAAACCAGCTAGAGGACCCGACCTAGAGCAGATGGTCTATATGTGCACACGTAGTTGGGGGCCTAGGACACGCGCTGACGAGCGTGACCCCAGCTAGTCCTTGTTGTGGTACTTGTTGCGTGTCTGAGTCTCACGCTTGGGGCGTCATAGCTAGACACTTGTGACGCGGTGTAAGACGTCAGGGGACGCATCCGGTCGTTCTTCTAGTGGGTAGTGCTTCTATTTGCTGGCAGGTGTGGACTCGAGTTTGTTGGATCGAGGTTAGTAGTACGGTACTGTTAGAGTAGACGGTTTTTCCGTTTATTTACTTTAGCTTGTTGGTTCTACCGTACTTCTGTTAGGTGGGGTTACTTTTTTGCCTTCATGCTTCCTGCCTTGTTTTCCGCGTGAGGTGGGGGTTCGCGGGATCCCTGCTGGGCCAATGAAATAAGGCTCACCCCTGCTTTTCAGGTGAGGCGGGGTCGTCAAGAGGCGCGGCCGAGTTTCAGCGTGGTTCTTCTAGCCAGGGTTAGTCTCCAGTCTGCCAGAGCCGGGGGATGCCCCGTGTAGTTGTACTTTCCTTTCTGTTGACTGTACTTTTATTTTGGGCATGAGACTCTGTAGACCTTGTAGCAGTTTATTTTATTTATATTATGCTGTGCATTTTATTTTTGATCATTGTGCTATCTCTGCGGTCGTTTCAGCTTCTCTTGTACTCCCACTCCATCCCTTTTTACTCTTCCGAGTCTTCGGGCTCGTGGGTTGGCGGGCCGAGATTCGAGACGCGTCGGCTCCTTTCCGGTACTCGGATCCCGGGTCGTCATAGCTGGTATCAGAGCGTAGGTTGTGGAGGTACATTGGAACTTGAAACGAATTGCGGTGGTCCAGAAGGTCCATGAATCTCTTGTACAGTCGGTGACTGGCTTAGGGCCGTGTGTGTTTTATTGGTTTGTGGTTGTTTTCCTTGATGCTAGGTGTGTTATGGCGCCTCGGAGGAGGGCTCGTCCCCAGCAGGGAGAGTCTAGTGGTGGTCCAGAGGAGCAGAGCATGGCTTCAGTTTCCGAGGGTGTAGCTGGAGATGCGAGAGCTCCGGGGATGGACGATTTCTTCCGAGGTATGTTTGAGTATGTGCTTCAGCGGCAGTCGGGAGGTCAGCAGTAGGGAGATCACCAGCAACAGGGCGGCGATGCTGGTGAGGGCCAGGCTCGTGGTGGTCATGGTCGTGTGCTGAAGGAGTTCTTGCTGTTTCAGCCTCCTTCTTTCAGTGGGTAGCTAGATCCTGAGGTGGCCAGAGAGTGGCTGGATGATGTGTGGCGGATTTTCAGTGCGATGGAGTGTCCCGAGGAGGAGCAGGTAGCGTTGGCTACTCATCGTCTTCAGGGAGCGGCCCGTACTTGGTGGACGTCAGAGTGGGGTTCAATGTTCCGGTATCATCCCCTTCGGCAGATTGCGTGGCAGGAGTTCGTCGCGGCTTTCGAACATGCTTTCTGTCCATCCTTTGTCAGGTCGCAGAGGTTGCGTGAGTTTATGGAGCTGACCCAGGGTGACATGACGGTGATGCAGTACCGTGCCATGTTTATCGAGTTGGGCCGTTATGCTCCTCATATCGTGACATATGAGGAGGTGAAGATCGATCATTTTGTGGGTGGTCTGAGGCTAGAGTTGAGGCATCATCTTCTTGCGTCAGGTTTGACCACTTTGGATGCGGCATGTAAGGTAGCAGCGACGTTGGAGAGAGATTTGCAGAAGGTTCGAGGGCAGGGCAGTGCTAGTCAGGTGCAGGCAGATTTCAGCCAGCCGACGGGGATGCAGCAACAGAGTACTGTCCAGCTCTCAGCAGGTGGATCAGTGGCGACGCAGTCTGTGGCTCCTGCGCTAGGGTCGTCATCCTTTAGATCGAAGCTTAAGATGCTGTTTAAGGAAGCTGGTTTTGGTAAGAGGCGTCAGGATCGTAAGGAGTCGAAGCAGGAGTCGATGGACAGTGTTCAGCAGCCGGTGGCTTTTCAGCTTCAGGGTTCGATGACTGGTTCTCGGGGCGGTTGTCCTAGGTGCGGTGGTTCTCATCCGGGTAGACCGTGTTCAGCACCCGTGATTTGCTTTAGGTGCGATCAGCCAGGGAATATGGCACGTGACAGTCCGTAGAGACCGAGCCAGCCGCACGAGTTTCGACAGCAGTAGCAGTTTCAGCCCCAGCAGTTATCATCACAGCCGCAGCAGTACCAGCAGCAGGGACAGTTTCCTCAGTTGTCACGGTCAGCTACTGTGGGGAGGCAGAGATCCCGAGGCAGAGTGACTCACATGGCCAGGGCAGAGGCTGAGGCATCGCAATTGGTGGAAGGTACTCTTTTGATTTTGGGTTGTGCGGCTCGTGTTTTGTTTGATTCAGGTGCTTCTCATTCGTTCATCTCAGAGGATTTTGCTCAGAGTGTGGAGGACCCAGTGACCGAGGTGTCCTATGACTTGGCAGTAGAGTTGCCTACCAGTGACTTCATGATCACCCCGTACTGTTTTGAGAAGGTACCTGTGTGGGTGGAAGGGCGTAACTTGCCGGTTAGACTCTACGCGTTACCGCTTCAGGACTTCGATGTGATTTTGGGCATGGATTGGCTCGAGGCTCATCATGCCTTGGTGGATTGCGGCTCGAAGAAGGTCTACTTCCGACAGCTTCGTGGACCCACCTTCTATTTCCAAGGTATTCGGTCTCCCTTTTCCCGCTTGCTTATTTTGGCTATCCTTGCACGTCGTTTGCTTAATGCGGGTTGTCAGGGTTTTCTCGCATCCGTGATTTTGGTTGATCGGTAGTGTCCTGAGGTAGAGGACATTCCTGTCGTGTGCGAGTTTCTCGATGTTTTTCCCGAGGAGCTACCAGGGTTGCCACCACAGCGAGAGATCGATTTCGTGATTGAGGTGGTACCGGGTACGGTGCCTATGTCAAAGGCCCCTTATCGGATGGCGTCCGCAGAGTTGCGAGAGCTGAAGGCGCAGTTGCAGGAATTGCTGGCCAAGGGGTATATTGGTCCTAGTTATTCCCCGTGGGGTGCGCCGGTGTTGTTTGTGAAAAAGAAGGATGGTAGTTTGAGGCTGTGCATCGACTACCGTTAGTTGAACCAGGCGACTGTTAAGAACAAGTATCCGTTGCCTCGGATTGATAACTTGTTCGACCAGCTTCAGTCGGCCCGAGTGTTTTCGAGGATCGATTTGAGATCGGGCTATTATCAGCTGCGGATTCGAGAGTCGGATGTGGAGAAGACGGCGTTTCGGTCGAGGTATGGGCATTATGAGTTCTTGGTGATGCCGTTTGGGCTCACCAATGCCCCCGCAGCGTTCATGGATTTGATGCATAGGGTGTTTCGTCCGCACTTGGACCAGTTCATGGTCGTATTCGTGGATGATATCCTTGTGTATTCACGGTCTGCTGAGGAGCATGTGCAGCATTTGAGGGCGGTATTACAGATCCTGCGCGATCACCAGTTGTATGCCAAGTTCAGCAAGTGCGAGTTCTGGCTCCGAGAGGTGCACTTTCTGGGGCATGTTATTTCTGGTGATGGTGTTTCCGTGGACCCGGCTAAGGTCGAGGCTGTGGTGCAGTGGCCGAGGCCGGGTTCTATCACGGAGATCCGGAGTTTCTTGGGGCTCGCGGGCTATTATCGGCGATTTATTCAGGTTTTTTCTCGTATTGCAGCACCGATGACCAGGCTTACGCGGAAGGAGGTGCCGTTCTTCTGGACGGAGGAGTGTGAGCGGAGCTTCAGGGAGCTGAAGAGATTGCTCACCACTGCTCTGGTTTTAGTGTTGCCATCTGACTCGGGTGACGCGGCGGCGACGTGGAAATGGATCGACGGCAACTCCGGGACGCGAATAAGACGGGAACAGATAGGTTGCTACCTCGCGCAGCTCGGCCTCACGCCGGACGGTCTCACACCGGACGACACACTCAAACTCACAAGTGAGAAAGAGGGAAGGGAAGCACAAGAAGGGGTAAAATGCACCAACAGGATGTTCTTTCATATAAACTTTCATATCTCGTAACACACCTTTAGCCTCCTATTTATAGGAGGAGGCTATAACAATTACACCCATAAACTTTACAAATAGCATATATGTCCTTAGCCTAATAAACTAAACTCACCTACCTAACTTTTGACTTGGGGGGTTTTAACCAAATAAAATACACAAAACACACATGTTTATTGACTATGACTTAGCCTAATAAGACGAAAGTAAAAATACATGTACTAATACATGTATTTTACATACAATACACAAATACATACAAATACACACAAATAAATATTATGCTCAGGACGTCGAGTCTTCAAACGAGTCGCCGAGCCATAAGCTCGACGCAGTGGCGGTGCGGCGTCGGCTCCGAGCATTGGGCCCAGTAGTGGGCCCGGTGTCCCCACCAACCCTCCCGGGGCGGCTGGAACTCGACTTCGTCGAGTAAGGGGGGACACTGCTGTGGTAGTGCTCCTGCAGATCTGGATCGAGGCGCTGGAGATCTTCCCTGCTGATCCAGGAATCATCAGAAGGTGGACGATCCCGCCAGCGGACAAGGTAGCGCTGGTACACCCTGCTCCGTGTAGTGGTCACCTGCTCATCCAGTATCCTCTCAATGTGCTCGCGCGGTACTCTCGAGGATGTGGGACGCACAGGGGTGGACTCACTCTCAATGGGAGGAGAAGGCTCGAAAGGGTCACTAGGAATCGATGTGGATTCCTTGTAGGCCACTAGGTCTGCCACATTAAAAGTCGAGCTAATCCCATATTCGGGAGGTAAGTCCACAACATAAGCATTGGAGCCAATCTTCCGCAGAATTGGGAAGGGTCCATCACTACGGGCTTGCAACTTTTTAACGGCTCCCAAGGGGAGTCGTTCGGGTCGAACCCGTTCCATAACCATGTCACCTTCTTGGAATTCATGGTGACGCCTATGCGAATCAGCCAAGCGTTTGTAAGTTTCATTACTGAGGTTTATTTGTTTACTAATTGACTCATGCAGACTTGTGACATGTTGTGCAAATTCCTCAGCTGACTTGGATGTTCTAGACTCGAGGGGAAGGGGAATGAGATCCACAGGTTTTCTAGGTTTGTAGCCATGCACGACCTCAAATGGACTCAGACCTATGGACCTATTGAGGGAGCTGTTGTATGTAAATTCAGCTCTGGGTAAAAGAAGATCCCAAGTGCCGGAATGTTCCCCTACAAGACATCTCAACAGATTTCCTAAACTCCTATTGACGACCTCGGTTTGCCCATCAGTTTGGGGGTGATAGGCAGTGGAAAATTTCAGTTTGGTGCCAACTAGGTGCCAAAGTATCTTCCAAAAATAGCTAGTGAACCGGACATCTCGGTCAGACACGATGGTTTGGGAGAGACCATGCAGACGCACGACTTCATCAAAGAATAAATGGGCTACTCTAGATGCATCAGATGTTTTGGAACATGCAATGAAGTGGGCCATCTTAGAGAACCTATCAACGACAACAAAGATGGAATCATGTTTGTGAGCAGTGCGAGGTAAACCAAGGATAAAATCCATACTCACATCAACCCATGGTCGATCAGGAACGGGAAGAGGAGTGTAGAGGCCAGTGTTCTGTTTGACATGTTTGGCCATCGTGCATGTCCTACACTGGGCTACAATCTTGGCCACATCTCTCTTCAGGCCAGGCCAATAGAAGTGCTCCTCCACAGAATGGATGGTCTTGTTGTGGCCAAAGTGACCAGCAAGACCTCCAGCATATATTTCCCAAATCAGGAAGTCCCGAACAGAAGTCCTCGGGACACAGAGTTGCTGCCCTCGAAATAAAAAACCATCCTGGAGTAGATAGTCAGAAAAGGCTGTCGAGGGTCCAGCGGACAGAGCAGAGTAGGCAGGGCCAAAATCAGGACACTCTCTATAGAGTTCCTTCATGCTGTCAAATCCCATGACCTCTACCCGAACAGTGGAAAGAAGGGATACCCTTCGACTCAAGGCGTCGGCCACCTTATTTTCCTTGCCAGCCTTATGTTTTAAGATAAATGTGAAAGACTGGAAGAATTCTACCCACCGACCATGCCTAGGGTTTAAGCCCTTCTAAGAGCTAAGGAATTTCAGAGCCTCGTGGTCCGAATATAAGACAAACTCTTGAGGTAAGAGATAGTGTCTCCAGTGTTTGAGGGCTTGGACCACGGCATAAAACTCCTTATCATAGGTGGAGTAATGAAGCTTTGCATCAGAAAACTTCTCACTGAAATAAGCACTCCTCCTATTCCTACGCCAGATGCATCACAGGATATCTTGAAGACTTTGGAAAAGTCTGGCAGGCAGAGGACAGGGGCTTTAGTCATGAGCTCCTTTATGGCACGAAAAGCCTGGGAGGCGACTTTGGTCCACTCAAAATTCTCCTTATAGATACAATCCGTAATGGGTGCCATAATGGTGCTAAAACCCTGAATGAAGCGTCTGTAGAAAGTGGCTAGTTCATGGAAACTTCGAACGCCATGGACATTCTGGGGCTCTGGCCAGTCTACTATGGCTCGAACCTTGGATTGGTTCACAGACACTCCATGACTTGAAACCAAAAATCTGAGAAAAGTGACCCGGTCTGTCATGAATTCACATTTAGTAAGGTTGAAAAACATGGTTTCTCTCCTCAAAGTCTCGCAAACTTCCCTCAAATGGTGGATGTGATCCTGAGGGTTGTGGCTATAGATGAGAATGTCGTCAAAGTAGACGACAACAAAGCGACAAATGAGAGGACGAAGGGCTTCTGTCATAAGCCTCATGAAAGTGCTTGTGGCGTTGGATAGCCCAAACGGCATGACAAGCCACTCATACAGACCTTCTTTTATTTTGAAGGCTGTCTTCCACTCATCCCCTGGTCGAATCCGGACCTGGTGATAGCCACTTTTCAAGTCAATCTTGAAAAAAATTGTGGCTCCACTCATCATGTCAAACATGTCATCAAGACGAGGAATGGAAAATCTATACTTGACAGTGATCTTATTGATGGCGCGGCTGTCAACACACATCCGCCAGGTGCCATCTTTCTTTGGTGTGAGCAAGGCAGGAACAGCACAGGGGCTCTTGCTCACCCTGAGGAAGCCCTTTTGAATAAGGTCCTCAACAATTCGTTGGAGCTCAGCATGCTCCCTGGGTTGTAATCTATAGTGGGGAAGGTTGGGTAGGGTGGACCCTGGGACAAGATCAATGGCGTGTTGAACATCACGCATGGGAGGGAGTGTTGAAGGCAAGTCTTCCGGGAAGATATCTTGGAAGTCCTGCAGGAGTGCCTGGACTTCAGGTGGGATGGAGACTTGGGACTCCTCAGGAGTAATGGTGACGACAACAGTCCAAATAGGGGCACCCTCGGCAACCTCTCTAGTCATCTCACGAACACCTATGAAGTTAAGGCGCCTAATCGGGTCATGGTTGTAATATCCCGGACCTTTCGGATCCTTCTTCGTGGGTCCCGGATCTGGTTTTTGGAGCGTCCAGCTCCGTTGTGTCCGAAATTTCGTTTCGGACATCTTTCGTGTTCGGATCGGCGCGATCCGGAGTTGTTTCGGAGGCCCGGAAGCGTTCCGCGGCTTTTCCGCGTGTGTTTTCCGATTCCCGGTGTGTGTTTCGGCTTTTTCTTCGGAAGCTCGCTGCGGGCGAACCGGGCGGTTCCCCCAGGCACGAGTGGTACCGTTGCGATCGGCGCGTTTCGAGGATTTCAGAAATATATTTTTCTAATTTTCGGTATTTTTCTGAAAAATCAGATTTTCTATATAACCCCTTTTCTTTTCTTTTTCTTTTCTCCTTTCTCTTTCTTCTTCTTCCTCCTTCCTTCCCCAACCGTGACCGCTCCTCTCCTCTCTCCCTCTCTCCCATTCGGGCGCGGCGGACCCCTCCCCGGCTATTGACGGCGGCAGGGCGACGGCGCGGACGCGTGGGCGACGGCGAGACGATCGTGCGGGCGTGCGGCAAGCGTGGGAAGCGTGGGGAGTTCGTGAAGCTTCAAGCGTTCTTCGTGATTCGTGGGTGATTCGGCGGAGCATTCGCTCCATTGAGGTAGGGTGACGTTCCTTAACCTCTAGCCGATCTTTTCCGTGATTTATAGGCCGAGGGGAGGCCGAGAGGGGCTTATTTGAGCATGCTTGGGGTTTTTCCATGTTTTGGGGAGAGTCGCCCGATCTATGGATTTGATGCATGGATTCGCGTTTTGATGGCTTAGATGCATGCTAGGGGTCCCCAGGGGTCTTCCCCTTTGATTTCCCCCTCTCCGGTGGAGGTATGGGGGCGTGGAATGGTGTTTTTAGCCGTTCCCGGCCGTTCTCGGTTTTCCGGGATGATAGCGGTCCACCAGTAACCGCCTTCATCAGGTAGCGGTCAGGTGGGGACCGCCTTCATCAAGGTTTCGAGCGTTGGGGCTTGTGCTGTCGGCAGGCGGTCACGGTCGCGGTCTCGCGACTGCTGGTGGCGGTCAGGGGGCGACCGCTTTCGGCCTGGGGTCCGGCACGGTCTTCGAGACGGTTTTGACCGTTGGAGTCTGGTCGCGGTCTCCAGAAGACCGCTATCAGGTGAAGGCAGTATTCACACGACTGCTTTCACGTTTCGCGCACCAGGGTGGTCGCGGTTCCAGGCCGACCGCGACCAGGTGATAGCGGTCCTGGGTCGACCGCTACCATAGGAGGCGGTCCTCCGGTGACCGCGACTCCCCTTCTTCACCGATTTGAGTCTCGGATGAGCTAGTCTCGATCCCTGTGCTGACCCGTAGTCCGACTGATGTGGGGCATCATGTGGGGGCTACACGTGGGGTGCCGTGGGGTCCCGGGAGGTGGTGACTTCGGCTTGTGTCACCGTGCGTCGGTGTTGGTACAAGGAGCGTTCCTCGTACCTGCGGTTGCGAAGTTGTTTTCCGTTGACTTGAGAGTCTACTCCTTCAGTGACCCTCCACTAGTCGTAGCCTACTAGTACGCGTGTGCTAGTCGCACCAGGGAGTGGTGTACGGGCCGACCTTTAGAGACGGTTTGTGGACCGGTTACCATTGGGCCCCACGTCTTGCAGCCAGAGTCCAGCTAAGGGGAAAACCGGTCAGAGGGCCAGACCAGGGACGCGCGGTCTGTGTGTGCACACGTGGTTGGGGGCGGTTGGACCCACGTCGACCGGCGTGACCCCAGCTAGTCACTTGTTCGTGGTTACTTGTACGGTGTCTGCGCCTCGGGTAGGACCTACCATGTCAGGCGGTTCACCTGCAGCGCGGTGTAAGACGTCAGGGGACGCTACCGGCTGTGCTTCTAGTGGGTGGTACTCCTGTCGAGTACGGAGTGGCAGACTGTCAGTCGAGTGTTTCCGACCTTCAGATTTTGGCGGTTCGACCGTTGAGTTTCGGTCTTCTCGTACCGTGGCACGTGTGTCGGTTTGCGTGCCGTAGGGTCTAGTTCTGTAGAGTACAGGGCTTTCCTTTCTGAGGTACTTTCCTACCGCTAGTGTAGTGGTTTCTCGTTTTACGAGGTGGGATTCGAGTGATCCCTACTGAGTCTTGTTCCGAGACTCATTCCCTGCGTGTTTTCACCGCGTTTCAGGTGAGGCGCCACCTTCGGGGAGCGCGTCAGGAGCGCAGCGTGGTGCGGGTGCCCAGAGGTAGTGCCGGAGGTCAGAGCCGGGGTATGCCCCGTGTAGCTGTACTTTCTTTCTTGTCACTGTACTAGTCGTGGACTACTGTTGCTATTGTTGTTATTTTATTGTGGACCATGTAAAATGTTAATTTATTTCCTGCTTAATATTATAACTATTTAATTTCTGTAATTATTTGTGATACTTGTGTAGTATCCACACCATCCTTTTAACCCTTCCGAGTCTTCGGGCTCGTGGGTGGCGGTGCGAGTCTCGGATTATCGGGCCTTCCCGGTAATCGGATTCTCTTGTCGTTACAGCTGGTATCAGAGCCAGGTTGTGGAATTACATGAGAATCATAGGTAATTGTAGTGGTCCACTAGTCCACAACGATGATGTACAGGTGACGCTGGCATTGGGCACCGTGCGTTTATTTTGACCTTGCCGTTTTCGTGTTTCCTGTCTTTTTGCTTCAGGAGCGAGTATGGCACCGAGGAGGAGCTCTCGCTCTCAGCAGGGGCAGTCGGCTGGAGGCCAGGAGATCCAGCAGGGGGTCCAGAGGGACCACGAGGAGCATAGCAGAGTTCCGGGAGCTACCGAGGCCGCGGATGCTGCGAGAGCTCCGGGGGCCGAGGATTTCTTCCGTGGCATGTATCGGCTTATGTCTCAGCAGTTTGGCGGAGAGGCTGGTGAGGGCTCGTCAGTCAGGGGTGGGCCAGGCCGAGCAGTGAGGGACTTCATGTAGTTCCATCCACCTTACTTTAGCGGCCAGGCAGACCCTGATGCGGCTCGTGATTGGCTCGATGAGATGGAGCGGGTGTTCAGTTCTGCGAAGAGTGCTGCCGAGGACAGAGTGGTGTTGGCCTACAACCAGTTGCAGGGTACGGCTCGGAGGTGGTGGTCTTCCGAGTGGAAGACGTCCTTTCAGCTTCATCCACTTGAGCAGATCGAGTGGGATGACTTTGTCGGTGCTTTCGAGCGTACGTACTGTCCAGACGTCGTTGCTACGCAGCGGATGCGGGAGTTTCTGGAGCTGGTGCAGGGTGACATGTCCGTGTTGCAGTACAGGGCCCGATTTGTCGAGCTGGGTCGGTATGCACCTCATATCATGGAGCATGAGAGGGTGAGGACCACGTAGTTTGTGCAGGGCTTGAGGCTGGAGCTGAGGCACCATTTGATCGCGAATGGGGCCACTGATCTTGAGACAGCGTCTCGTGTTGCGATTTCCCTGGAGATGGATATGCAGAGGACTCGAGGACCGATCAGCCAGGGGCAGTCCTTGTCAGGTCGTAGCCAGCAGTCGGCTACCCAGCAGCAGGGCTTCTTCCAGCATGCGTCGGGTGGTTCAGGAGTACCGGCATCAGCAGCTTCGGTGACAGGATCTGCGCCCTTCGGCTCGAAGGTCAAGAAGTTCTTCAAGAGAGGGTTCGGCAAGAAGAAGTCCAGGGATCAGGGGTAGGCTTCGTCGAGCAGTGTACAGCAGCCGATTCCTTTGCAGCGTCAGGGATCAGTGGATGGATCGCGAGGATCTTGTCCACGGTGTGGTGGTACCCACCCAGGTAGGCAGTGCACGGCGCCGATCATCTGTTTTCGGTGTGACCAGCCAGGGCATATGGCGCGTGACTGTCCTCAGAGACCGCCGCATCAGTAGTTTCCTCAGCAGTAGCAGGTTCCCCAGCAGCAGAGGTAGCAGCAGCAGCAGCAGGGACAGTATCCGCCGCTACCCAGGTCAGCTAATGTGGGAGGCAGGCAGAGATCTCGGGGCCAGATCACGCATATGACCAGGGCAGAGGCAGTGGCGTCGCAGCTCGTGGAAGGTACCGTTCAGATTCTGGGTTGTGCGGCTCGGGTTTTATTTGATTCTGGCGCGTCTCATTTGTTTATTTCGGAGGATTTCGCGTCGAGCGTCGAGGAGCCGGTGACCCAGTTGTCCTGTGATTTGGCAGTGGAGTTGCCTTCGGGTGACTTTATGGTCACTCCGTATTGCTTCGATCAGGTTCCGGTTTGGATCGATGGGCGGAGTATGCCAGGCATGTTGTATGCGTTGCAGCTTCGGGATTACGATGTGATTCTAGGCATAGATTGGCTCGAGACCCATGGAGCGGTGGTGGATTGTGGAATGAAGAGGGTCTACTTTGTTGTTGACTTGTAATGCCACAATTGATTAAATATATATGTATGTATATAATACATATTATATATCTGTTAATATATATTTAACTCTCTTTTAATCACATAATATATATAGATATATATATATAGATATATATAGCATTATATATATTCCATATATATATTATATATATTCAACACATTTTTTTTCAAGCCTCATTTTTATGACTTTTCACACTTCCCTTTTTTTTCCAATCTTCACCTACCCCTTTTTTTTTCCAAGCCTCCTTTTTTGACTTTTTTTTAAGTTCTTTCTTTCTCTCTTTCAAACCTTTTTTTTCTGCGAGAATCTTGGATGCAAGGGCTGCACGCCGGCAGCCACGTGGTCCACGCAGACAGCGTGGTCAACACGCAGGCGCTCGGGCACGCGCGGAGGCAGGCGCACACAGGCTATCGGGCAGGCGCACCGTGGGCACACAACAGGCCCGGTGGCGACGCTGTAATGCAGGCAGGCGCACAGGGCGTCGCGGCCAGCGGGAGCGGGCACGGGCGCGGGGCGTGTGGCCAGCTGGCGCGGGCCGGGCTTGCGTGGGGCGCGCAGGCTTGGCCAGCGAGCGGGCGCGCTGAGTGCGCTGGACGGGGCAGCGACGGAGGAGGGCCGCGAGCGGCTGGCAGAGCGCGGCGGCAGACGCAACCGGCTGCTGCCATCAGGGGCGACGGCGGGCGCGACGGGGTGCTGCGGTCGCGGCGGCACGGGAGGGTTAACAGGGGGGGACTTGCCGGAAAGAGAGCTTGGGCGCTGCGGGGTTGGCGGCTTGGGGTTTTCGGCAGCGGCCAAGCGGCAGCGGCTATGAGGGGGCGGAGGACGACGGCTGCGAGCTCGGGAGGACGCGGGGCTGGCGAGGCGGCACGTGGGTGCAGGCAAGGCGTCGGGGAGGGGCAGCCACGCGGAGGCGAGCGTGGGCAACAGATGGCGGGCGTCGCGGCGGGGCGGGCAGCAGCAGGCGGTGGTCGCAGCGGCGGGCTTCGGCAGCGGCGGCCCCGGTGGCTGCTGGCCGACCGTTGCGGCCCAAGAGTTTAAACTCTTGGGCACGGGCGACGAGGCTATTGCCTGCGAACCCTTTTTTTTCTCTATTTCTTTTTTTTCTGCTTTTCCTTCAACCGAGAGAGAGAGGGAGAGAGAGAGAGATTAACAGAGAGATTTACGGGAGAGAGAGAAATAGAGAGAGAGGGAGAGATCGCGGGAGAGAGAGAGGGAAAGAGAGAGAGAATAACAGAGAGAGATTACAGAGAGTTAAAGAAAACTATTTTTTTCTGTTTCAATTTTTTTTTCAGATCTATCAACCGAGACTTTTTTTTTCTGCTTCTCTCCTTCCTTTTTTTGCCTTTTCTTTCTTCCTTCCTTTCTTTTTTTTCACTTCTAACAAACGAGAGAAAGCGAGAGAGACGTCGGGGACGTCGGGGACGTCGGAGGCGCCGTGTTAGGCTCTGATACCAAATCTGACGCGGCGGCGATGTGGAAATGGATCGACGGCAACTCCGGGACGCGAATAGGATGGGAACAGATAGGTTGCTACCTCGCGCAGCTCGGCCTCACGCCGGACGGTCTCACACCGGGCGACACACTCAAACTCACAAGTGAGAAAGAGGGAAGGGAAGCACAATAAGGGGTAAAATGCACCAACAGGATGTTCTTTCATATAAACTTTCATATCTCATAACACACCCTTAGCCTCCTATTTATAGGAGGAGGCTATAACAATTACACCCATAAACTTTACAAATAGCATATATGTCCTTAGCATAATAAACCAAACTCACCTACCTAACTTTTGACTTGGGGGGTTTTAACCAAATAAAATACACAAAACACACATGTTTATTGACTATGACTTAGCCTAATAAGACGAAAGTAAAAATACATGTACTAATACATGTATTGTACACACAATACACAAATACGTACAAATACACACAAATAAATATTATGCTCAGGACGCTGAGTCTTCAAACGAGTTGCCGAGCCATAAGCTAGGCGCAGTGGCGGTGCGGCGTCGGCTCCGAGCATTGGGCCCAGTAGTGGGCCCGGTGTCCCCACCATCGGGTGGTTTCGTGGTATGTACGGATGCTTCCGGGGTAAGTCTTGGTGCTGTGTTGATGCAGCATGTGAGAGTGGTGGCGTATGCGTCTCGACAGTTGAAGCCACATGAGGCGAACTACCCTATTCATGATCTTGTGTTGGCGGCAGTGATTTTCGCTCTGAAGATCTGGAGGCATTATTTGTACGACGAGAAGTTTGAACTTTTCACTGACCATCAGAGTTTGAGGTATGTGTTCACGCAGAAGGACCTCAACCTCAGGCAGAGAAGATGGATGGAGTACATGAAGGATTATGATCTCACTCTGTCTTATCAGCCTGGAAAGATGAACGCCGTGACTGATGCTCTGAGTAGGAGAGTAACGGTTAGTCAGATGTTGTTGAGGAAGTGGAGGCTTTGGGAGCAGGTTCCGGCCATGACATTTAGGCTCAAGGTTCCCCAGGACCAGGGTTCGGCTATCCTTGCGAGTCTGACTGTCACGCCCGCGGTGCGTCGACAGGTGACTGAGGCTCAGCGAGCGGACCCCGAGCTACCTCGTATTCTGTCGATGGCCGAGGTGGAGTTTGGCGAGGATGGAGCCGTGAGGTTCAGAGGTAGATTGTACGTGCCAGTCGAGGAGCAGGTGCGGCGTACGGGATCAGTTGGAGCGTGCATCGTTTGGCTCGTTTGTACGTGGAGTGAATTGTTCCGTTGCATGGAGTTCCCATCTCCATTGTGTCTGATCGTGATCCCCGCTTCACTTCTGGATTCTGGCAGAGCTTCCAGAAGGCTCTAGGCACCGAGTTGGCATTCAGCTCGGCCTATCATCCTCAGTCGGACGGTCAGTCTGAGCGGACCATCCAGACTTTGGAGGACATGTTGCGAGCGTGTTGCTTAGAATGGCAGGGGAGTTGGACCCACCATCTTCCATTAGTGGAGTTTGCCTACAACAACAGCTATCATTCGAGGATTGGTATGGCTCCCTATGAGGCGTTGTATGGGCGACCTTGTTGGACTCCGCTTGATTGGTTCGAGGTAGGCGAGCGTGTACTGACCGGACCAGATTTGGTGCAGCAGTGTGTTGAGGTGGTGCATCTCGTTTGGCAGAGGATGTTGGCAGCTCAGAGTCGGCAGAAGAGTTATGCCGATCGGAGGAGGCGACCTCTCAGCTTTGCTGTGGGAGACCGAGTTTTCTTGAGAGTTTCTCCCATGAATGGTGTGATGCTTTTCGGTAGGCGTGGGAAGCTGAGTCCCCGCTACATTGGTCCCTTTTCCCATCGTCGAGCATGTTGGGGAAGTTGCTTATCAGTTGCAACTACCTCCGGAGCTTTCTGCCGTGCATGATGTGTTCCACGTGTCGATGCTTCGGAAGTACATGCTAGATGGTTCCCATGTTCTCGAGGATGCCGTTTGGCCTGAGGTGACCCCAGATCTGTCCCTTCCGGAGTTTCCTATCCGCATTGAGGATCGGCGAGAGCAGCGCCTACGGAACAAGGTTATTCCTCTGGTTAAGGTGGTCTGGCAGTGTCATTCTGGTGGCGAGGCATCTTGGGAGCGTGAGGATGAGATGCGGGAGCTGTATCCCTATTTGTTTGTATGAGTCTTTCCCCCGTTCTTGTGCCTTGTTCTCAAATTTCGAGGATGAAATTCATTTAAGGGGGAGAGCTGTGATGTCCTGGACCCTTTCGGATCTTTCTTCTTGGGTCTCGGATCTGCGTTTTCGGTGAACTTGGCTCCGTTGTGTCCGGAGTTATGTTCTGGACATTGTGGACGACAAGATCGTACCAAGGGGAGAGAGAGAAAGGGGACGAGGATGAATTACTGGATAGTATGAGAAAGGTAGTGGAAAACATGACCTGAAGGAAGTGTTCTAGTGGAACACGAGAAATCTAGACTTACCCATCTTCCGGTACGGGGCGGAGATCGAGATCCAAAGATCTTCTCACGCAAGCTAACTTCCGCCTCAACAGGCATAGCCTGTTGTTTCGGGAGTAGCTTTAAAAATACCGGATGCTAGGATGGGATATGCTGGGACTTTGGGTAACGAGTGAATGCAGAGTGTTGACACAAACAATGGTGATGATGAAATTAGTGACACGAGAATGGGAATAGGGGGGTGCCAATTGGATAGCGAACGCCGAAGAATACTCGATGAGAGTTGTCTCCACCGGATTCGAGAATGGGGAGGCAATCAAAATAGGAATACCAAATTACAACAGAATGTGACTCATCATGAAATCATAACAATAATACGAACAGAACGAACCAGAATTATAGCAAGATATCACTTAACAGGAGAACATAACAGTAATATAGAAAGAGCGAACCACCACAAGACATTGATCTTTGCGGGGTTTTTATAGCAATATTTATAACAATAAATATATACATGTTCAACCAACCACCACTAGACGTTGGTCTTTGTGGGATTTTTATAGCAAAGATAAAAATAATGAGAATGAATGACAGAATGAAAATTACGAAAGGAAACCTCCGCGAGGAACTTGTTCCATCCAGCGGGGTTCGAGTGAAGATTATAAAATAAAACCACCGCGAGGAACTAGTTCCGTCAACGGGGTTCAAATGAAAGACAGAAGATAAAACCTCCGTGAGGAACTAGTTCCGTCAACGGGGGTTCGAATGAAAGACAGAAGATAAAACCGCCGCGAGGAACTAGTTCCGTCAACGGGGGTTCGAATGAAAGACAGGAGATACAACTGCCGCGAGGAACTAGTTCCGTCAACGGGGTTCGAATGAAAGACAGGAGATAAAACCCCCGCGCGGAACTAGTTCCGTCAACGGGGTTCGAATGAAAGACAGAAGATAAAACCCCCACGAGGAACTAGTTCCGTCAACGGGGTTCTAATGAAAGACAGAAGATAAAACCGCCGCGAGGAACTCATTCCGTCAACGGGGTTCGAATGAAAGACGGAAGATAAAACCGCCACGAGGAACTAGTTCCGTCAACGGGGTTCGAATGAAAGACGGAAGATAAAACCGCCGCGAGGAACTAGTTCCATCAACGGGGTTCGAATGAAAGACAGAAGATAAAACCTCCGCGAGGAACTAGTTCCGCCAACGGGGTTCGAATGAAAGACAGAAGATAAAACCTCCGCGAGGAACTAGTTCCGTCGATGGGGTTTGAATGAAAGACAGAAGATAAAACCTTCGCGAGGAACTAGTTCCGTCAACGGGGTTCGAATGAAAGACAAAAGATAAAACCCCCCACGAGGAACTAGTTCTGTCGACAGGGTTCGAATGAAAGACAGAAGATAAAACCGCCGCGAGGAACTAGTCCCGTCAACGGGGTTCGAATGAAGATTATAAAATAAGACCACCGCGAGGAACTAGTTCCGTCGACGGGGGTCTAAATGAAAGTTACGAAATAAAACCACCGCGAGGAAGTAGTTCCGTCAACGGGGTTTAAACAAAAATTAAATGGGGAGGGGAACCGCCACGGGGAATGATCCTCCGCACGGGTGAGAATAAAACAAAGAACCAAAAATAAAAGTGAGGGGGTGTGATCGCCAGAGGTAGTGTACCTCGAAATGAAAGGAATGACCGCGTCTTATCTCCGAGCAAAAGGATTATGTGGGTTTCTTCTTCCTCTTCCTTCGGCCTGCCGATGAAGAGGGTCTCCTTTGGTTAGCCTTGCAAAACAAAGCCGACGAAACAAATAGGCAGTGGATTAGAATGGAAACAGTGTAGTATCGATCCCATGAAATGAAAGTGGCACGATCATGTTCAAACACGCACCTGATTGGTGTTGTTTGAAACCCCTCTTAGACGTAAAAGGGTAGACAGATGATATAATGAATGAACAACTAGGACTCTCTCAGGGAGAGAAATGCAATAGGGATGACAAATAACACATACAATGCTATGCAACTAACAAAATAAGAACAAAATAAGATGAAGAAGTGGGGAAGCTTATTGAGAGGCCATTGGTGGGCTTGAAGGAGCTTCTCCAGGACGAGGATTGTACGAGAGTACGGTGGAGTAGACCAGCTTCTCCCGTATGCGCTCGGACATTCAGAAACCCGACAGGGCCTTCCCAATGTCTATGCCACCCTAAAAAAAGAGAAATAAAGAGAGAGAGAGAGGGAGAGATCCTCTTTTTTTATCTCTTTTTTTAGTAAAAAAAAGTACAAGAATAAAAGAAATAAAATAGAATAGAATGGATAATAAGATAATATATATATATATATACAAATGAGGAAAGGTAGAAAAATGGAAAGAGAAAGGGTGGGGAGAATAAAAAAAATAAAAAAGGAATGAGGGATGAGAGATCGAGAGAGGGAGAGGGTGAGTGAGAGAAGATAAATAAAATAAAAAAAGAGAGAGATGGAGATAGAGAGATAAGATCGAGAGAGGGAGAAATAGAAAGGGCGAAGGAGGGGTGAGAGGCACGTGTGAGAGAGAGAGAGAGGGAAAGGAAAAGAGAGAGATCGAAGGGGGAGAGAGGGAGAAAGTGAGAGAGTAACAGAGAGGGATAAAAAATAAATAAAAAAAGTTGAGAGAGAGATCGAGAGGAGGGAGAGAGAGTGAAAGAGAGGGAGAGAAGAAAAGAGAGAGGGTAAGAGAGAAAAGATAAAAAAAATAAAAAAGGGAAAAGAGAGAGGAGATCGAGAGAGAGGAAGAGAGGATGAGAGAGGAAAAGAGAGAGTGAGAGATTAAAAAATAAAAAAATGGGAAAAAGAGAGAGATCAAGAGAGTAGAGAGATGAGAGGGGGAGAGGGGGAGAGAGGATAAGAGAGAGGGGGATTAAAAAAATAAAAAAAATGAGAGAGAGAGAGAGAGAGAGATTGAGATAGCAGAGAGAGAGGGGGGAGAGAGTACGTGAGGGATTGAGAGAGACAGAGATCGAGAGGGGGGAGAGAGAATAGGGTGAGAAAGAGTAAAAAATAATAAAAAAAGAAAGTTGAGAGAGATCGAGATAGAGTGATAAGAGAGATAAGAGAAAAAAAATAAGAGTAAGAGAGAGATTGGGAGAGAGCAGAGACGGGGGAAGAGTGAGAGAGAAGAGAGAAGAGATCGGGTAGGGGAGAGAGAGAGGAATAATAATAAAAAAATTAAGAGAGAGAGAGAGAGAGAGAGAGAGAGTGGGAGAGAGGGAGAGAGACGCGAGAGGGAGGGAGGTGCCCGATGAGGCCGCGGGACGGGCGGTGGCTGGAGGTGCCTGACGAGGAGGACTGTCGGCGGGGGAGGTCCCTGTGGGCGACGGCGGCAGCGACAAGCAACGTGGGGTGCTCCGGTAGTCGCGATGCGGCTGTGGTGGAAGGTGGGCGTAGCCCGCGGCGACAGTCGGGGGAGGTGGCTCAGAGAGGCGGGCTTCACGGTGACGGCATGACGGGCGTGCTCACGGCGGACGGTGGTGGCGTTGAAGAGGAGGCGGGTGACGACGACAGCAGTCGGCGACGAGGAAGCTGACGGTGTTGGCGGTGCAGACGACGAGGACGTGGTGCAGATGGCGCCGGCGGTGGTGCTGCAGTCGACGGGCGTGCGGACGGCGGGGTGACGGAGGTGCACCAGCGGACGACGGCCGGTGGTGTGGGTCGTTGGTGAGGACGGCAGGGCGAGGGCGGTCGGCGTCCGCGATGGTGGCAGGAGGTGCAGCGGAGGTGGGCGAGATGGCAGCGGTGGTGGTGTGCTTGGTGGCGTCACGGTGCAGGTGGTGTTCGCGACAGGAGGCTCGCGGCGTCGTGGGGGCGTTGACGATGGCGACGTGGGTGGCAGCGTGCGAGATGGTACCGGCGACCGGCGGAGTGGTCGGACGGCAAGTTCGCGGACGTGGTAGCCGCGGTTGTGGAGGTCGGCGTAGAGAGAGATGGTGGAGGTGCTGTCGGCGAAGAGGATGCCGGAGAGGTGAGTTTCGCGGCAGGAGATGGACGCAGTAGCGACAGTCGGGGCGTGGTGAGGGAGGCTTGCGGGGTTGTCTTTGCGATGGCCGGGGGTGGCTGGACGGCAACGTCGGTGGCGATCACGTCGGTCGAAGGGCCAAGCGGAGGAGGGTGGCGGAAGTGAGAAGGGCGGTTGCTACGGCGGTCGTCGGAGGGAGGTTTCACGGTGGAGTTGCATGCATGTGGGTTAGAGAGGGAGGGGTGTTGTCGTGGAGGTGAGTGGCTCACGTGGGGTGGAAAAGTGAGAGGGGGGAGGTGATGAAGAACGGGAGGAACGTCTTCTCCGCAGAGAGGGAGTGAGGTGTGTTCCGCAGAGGAGGAAGATGGGATATGGGATGGCGATGGCTCGTCGCGAACATGAGAGAGGGGGAATGATTTGCGGTGGGGCTAGATTCTCTCTACCGAGAGAATGATAGAAAGAGAACAAAAAAAACAAATTAAAGAGAGAGACGTGAGAGGGTATGGGTGCGTGAGGGAGATGGGGTCAAGAGAGATGATAAGGCTCGCCATCCTCTCCCCTCATCTGCAGCTTTGTAGAGGTGGGAAAGAAAGAAAAAAATTAAAGTAAAGAGAGAAAGACGTGCCAGGGGGAGAGATTCTCCCTGTCTGTCAGCTAAGTGTACAAGAAGAGAAAGAGAGATAGCGAGAGAAAGAGACGTGTATGGACAAAATGAAATGCGAAAAGAAAGAAAGAAAAAGAAGAAATAATATCAGGTGGGTTTCGTGGATGGTTAAGATTAAGTGATGGAGGATTAGTGATAATAGATTAGTCTAAGGGTAGTTAACATATATATTTTTATATTTTTGTGTTGATCTCTCTTTATATGTATATGTACTTAAGCTTTTATGATTTTTGTAATTTACAAAAATAAAATTATTTATGTATTGGGATTTTTTTTGTTTTTTTATTATTTTCATTTTTAACATTTTATCATTATTTTTTATTTTTTTAACCTTTCTCAATTTTTTTAGATTTTTTATAACATTTTTTGATTTTTTATATATTTTTTCTAAGCTTTTCTCATTTTTTGTATTTTTTATTTATAAGCTTTTCTCATTTTTTGTATTTTCTCACCTTTTCTAATTTTTTTTTTGTATTATATTTTTATGTAAAAGCTAAAAAAATGACTAATCACCCACATAAGTCAAATGCGTAAGTCACTTTAGGGCATCGTAGCATAATATGAAATTTATTCACAGAAATGTTAAAAATGGCGTGTCTACAGCTGCCCTGCCTTGGCGTTCACTTTGTAGGGGAAAGACATGTAGTGGAATGGAATGAAGTGGGTTGGAATGAAATGGAGTGAACTGAAAAGCGGATGCCAAGGTATGATGAGACACGCCCTCTAACACTTCCTGATGAGAATCTTTCCCGAGTTTCACCGAAACAACCTTAAAGAAGGTCCTCCGAAATCCATAATTATTTGGATGATAACAAACAAGGAAGAACATAGTGTGCGCCGGGGCACAAACAACTAAAAGGACCAACTTCACGGTGCGGAAGTACCTGGGTCGTAGACCTGTAGGTTTCACCATTGGGGAGCGGTTACCAGCCATTGTGGAAGTGCTGCAGCCAATGTGGGTCCAAGGGAAATCAAAGATGAATTGAAGACAAATCCAAACAATGGTCTCTTTCAGAGAAACAGCCCAAGGCAACCTCGGGAAAACTCAGTACTCGACTCGGATTGGAATATCTCATATTTAACGTTTAAGCATAGTGGCTCACACAATCGACTTAAATGCATGATTTTCACAATGAGATCAAAGTCCTAACAGTATAACCTAGCCAATGATAATATTGTTAAGCTATGAAGAGTGGGTCAGGACACCGATTCGATGAGCCGATACTGAGCCGGGGCTCGTTTATCCATGCACCGACACACCAAAAAGGAACCATCGTCCCCAGACTATCACGACTTAACGACGTATCCGTACGACCCGAACTCCTCCGAGATCGTCACTGTTTTTGTTAGATGGGAACTCAGACCCCAGATTCGTCCGGACCGCATGGTCCTTGACAAATTCTAGTAGTGTAAATATCATACAATGCAAGACACAGTGCGGAAATGATTTACAGTGGGACGGTGATGATCCGTTCTCTTTTTTTTTGTTTGTTTTCTTTTGTTTTCTTTTGAAATCTGCATTCATCAGTAAGCACAATAAACAGAAATATTTCATAAGAAATAAAATTACACATGTACAAAATATCAATCAGTCACAACAATTCACACAGGCAGGGGAAACATAGAAAGCAGAGTTTATCTGGCAAGGCACATGTGGCCATTCTTTTTCTCTTTTTTTTTTTGTTTTAGATTGCTAATGTTCAGTCATTACTCGACATTTGTTCCTCTCTTTTCAGCGTGCCCAGCATGTGGCAAGGGATGGCCGACAGGGCCTCTTCTGGTTCCTAAGCTCCTCTTTCGGAGGTCATGTGCTTCTAGGAGCAACTTCCCAGTATAATGGCTTGTGCCAAAGGGGCCGAGCATAAGCTCGCAACTCAGGTGGGCATGATTTGGTTTGGATTTCGACTACACACTTCACCTACTTTTCTGACCTTGTGGGATGATTGGATCTGGAAGGCAGTGGAGATTCAGGGCTTGTTAGCTCCTGAGCGGAGAAGGAGCGTGTCGCTCGATCAGATCGTGGTGCCCGGACAACAGAGCTGGAGGAGGAGTGACGACGACACATCGTCGAGGAGCTGCCCCAAGACATTTTGGAGCTGACGGTTTCTTTCCGGGTGGCAAGGTGGGATGCATGCAGAGAAGGAGAGGCAAAACGGCCTCGTGATTGAATGGGAGGAGGGCACTGGAAGCCCAAGCGACGGAGCTCCGGGAGAAATAGTGACTGGACATGTCACTCCCTCAGAGTCACTTCAGATCAGAAGAGAGTTGGGGGCTCCCAGTGGATGAGCTCCTGGAGTTGGTGGGGTCTCCTTCGGCAGAGTAGAGGGGAGCTCAACCAGCGACCTCGGATTCAAGAGCTTTGCGGCCATCGGGGTCGCGAGAGAGGCTGAAGGACGGCGAGGAGCACTGCCAAAGCATGTGAGAATGTGTGGCGCGGCAAAGTGATTGCTGCGTCACGGAGCTCTGAAAGGCTTCCGAGGGACTTCCTGCCTTCGGAGAGAAGAGAGAAGAGAGGTGACCGAGAGAGTAACAAGAGTTAGTGAGTGACTTGCACACCCACTCTCTTCTCATGATGGGCACAAACCCTTATATAGATGTGTGAGTGGAATGGCTTGGTTTGAACGCAGCTTGCTTGCGCTTAATGCACTCTTTCTATTCTACGCCTCTTCTCTACCACATGGGTTCCCACGTGACATGCTCGGCGAGATTTCTCCTTAAAACACGGAGTCATGCCTCAATGTGGCCATGATTTTCAAAGGGAATCGACCACGGATTTCAACAACATCGGCCCCTGGTCCTCTTTTCCTGCGTGAATGTCCCACATTTTCTCCTTTGCGCTAAAAGTAGTCACAACAGGACAATGGACACGGGGAATAATTAGATCGTATAGGGGTGGCAAGTCAATAAATCGCGGCTCCGAATCAATCACTCCACATGGCAAAATGGCCGGCGAGGGTACCGTGGCCATTGTTTTCGAAGAAATCTACCACCAATTGCAATGATGCTATCCTCTAGTCCTCTTTTCCCGCGTGAGTGTCTCCCATTATGACAACGGGCACGGGGAGTCTTTGGACTGTCTAGGGAGGACAAGTCAACAAATCACGCCTCCGACTCAATCACTCCACATGGTGATAGATGCAGATCGTCTCCCTTCCAATCATATAAATACCTCCCCTTTCACTCGACTTGGAAGCACGAAAGCCGTGAGAGCTGATTTAAAGAGTGAAGGTTTGTAAGAAGGGGAGGTAGTGAGAATTGTTCAATTTTCAGGATGGAAGGTGAATCTAGCTTCAGGGCAGAAGGTGAGTCTTCCCACTCCTCAAAGAGAAGCAGATTAGGGAGCAGTTCCAGGAGACTCTCAGAAGTCAAATGGCAACTCAGTGAGAGGACCCGATCGCAGCTCGTGCGTGGATCCTTTGGTTCCTTCCTTCGTCCTTTCTCTCTTACTACCTTAGCAAAGCTCCTATTTCTCACTTCTTGTGTATGTCCAGAGCATGATGAGATCGCACATCTCGTGGGAGCTGGTAGTGGCTGCATATCGGGGTCTCCCGGCCTTCTAGAAGGCGAGATTAGACGTGATGGGGTTTGGGGCCTTTCTCCGAATCGAGCCGATCAAGCTCGACCTCGCCCTGATCCAAGCACTACGTGAAAGATGTGACCCGGTGAGTCTGGCATTCCTGATGCCGTGGGGGCACATTGGTGAGGACACCAGAGCCAGTCGTCGATATCAGACACGCAGCACGACTCGAGCGACGCCGACCTCCTTGTGGCTGGGTGATAGCATGGAGTCCCCACCTGGGTATTGAGTTTTTTTTTATGTTTATTATGAGTGTCATGGTGTGTATTTGTGTATTTATGAGTGTAATGGGTCAAGCTTGTAATATGGGCTACAATTCATGTAAGGGGTCCAATTTCTACATTGGGCCTCAAGACCATTAGGAGCCCAATTGGACCTTCTAGAAGACTTGGACCATTGGGCCAAGGAGACAAAGGTAGAGGATTCCCCATCTTTGTCCCCCATGCTTGTCCCCCACCTACCCTTAATGGGGGGGTGTCCCCTCCTTGTCCCCCATGCTTGTCCCCCACCTACTCTTGACCAATGTTAGTGGATGTCCTTTAGAGTTAGTGGATCTCCTTTGGTGTTAGTGGATGTCCTTGGATCTAGATCTAGGGTTTTCATATTTATAGTCTCTTGTTGTATTTTGTGTGGAACTAATGAAAAAATGAAGAATAGTTGTCATTTGGAGCAAGCAACCCCTCTCCCTCTCCCTCTCCTACCCCCTCCCCTCCCCTCCAGATCTAGGGCTTAGGCCCCTTCTATCTTCTCCTCTATCCCTCCTCCTTCTATCTCAGCTGCCGCCACCGCCGTTCGTGCCGCCGACGAATCGCCGTGATCAATCTTCCGAGGTGCTGTCCGGAGTACTGTCCTGCTGATCGGAGCCCCAAAGAGAGAAGTCCCATGCTCAAGCCCCATATCTTCTGAAGCTGAAAGTTCCAGGGTAGGTTCCCCATGTTCCCCCCAACCTCCACAAAAAAACCCCGCCCGAAAATCCCTCCATTTCGATTTTTCCCATTTTCTTCTTTCCCCTTGTGTCAGATCTGTCCACTGTGCAGACTCCGTTTCAGCAAGCCACCATCCGACCCTTTAGCCCCATTTAACGTCCACCAAACCTCATGAAACTTTAACTGGAAGTTCTTTCTATCAAATACCATCTCCCATATTTTTTTCATGAATTTAAAAATTTTATAGATCGCCCAAAAAATTCCTGCAAACCGCCACTTCCACTCTGTCCACAGTTTTCCAGGCCCGACCCCCGTCCGCTAGAAAATCCACCAAAAATCGATACCTCCATAAACGTTCACATAAAAAATATACTCGTTCTTCTGACTTATATATATACAACTTTCATGAAGACCTCTTCACCCATATCCATCATTAACCCCACGGTCAACCCCTGTTCTCAGGAAACTCCCCTGTCCACCCTGTCTGTCCCTGCCCTGTGAGCCAGCAGCTTCTAAATTCAGCCACGGTCAGCACAGAAGATTTAAAATTCCTTCTCTAGCCTGGGGTTGAAGATCTCTGGAAGAGCTTTCCAACGGTACCTGCCCCGCATCGATCCGACGTCGGGGCTGATCGCAGTTGCCGTTCTCGCCGGGTCGCGCACAGCAAAACAACATATTCGACTCGTGGACGGCACCCGACCACCACCCCCGAGGCGGCCGACCCGCCTTCCACTCGCCGGACCAGTGTGCCTCCATCCCCGGAGCCACCCATCCAGGAGTCACCAACGCCGCAGCATCCTTCCCGGCTTCCCCGGCCCGCCAATAAGGTCGTGGGCCCCACGAGTACTAGCACTTGCCACCGTCAGAGCGGCCCCGAGTGCTGCCCGCCAACCCAAACGCGTTACTCCCGAGTCCTGCATGTAGCCCTTTACCTCCCTGCGTGGAGTGGATAGAAATAATCAATTCTGTAACTATTATTATTTGTTGTACCGGGAATACGAGTTCAGCCGGGGTCGTCGTCCCCACGCCCGGAGCGTGGAGGTACACTCGCCGCCCCCTTTAGTGCTTACTTTTCTAGTATATACTCTTGACGCCGCTGCTTGTGAGTGTGTTAGGCCCCTAGATTGCTTGAGTTAGTCACCACTGTGAGTTGAGAGTGCGAGACCCGTCCCGTGACTCGATCCGAGCACGAGAGTGAGCCGACCACCTAAGACTCAATGCCGGTTTCTCAACCGTGCAGATCGACTCGTTTCCCTCACTAGGGACGACCGTGAGCGAGTGCTTCTTATTTGGGGCATGTTTGTCTCTTCAGGAGCCACGTTAGGTGCTGACTTGATCGTGTTGTTGCTGGTCGCGTCATCCCTCTAGTCACGTTGTCTAGTAGAAGTCCAAGGTTCGCGTCCACAACATCGAGTCTCATCGTCGTCCCGCATCAAATTGGTATCAGAGCCAGTTTGAGTCTAGGGTAGTCTTGTCCAAGGTCTTACATTGCATCCCAATATTCGGTATATAAAAAGATGTTGCCTGACCGTTAGGTTACGTCTATCGGGGAGGCGATTCACTCGCGTGAAAGGATCTTCGGATCCCCGGACTCCGCCAGGTACCGTATATCAGTTTAAGTCAAGGGTCCCCAACTTGCATCGGTCCATCCATATAGGTCTAGTGAGTCACCCTTAGTTCTCTTTAGGCCTCATTGCATGCCCACCCGTGGAGGCGCCCAGTACCATCGCCCTGACACTATGGGTGAGCACCGAGGTGCCAACCCGGGAGGCCGTTCCCTGGAGGACATGATAGCTCTACTCATGGAGCGCATGTATAGGTCCGAGCAAACTCTTAGGGGGCATACCGAGCGTATGGAGAGCCGATTCAAAGCCATGGAGGACCGCGCCGAGGCTCCTGACCGATCTGTCCAAGGACTGGTTGGAAGGTTAGAGAGTGTGGAGAGAACCCCTCGCCGAGACCTACCCGGCATTTTCCCGGCCCCTCAGGCACATGCTGCCCAGCCCGCGCCTGCTGCCCAGCTCGCAGCACCTCGGGCTGAGGAGCAACGGCAACGTGCCCCCCATTTTGAGGACTACGAGTCTGACAACGATTACGAGGGAAATGGACGGCGCTGGCATGGTCACCGACCACATAGGGATGATGAGGACGAATGGATCCTCAGGACCGTCCGTGCAGACCCTCCCACATTTGATGGGTCCAAACCTTTGGAACCCAAGATCTATCTTGATTGGGAGGCCAACATGGACCGGTACTTTGAGTGGTTTGAGATGACGGACCACAGGAGGGTTAGGTATGCCAAGATGAAGTTGTTGGGGCAAGCACAGACTTACTGGAGCAATGTAGAGAGCTTGCTCTTTCAGCGTCATGAGCCTCAGGTAGGTTCTTGGGATGAGATGAAGGACAAGCTTAGGCGTAAGTACCTACCTGCCACGTACCGTCAGCGACTTATTGATAGGTGGCACAGTCTCACCCAAGGGGACCGATCTGTGTCAGACTACATCGCGGAGTTTGACGAGTACTTTTTGCGATGTGGCGTTACGGAGGAGAGCACTATGCCTGTATCACGCTTTCGTCATGGTTTGCGGCCCCACTACCAATATGAATTATTTCGCCATAATGTTACCACCTTGGAAGACGCATACCAGGTTGCTCTAGAGTTGGAGCAGTTCGAGGCGGAGTTTGCTCTCGTCCAGCGCCCGGGGTTCACTTATCCGCGTGGGACCAACCCTCGTACCACGCCTACCTCCTATAGCCGGTTTCCGGTGGCCCGTCCCCCGGAACCCCCTCGGCAAGACCCACTGCTCCTAGGCTCCGCACTTTCCCTCCGAGGGACCCTCCCCCTCACTCGCAGGCACCCATCCCTGCCCCTCGGCCTTATCAGCCTGCCGTACCAGCTCGACCTCTTCTTCCTACACCCCCAGTCCATCGAGAGGACAAGGGTAAAGGGCCAATGATTGGTGGAACATCTCAGGGCAATGGGACACGAGACCGTTGCTACACTTGTGGTGGAGTTGGCCACTTTGCCAGCAAGTGTCCCACCCGAGGAGCACTTGTTATTGCCGACACACCGGCCCGTGACCCCATGCCTGAGTTGGTGCCAGTCAGCTACGAGCCGGACCAAGAATTGGCTGAGGAATTCTTTGACGAGTTATTGGAGGGCGAGCAGGTTGACGTCCCTGGTACCTCGTATCAGGATGACGTACATTTGGGTGTAGTCAGGTGCATCCTTACCCAGCCTCAGGTGAGCGACGACTGGCGTCGCACCACCATATTCCACACATTTTGTAGGCTGGAAGGAAAAGCTTGCAAGGTGATTATAGATAGCGGGAGTTGCCTCAACGCTATCTCCACAGGCACCGTCAAGCGCCTTGGTTTGACGCCCGTGGATCACCCTGCACCTTACAGAGTTTCTTGGGTGGATTCCACTTCCATCTCGGTCAGACTGCGATGTCTGGTGCCGCTGCAGTTCCAGGCGTACCATGATGCGATCTGGTGTGATGTACTACCTATGGAGGTGGGTAGTATCATCCTTGGTAGGTCTTGGCTGTTTGACCGAGATGCCACCCTTCATGGTAGGTCGAACACTTGCACCTTCGACCATGATGGCCATAGGATTACCCTCCACCCAGTCCAGCCGAAGGACCTATCTATCCGCGGACCAGCTGGCCCCAGCACTACGACCACTTCTGGTCAGGGGAAGGTCGGTCCACCCACTTTGTCCTCGGCACAGGCATCCACCTCGTCGACTACTCCTAGCAGAGTGGACCCTCCACCCAGGAGGTTGATGATGATCAGTCCGAGAGAGATGGAACAGGAGGTGACCGGGGGTAACCCCATTCTAGCTGTCGTTGTCAGGGGCATAGAGGATGTCGCCCCTAGGTCTGAGGATGAGCATCCCCCAGAGATAGCCGCAATATTGTGAGAATTTTCCGATGTCTTCCCCGAAGACCTCCCTGGAGGCCTTCCACCTATGAGGGATATCCAGCATGAGATCGACCTCGTCCCGGGCTCATCTTTGCCCAACCTTCCCCATTATAGGATGAGTCCCACGGACCATGCCGAGCTTCAGCGGCAGGTCGAGGAGTTGATGAGTCGGGGATCCCTTAGGGACAGCAAAAGTCCTTGTGCTGTCCCCGCACTATTGGCCCCGAAGAAGGATGGCACATGGAGGATGTGCATTGATAGCTGTGCAATCAACAAGATCACGGTGAAATATCATTTTCCCATTCCCCGATTGGATGACTTGCTAGACATGATGTCGGGAGCCACTATCTTTTCAAAGATAGATCTTCGTAGTGGCTATCACCAGGTGCGGATCAGGCCTGGAGATGAATGGAAGACGGCATTCAAGACCAAGGATGGTCTTTATGAGTGGTTGGTTATGCCCTTTGGGCTTTCCAACGCCCCTAGCACCTTCATGCGGTTGATGACCCAGGTTTTACGCCCTATGATAGGGGTCTTCTTGGTTGTCTACTTCGATGACAATCTTATCTACAGCCACACTAGGGAGGACCACTTAGACCATCTTAGGCAGGTCTGTGTCGTGCTAAGGCGAGAGAGTTTATTTGCCAACCCGAAGAAATGTGCTTTCATGTCCGATCAGATCACTTTTCTCGGGTTCATTGTGTCGAGAGATGGAGTCTCCGCTGATCCGGAGAAGATTAGGGCCATCAGGGAGTGGCCCGAGCCCCGCACACTCCACGATGTCCGGAGTTTCCATGGCTTAGCGACGTTCTACCGTCGCTTCATTCGTGGCTTCAGTTCTATCACTGCCCCGATCACTGATTGCATAAAGAAGGGGGCATTCACGGTATTTGAGGCTGCAGCCACGGCCTTTCAGGACATTAAGGAGCGCATGACCTAGGCACCTGTCCTTGTTTTACCTGATTTTTCTAAGGTATTTGAGGTCACGTGTGATGCTTCTAGTGTGGGTATTGGTGGCGTTTTGAGTCAGGAGTCCCACCCCATTGCATTCTTTAGCGAGAAGCTTAATGATGCCAAACTGCGATATTCCACATACGACAAAGAATTTTACGCAGTTGTCCAGGCATTGAGGTATTGGAGGCACTATTTGTTGCACCAGGAGTTTGTCCTCTTCTCTGACCATGAGGCCTTACGATTCCTCCATACCCAAAAGAGGCTGAATGCTCGCCATAGTCGTTGGGTGGAGTATCTCAAGGAGTACACCTTTGTGCTCAAGCACAAGGCAGGGGCGGTGAACAAGGTCGCCGATGCACTGAGTCGTCGGGTGATGATGTTGACCACCATGAGTGTTGAGGTGGTAGGGTTAGAAAGGCTGAAAGATGCTTATGTTGATTGCCCGGACTTTGGCCCGATCTATGTCATCCTTCAAGCCGGTCCCTCGCGCGATTATAGCGAGTTTGTGCTACAGGAGGGTCACCTATTCCGGGGTGACAAATTATGCATCCCACGGACTTCTGTTCGTGATTTTCTTACGTGGGAGATACACGCGAGAGGTCTTGCTGGCCACTTTGGCCGGAACAAGACCATAGAGGCGGTTGAGCATCGATTCTATTGGCCTAGCCTGAAGAGGGATGTTGCTCGTATTGTGGCCCAATGCCGCACTTGTGCTTTGGCTAAGCAGAGGAAGTAAAATACCGGCCTCTATACTCCCCTCCCCGTCCCAGATAATCCATGGCAGGGCATTAGCATGGACTTTGTGTTGGGATTACCCCGCACCCTCCGAAAGCATGACTCGATCTTTGTGGTTGTCGACCGGTTCTCCAAGATGGCATTATTTATTCCATGCTCTAAGACCTCGGATGCCACTAGAGTTGCCCGTCTATTCTTCTCCCACTGTGTCTCCAGGTTTGGCATTCCCCGCACCATAGTGTCAGATAGGGATGTACGATTCACCAGTTATTTTTGGAAAATCCTATGGCACATGATGGGCACCCAGCTAAAATTCTCCACGGCATACCATCCCCAAATCGATGGTCAGACTGAGGTTGTTAATAGGAGTTTGGGGGACCTTCTTAGGTGTCTAGTCCGTGATCGAGTCAGGGATTGGGATTTGGTTCTACCCCTTGTAGAGTTTACTTACAATGATTAAGTTAATAGGTCCACAGGCATGAGTCCTTTTGAGATTGTTACTGGCCGTAGACCTAGGAAGCCTATAGACTTGGTCCCATCTCCCGTCCAGTCCCGAGTGTCCGAGTCAGCCGAGTCCTTTGCTGTTCATATTAGGCAGTTGCATGAGCATGTACGTCGTCACATTGAGTCCAGCAACGCACGATACAAGGAGTTGGCTGATGCCCACAGGCACCACCGTGAGTTTCAGGAGGGCGAGTATGTCATGATCAGGATTAGGCCTAAACGGTTTCCCTCATGAACCGTGAAGAAGCTACAAGATCGCGGTGCCGGTCCTTTCCGAGTAGTGAAACGAGTTGGTCCTAATGCATATGTTGTAGACCTGCCAGAGGAGTACGGGATCAGCTCCACTGTCAATGTCTCGGACCTAGTTGCCTATAGGGACCCCGCGGTGATACCCAGTGAGCCTTTTGAGCCGTTTTCACCCCTTGTGAGTGACACCACCCCAGAGCGTCCACCACCAGGCTTGTTACCTCAGCAGCGCGAGCAGATAGAGCGTATACTAGATAAGCAGGTGACTACTACCCAGGGTGGAGTGTACCAACGCTATCTGGTGTGATGGAAGGGACGGCCTGCGTCCGATAACACCTGGATCACCCGGGCAGAGTTACAGATGGTAGATCCAGATCTGCTAGATCGACACCAGAGCGATCAGGACCCCTACTCGACGGGGTCGACCTTCTCCAACCTGGGGAGAATTGGTGAGGACACCAAAGCCAGTCGTCGATATCAGACACGCAGCACGACTCGAGCGACGCTGACCTCCTTGTGGCTGGGTGATAGCATGGAGTCCCCACCTGGGTATTGAGTTTTTTTTTATGTTTATTATGATTGTCATGGTGTGTATTTGTGTATTTATGAGTGTAATGGGTCAAGCTTGTAATATGGGCTACAATTCATGTAAGGGGTCCAATTTCTACATTGGGCCTCAAGACCATTAGGAGCCCAATTGGACCTTCTAGAAGACTTGGACCATTGGGCCAAGGAGACAAAGGTAGAGGATTCCCCATCTTTGTTCCCCATGCTTGTCCCCCACCTACCCTTAATGGGGGGGTGTCCCCTCCTTGTCCCCCATGCTTGTCCCCCACCTACTCTTGACCAATGTTAGTGGATGTCCTTTAGAGTTAGTGGATGTCCTTTGGTGTTAGTGGATGTCCTTATCTAGATCTAAGGTTTTCATATTTATAGTCTCTTGTTGTATTTTGTGTGGAACTAATGAAAAAATGAAGAATTGTTGTCATTTGGAGCAAGCAACCCCTCTCCCTCTCCCTCTCCTACCCCCTCCCCTCCCCTCCAGATCTAGGGCTTAGGCCCCTTCTATCTTCTCCTCTATCCCTCCTCCTTCTATCTCAGCTGCCGCCACCGCCGTTCGTGCCGCCGACGAATCGCCGTGATCAATCTTCCGAGGTGCTGTCCGGAGTACTGTCATGCTGATCAGAGCCCCAAAGAGAGAAGTCCCATGCTCAAGTCCCAGATCTTCTGAAGCTGAAAGTTCCAAGGTAGGTTCCCCACGTTCCCCCCAACCTCCACAAAAAAATCCCGCCCGAAAATCCCTCCATTTCGATTTTTCCCATTTTCTTCTTTCCCCTTATGTCAGATCTGTCCACTGTGCAGACTCCATTTCAGCAAGCCACCATCCGACCCTTTAGCCCCATTTAACGTCCACCAAACCTCATGAAACTTTAATTGGAAGTTATTTCTATCAAATACCATCTCCCATATTTTTTTCATGAATTTAAAAATTTTATAGATCGCCCAAAAAATTCCTGCAAACCGCCACTTCCACTCTGTCCACAGTTTTCCAGGCCCGACCCCCGTCCGCTAGAAAATCCACCAAAAATCGATACCTCCATAAACGTTCACATAAAAAATATACTCGTTCTTCTGACTTATATATATACAACTTTCATGAAGACCTCTTCACCCATATCCATCATTAACCCCACGGTCAACCCCTGTTCTCAGGAAACTCCCCTGTCCACCCTGTCTGTCCCTGCCCTGTGAGCCAGCAGCTTCTAAATTCAGCCACGGTCAGCACAGAAGATTTAAAATTCCTTCTCTAGCCTGGGGTTGAAGATCTCTGGAAGAGCTTTCCAACGGTACCTGCCCCGCATCGATCCGACGTCGGGGCTGATCGCAGTTGCCGTTCTCGCCGGGTCGCGCACAGCAAAACAACATATTCGACTCGTGGACGGCACCCGACCACCACCCCCGAGGCGGCCGACCCGCCTTCCACTCGCCGGACCAGTGTGCCTCCATCCCCGGAGCCACCCATCCAGGAGTCACCAACGCCACAGCATCCTTCCCGGCTTCCCCGGCCCGCCAATAAGGTCGTGGGCCCCACGAGTACTAGCACTTGCCACCGTCAGAGCGGCCCTGAGTGCTGCCCGCCAACCCAAACGCGTTACTCCCGGGTCCTGCATGTAGCCCTTTACCTCCCTGCGTGGAGTGGGTAGAAATAATCAATTCTGTAACTATTATTATTTGTTGTACCGGGAGTACGAGTTCGACCGGGGTCGTCGTCCCCACGCCCGGAGCGTGGAGGTACACTCGCCGCCCCCTTTAGTGCTTACTTTTCTAGTATATACTCTTGACGCCGCTGCTTGTGAGTGTGTTAGGCCCCTAGATTGCTTGAGTTAGTCACCACTATGAGTTGAGAGTGTGAGACCCGTCCCATGACTCGATCCGAGTACGAGAGTGAGCCGACCACCCAAGACTCAATGCCGGTTTCTCAACCGTTCAGATCGACTCGTTTCCCTCACTGGGGACGACCGTGAGCGAGTGCTTCTTATTTGGGGCATGTTTGTCTCTTCAGGAGCCACGTTAGGTGCTGACTTGATCGTGTTGTTGCTGGTCGCGTCATCCCTCTAGTCACGTTGTCTAGTAGAAGTCCAAGGTTCGCGTCCACAACATCGAGTCTCATCGTCGTCCCGCATCACACATGGTGCCCAGCCTAGAAGATGTGGTCCGAATCTTAGGCCTCAAAGTAGATGGCGAGGCAGTGACCGGCGTCACTTACGCGGACTACCGAGAAGGTGTCCAGAAGCTGTTCGGGTTGGACCTAGATGGTCGGAAGAACAGGTCAGTAGCCAGGGCGTCCATCATGGAGGCGTTAGGGCTTACTGACACTCGTCCGCGTGATGACGAGTCCCTAGAGGAATTCATTGAGAGGGCTGAAAGAGGTGCCCGCGCTATATACTGCGTGGACGCCAGCAACTGGGAAAGGAGCAACATGGATCTGAGGAGGTTCCTCCTCTTTCTGTTGGGCAAGTTGCTACTGGGCTCTAAGGGAGACAACATCCACTGTCGCTTCCTAGAGCTGCTCGTAGACTTGGAAAGAGTAGGACAATACGCCTGGGGAGCTGTCGTGCTGGCACATCTGTTTACAGGTCTGTCGCAAAGGATAGACCGAGAGGTGACAGTAAGTGGGTTTACGCCCTTCATCCAGGTAAAGAATTTTTTTTGTTGTTTTTGTTTTATGCTTTTTTTTTGTATTGGTTGATGTCAATGACACATGATGGTGTAGCTATGGAGCTACTATTACCTTTCAATGGGGAGAGCTCGACACTGGCGGCCAGTGATGATCCCGTTGGCTAGGCGGTGGCAACCCATCATGAGCACAGCACCTCTATCCTACCAACTGATGGTGTTGAGACGGGAGTTACAAGAGTTCCCTACAGCGATGGTAGGATTTTTTTTCTTTTCTTCTCCCTTTTTTATATTTTTTTGTATTTATGTTTTTTTTTTGGCTAACCGAGAAGATATGTACAACCCATCATAGGTGAACTGGAGGCCTTACTCGAACATGGTCGATGTCGACGAGCCGTGGGTAATTGGAAGCCGTGCCCGGTTTGGGCGGGACCTATGGCTCCATTGCTTGAATGAGATTGAGCCACTAAGGGTGCGATTAGCCATGAGAACCCTAGGGCTTGTCTAGGAATGGGTGGATCTGACCACATCACCCAGCGTTGGAAAGAAGACGCGCGGACCGGCAACCTGTGTTGATTGGAGGGTGCGCTTCCCCGAATAATATGAAGACTGGCAGCGGGGAGTCACGCTCGTGGAATCACAGGCACAAGACAATGAGGATTACCTGCGACTCTACAGGGCAATGTACGCAGAGAGGCTCCAGCTTGGAGGGCATGTGGAGGTAAAGTAAAAAGAAACCATTTTTTTATCTTTTACATTTTTTCTATTTTTTTTTCATTTTTTCGTGAACTCATAAGCCATGGGTGTAGGATGCCCGTGACACCATAATAACGAACTTACGAGCTCGTTTGGCGGACACGGAGCAAGAGTTGAATGACACCCGAGCGGCTCTGGGTTCATCAGTAAGTGTTTATGTACACACTACTAGTATGATTTGAGATTCATGGCGCTAACCACTTAAATGTCACCGCATGTGTCGCAGCGTGCCCAGCTCGATGCAGTTTCATCGGCAATGGGGGCAGACGGCGTTTCTTCCAGTTTATGGATTCCTACTTCGGAGCTGGATCTACTCCACGAGCAACTTGCTCATGCCACACAGCGGGCTGCGGAGGCAGAAGGGATGCTTTCTGCACAGGTGAGGATCTCACCATTTAATATCCCTAGTTCAAGCATTTCCATATGCCTGAGATGATATCTATGGCAGGAGAAAGAAACACAGGAGGCACTCACGCATGCTGCGCAGAAGGAAGCTAGAATAGACGAGCTGGAAGAGGAACTACAGTGTCGACCTGATGATGACTATTCTAGAGATGCTGTGGAGCTGAGGATCACCCTTCAGTTAGCGAAAGAAGACAGAGAGAGAGAACGGGCCGAGAGAGAAAGGGACAGGGAAAGAGAGAAGGCCGAGAAAGAGGAGAAGAGGGCCCTGGAGGCCCAACTATTTGAATTGAGGACCAGTCTCGGCCTCGTCGAGCAATGGCTGAAGGATGGTGAGGAACGCTACCGAAGAGCACGAGAGCGTGGCTTTCGTGTTAGTAGCTTCCTTGCTGCCCCCGCAGATTGGCGCCGGGGAGTGGAGATAGAAAGAGGACCACAGAACGGTAGGAATACCGCTTCTCACGGCTTGGGAATACCCTCTAGAGTTTCTTGCCCAGAGAGCGGCAAGACGAGTAATGTGGAGAAAGAGGGTGGAACATGATGTAATCTCTTTGTTGTTTGTTTTTGGTTGAGAGTGGAATAAGATGTTTTGTGCTTAGTTCTCTGCTTCTTTCTGGTCTCTCGAATCCCTGCACACATCTAAGCAAACAAGTTAGTATTTCTACTCTGACTTGTCCCTTGCTCAATGAACAAATGTGATTTTGAGCTATCCTTGATAACGAGTCAAGGGACAAGCCTTTATTAACAAAGGCAATAATAAAAGACGATGATGAATGCGGCACACAAGGACACAGATGCAAGCGAAAATTTAAAATGAGATGATGCATACAAATGCAATCATGCGAAATGTGATTTTTTATTTTTATGTGTTTATTAAAAAAATTTATGTTTTTGTTGTTTATTTATTTATTTTGATCTTTTACATTTCCATTTTTTTTGCATATACATTTTTCTTCTCTTTTTTTTGATTTTTTGATTTGTTATTTTTTGTTTGTTTTTGGTTTGTTTATTATTTTTTTTGCTTTTGCTAATGCATGATGACCAACCCATATAACATCTAACATGCATGAGAACAAGGGTTTCTTACTAACTTCCCAGGCATCCTAAGTGCACATCTAGGTTGATTTGGGCATCTAGACTCCTCGAATGATAATCCCGCCAGCTAAGACTTATCTTGATGACAATACCGTCATGCCATGCTTAGGCTCCCAATTGCTTCCGACCACAGAGATTCACCCAAAAGGTGTTCGAGGTAAATGATTTGCCCGACCCGGGTCTATTTCCTCACAACTCTAGATGATATATAATGGAACATCCTGGAACCCAAACGACCAACCGCGTGACGCTGACCCGGAATCAGACACCGTCGCACCCATAGGTGACGCGCTTGCATTGGTCTAAGCCCGAGGTTGGACTAAGAATACATTAAGGTGGTAGCTAAGGGTCTTGACCGGCCAAAAACACGGAGACTCCTTCGCAGCAATGGCTTTTGCTTTTCAAAATAGATAACCATATGCTTGTGTTAAAAGGAGGTTACATGCTTTGGCGAGTTTCACGCTTCAGAAACTCCATTGAGCCTTCATCATCAGAGGAAGAAGGAAGAATGTAGGGGGGTAAACCTCCTGAGAGGACCGGCAAAACCGTTAACCCGGCGAGCCAGTAGGGGCGCACTTAACTCTCCCCTTTCGGGCAACTTCAGACCAAATCTCGAGCATTTACATCTCATGACCCCTTTTGTGTAGAATTTAAGTTTCAGTCGAAGGGGTTTCATTTATTGGAATCAGGCACGGTTACGACCAGGCTTTTCTTTTGACTTTGATTTTATCTTTCTTTTGTGATTTTTTTATAGATTTTTGCGAGGGACATAATATTTTGACATTGTGGAATCCCTCTTGGATGCCTGCGGGGACACTGCCCTCTTCTCGTGCTCTGATCCACGCTCGAGGAATTGGATCCTACTCTTACCCTAGGGGGATTATGTTTGTGTTTCCCATGCTCAGCGTTTTAAGGGCGCCGGCTATCTCATTTGGTCGAAGAGAGAAAGAATAAAGACTACGGCTTTCGTGGAGACCCTCTGGATGAGGCCTCACCATAAGCGATGCTATCGATTTTTTTATAAAACACATGTGTATATACATGTTGTCTTCTTTTGAAGGGGCATAAGCCGAACTGGTCGGACAGGGGTCTCCACGGTTCTGGCAAACCAAGACCAGAGACCTACCAAGTCTTAATGGGCCCTATCCTAACATGAAGGTGAGATGCGATAAGTTGATTCCATGGTAGTCTCCAATTATCAGCATTTGGAATTTTCTATTTTTTGGTCTTTTCTTTTTTTTTATATACATATTTTTGTTGTTTTGTTTGTTTTTCATTGTTTTGTTTGTTGTTTTTATTTTCATTCATTTTTTCTTTTTATTTTTGACACTATGTTCACATATATAAGAGTAGTACTTTTTAAGATACAGCCTATTCCAAGGGTGGGATAACTCAACTCCCTCAGCATTGACTAGCCTATATGCGTTGTCTGGATGCACAGCCTGAACGATGTATGGTCCTTCCCAATTGGGTTGGAGCTTAGAACGCGGCCCGCCAAGTTTTACAAAAATTCTTTTTACTACCATTTCACCGACCTTAAATTTTCTCTCAATGACCTTCTTTTGGTAAAAACGTGCGAGTCTATTTTGGTACACCCGAGCATGCTCGGCAGCGGTCAGACGTTTCTCGTCTAAGAGTTCCAACTGGGCAAGCAGAGAATCACGACGTTCATCGAGGGGAAGGTCCTTGTCCAATTGTACTCTAAGAGAGGGAACTAAGATCTCATACGAAACTACCGCCTCCATTCCGTAAGTAAGGGCGAACGGAGTTTGCCCAGTGGGGGTACGGATTGAAGTGCGATAGGCCCATAGAGCTTCAATAAGCTTTTCAGGCCAATCCGAGAATCTGCTAGACCCACAGGTTTTCTTTATGATTTTAATCAGGGTTTTATTAGTGGCCTCTGCTTGGCCATTGCCTTGTGGATAATATGGTAATGAATGATGCAATGCAATTTTATACCTTTTGCAGAGGTCCTGAAGATCCTGAGAAATGAATTGTGGTCCATTGTCGGTGACGATAGTTCTTGGGATACCGAACCTGGAAATGACGTTCTTCATGATGAACTTATAGACTGTGGATGCCTTGATTTCTGCGTAGGCTTCAGCTTCGACCCATTTGGTGAAATACTCCGTTGTAGTGGGGATGAAGGATTTTTGCTTAGTAAGGGAGTTAAGATCACGAAGAGGACCAATGATGTCAAACGCCCACATGGAGAAAGGCCATGGGGAGGACACTGGATGGAGAGAGGAAGATGTAGAATGAATCTTATCGGCGTGAAGCTGACACTTGACACACCTACGGACATAGAAGGCACAATCTTCCTCCATGGTGGGTCAATAAAAGCCTTGCCGAATGATCTTCTTAGCAAGTATTTGGCTGTTTACATGGCCACCACACACGCCTGAGTGTGCTTCCTCTACACACTTCCAAACTTCATCGTCATCAAAACACTTTAGAAGAATACCAGTGAGGCTTCTCTTATATAGCAGTCCTCCAACCAATGTGTACCTCTGGACAACTCTCCTTATGGCTTTCCTGTCTTCTGCTGTAGTTTATTGTAAAGGAATGGTGATAAAAAAAAAGGATTAGACAGAAGATGCCTAGAAGAATTTACAAGATAAGAAAGGAATCAAAGAAAAAGGTGAGGACTAAAGCCTCGAAAGCAGTATGAGAACGGGCAGATGCCCGAGACAATTGATATGACATGAATCGAGTCAGACTCGAGATCAAGATCGAGAGGAATTAGAAATTGATGAATTGAGAGAGGCGGATCCGGAGGGTCCGGATGTAAAGGAGGAGAATCATAGGAGAATGGATCCGGAGGTTACGGAGGAAGAAAATGATGAGGGACGCGATGCCCTGGGAAAAGGTATGCAAAAAGATAATTTAAAGGGATGAAAAGGACGAAGGACACAATGCCACGGAAGAGCAAAAGGATAAATCGGAAGAAGGAAAGGTCTGGAGACTTCGGACGAATACGAAAAGGAAGGGCGCGATGCCCTAGGGGGGATGGATAACAAGATGAGAAATCCGGAGGTTCCAGAGGGATATAAAAAGGAAGGGTGCGATGCCCTGAGAGAGATGGAGAATGATATGAGAAATTCGGAGGTTCCGGAGGGAGATGAGAGACGGATAAAGATAAAGAATTAAACATGGAGGGGTCCGGAGGTTCCGGACGGGGTGGAATGTGAGGGTAGGATAAAGACAAGAAACTAAACAGAGCGAGGTCCGAAGGTTCCGGACGGGGATGAATATAGGGGTCCGGAGATTCCGGACGAGGTGGAAGGTAAGGGTCCGGAGGCTCCGGAGGGGGTAGAATATGAGGGTCCAGGGACCCTAGAGTAGAGGAGGAGCTTGATTGCGTAGATCTAGATGATGGAAAGCGTTCCCTCAGCAAATGGATTGCCCATAAAAAGAAGTAGAATAATAGCACAAGCAGTGATGGAATGGGGTATGAATTAGATGAGCTACAGGATGGATCCTCCACAGGGGATTTATCACCCTTAAGCTCCACTTTATGCTGTCCCTTCTTCCTGGTGGATACTCTCTCATAGTGTGGCCTCTCAACCTTCAATACAATTTCTTTGCCTCTTGGCTTCGTAGGCCACTCTCTCCAATTATGTGCTTCAAAAGATGGCCTCATCCTTCTCTGATCAATCGGTTCACTTGGTGCGGTCAGAGCCCACAGGCTCTCATTTGATGTAACAAGATCCCTTGGACGTTCGAAAATGAACGGTAACTCTCTTGGCAAATAATGATAACGAAAGTTTGAGAGTTCCACTTGTGTAGTAGGGATCTTGACATGGAATAGCTCCTTGAGAAATAGCTCCCTTGATAAATGAATGGCATCTATCATTGAGAATTTGACCTTCGGCGTAAGGAGCTTCTTATTTGATGCACTGCTCAAGGGCGTTGGAATATCATGTGTGAATATGCTTGGTAGCATAGGCGTTCGCCTCTTGCATGGAAGTTGGTAGGGAGTAGACAAAACGTCAAAAGCTTCCAATAAAGAGCGGCCTGACCCACCCCTGAGCATAGAATTCATCATCTCCTCGGCAGTAGAATGTGTCATCACTATGCATGAGGAGAACCCCTTCTTTTGATTGGCCATTTGGACTATGACCGAACAAGGGGTAATAAGAGCCTTGAAAGCATGTTGGCCAATGAGTAACGTGATCATTATTGTTTTAGCCCCTGATTTGCTTAGAACCAATTCTTGAGAGTCCTTCTTGACGAACATTGGCGCAGATGGAGATTCGGCCATCTCAAAGGTGACCGGTACAAGAACTCGAATCGACATTCGGCATATGAAATCTTGGATTTTGAATGGCATAGCCGTGGCTGAATTGTTTTTGTCCGGTTCTTGAGCATCATCTTTGGCACATGTATTTATAAGAATACACCCACTCCGAGAGGTGATGGAAGGAGATGAGTCGGAGACAACATGATCAACGGGTAATGGAGGTTCAATGGAAGGGGTTGTAAAAAGGGTAGGTGGAGATTGAAACACGACGAGCTTCTCCTCCTGCTCGGGAGCAGACAAGGTTGGCTCGGGTGCAAAAATCGATGGGCCCTGCTTAGAGTTAGGCACGGGTTTGGGCATGAAGTTGAGTGGAGGAACAAGAGTGGTTGGGTTCAGGGTTACAAGGCTAGTGGAGGTTTTAGGTGGAGACGATGGAGGATTACTTGGTTGGGGACAAGGGTTAATAGAAGGCTCCGTGGAGGTTTTAGGTGAAGGCGATGGAGGATTACTTGGTTGGGGACAAGGGTTAATAGAATGCTCAGTGGAAGCCAATGGTTCGGGGGTTAATTGTGCAATTGAAGGGGTAACAGTAGAAGGCTTGGTACGTAGGAAGCATCGGATTTTGGTGGTATGTCCCTAGTTCAGGGTAGAAGGTGATTCATGGTGCATTGATGCGGATTGTTGGGATGTAAACCCGTCATCGTAACACCATGTTGTTTCATAGGTAGAGGTAAGGACGGTGGTTAACTCATGGTGCATTGACGTAGGTTGATGGGGCATGGACCCATCGTCGTAACACCATGTGGTTTCATAATTTGGGGTAGAGGTAGTGGTTAATTCATGGTGCGTTGACGTGGGTTGATGGAGCATGGACCCATCATCGTAACACCATGATGTCTCATAGGTAGGGGTAGAATCAGTGGTTGGCTCATGGTACATTGACGTAGGTTGCTGGAGTATGGGCCCATCGTCATAATACCATGATGTCTCATAGGTAAGGGTAGAATCAGTGGGAGACTCATGGTACATTGACGTAGGTTGCTGGAGCATTGACCCATCGTCATAATACCATGATGTCTCATAGGTAGGGGTAGAATCAGTGGGAGACTCATGGTACATTGACGTAGATTGTTGGATCATTGACCCGTCATCATAACACCATGACATCTCATAGACAGGGGACGGGTCAATGACTTCGTCCTGGGCAGGGGAGTCTTCTGGTGGTGGTGGAAGAGGGAAGGAACGAAGAAACCTCGGAGTGGGCATATCTTCAAATTTTTCACAAATGTGATCAGGTACCATTTGCAATTCCTCATAATCATTAGGTTCAAATGGATGCTATGATAGAGGCGTATTGATGAGGTGAGGTGACGTATATTGGTATGGAGGATTTTGCGTATATGAATAGGAATGTGGAGACGGAGGGCCGTATGAATTAGTGTGATGAATGGGTGATGGGTAGACGGCATCCATTTGATCGTAACGACTTAGAAGAAGCTCTTGCTCATACTCATCTCTTGCCTTCTTCCACTCCTTATCTATTTCAGTGATTCTAGCATGAAGGGGGTTGACTTGAGGAGGGGAAGGAGGAAGAGATTTCTTCTTAACATCAGTCTTTAAAGCTTCAAATTGAGAGCGGAGAGAGTCGATATGAGAAGCCACAAAATCCAAGACATAAGGAAGGCTAGTGGAGGGGGAAGCTCCGCTAGCAGTGGCCATATGAAGACTCATAGGGTGGGCCAACGTCCATGGGATGGACCTATGGCTCGGGCTGGTAGCCCCGATTTGAGTTATAGACTCCATAAGAGTTGTGACTTGGGTCACGTATTTGGGACTCATAGGTGTCAGCCTTGAAAGTATTGTAATTATATTCAGCCACCCATAACAATTTTTTGAGAGCATAATAGCAAACACCAGCAAACAATTAACAGAGATTAGCAGACAAGTGAATGCTTTACGTCCCCCTTTTTTTATTTTTGTTTTAACTCTTTTTTTTCTTTTTAACAAATTTAAAATTTACACAAAATTTGCAAAAATCCTAGTTACACCTTTGTTTTACCGCCGTGTGAACTAGGGACACTCGTCTCACTACGGATAGGTAACTAACTTCGGGGTACTTCAGTGGTACAACCTGTCTAGTGAACGAAGAGGGAATCCTTCGATGTCGAGGACTTACAGAGGTCCCGATGGAGGGGATCCAAGTCCGTCGAGAGGAATTCCCGACGGAGAGTCCTTCCTTCACCGAGAGAGGTTAATCCTTAGAAAAGTAAAAAAGGGGGTTGATGCATGAAATGAGGTGCTGAAATATATAACACAATAGCACAAAGATAATCACATAAATATAACAGAGATAACAATGATATAACAGAGATATAAAAGTAGTAAACAGATAGAGTAGGATATGACCGTTCTTCTTTCCAAGCCGACATAGACTAGAAATCACAAAAGAGGGGACTAAGGGGGTGCACGTGGTGCACGAGGGGGATGACGTAGCGCACACGGGCGCAATAAGAAGGGGGACACACGAGGGTGCCAAGTGGAGGGAGCACACGTGGGTGCCGAGTGGAGGGGCACACGTGGGTGCCGAATGGAGGGGCCACACGTGGGTGCCAAATGAAGGGGGTGCACACGTGGGTGCCGAGATAACGCAGACCTCTAAGTAATCACAAAGGACCGGGGGAGTGCACGTGGTGCACGAGGGAAATGATGTAGCGCACGTGGGCGCAATAGGGAGGGGCACACGCGGGTGCCGAAAGAAGGGAGGCACACGTGGGTGCCGAAAAGAAGGAAGGCACACGTGGGTGCCGAAAAGAGGAAGGCACACGTGGGTGCCGAGAGTTCAAGGGTAACCAAAAAGTAAAAAGTAGGTCCCACCGTGATCGCCAAGAGATGTGGACGACGAGATCGTACCAAGGGGAGAGAGAGAAAGGGGACGAGGATGAATTACTGGGTAGTATGAGCAAGGTAGTGGAAAACACGACATGAAGGAAGTGTTCTAGTGGAACACGAGAAATCTAGACTTACCCACCTTCCGGTACGGGGCGGAGATCGAGATCCAAAGATCTTCTCACGCAAGCTAACTTCCCCCTCAACAGGCGTAGCCTGTTGTTTCGGGAGTAGCTTTAAAAATATCGAATGCTAGGATGGGATATGCTGGGACTTTGGGTAACGAGTGAATGCAGAGTGTTGACACAAACAATGGTGATGATGAAATTAGTGACACGAGAATGGGAATAGGGGGTACCAATTGGATAGCGAACGCTGAAGAATACTCGATGAGAGTTGTCTCCACCGGATTCGGGAATGGGGAGGCAATCAAAATAGGAATACCAAATTACAACAGAATGTGACTCATCATGAAATCATAACAATAATATGAACAGAACGAACCAGAATTATAGCGAGATATCACTTAACAGGAGAACATAACAGTAATATAGAAAGAGCGAACAACCACAAGACATTGGTCTTTGCGGGGTTTTTATAGTAATATTTATAACAATAAATATATACACGTTCAACCAACCACCACTAGACGTTGGTCTTTGTGGGATTTTTATAGCAAAGATAAAAATAATGAGAATGAATGACAGAATAAAAATTACGAAAGGAAACCTCCGCGAGGAACTTGTTCCATCCAGCGGGGTTCGAGTGAAGAATATAAAATAAAACCACCGCGAGAAACTAGTTCCGTCAACGGGGTTCAAATGAAAGACAGAAGATAAAACCGCCGCGAGGAACTAGTTCCGTCAACGGGTGTTCAAATGAAAGACATAAGATACAACCGCCGCGAGAAACTAGTTCCGTCAATGGGGTTTAAATGAAAGATAGGAGATAAAACCTCCGTGAGGAACTAGTTCCGTCAACGGGGTTCGAATGAAAGACAGAAGATAAAACCCCCACGAGGAACTAGTTCCGTCAACGGGGTTCTAATGAAAGATAAAAGATAAAACCGCCGTGAGGAACTAGTTCCATCAACGGGGTTCGAATGAAAGATAGAAGATAAAAACTCCGCGAGGAACTAGTTCCGTCAACGGGGTTCGAATGAAAGGCAGAAGATAAAACCTCCGCGAGGAACTAGTTCCGTCAACGGGGTTCGAATAAAAGACGGAAGATAAAACCGCCGCGAGGAACTAGTTCCGTCAACGGGGTTCGAATGAAAGATAGAAGATAAAACCTCCGCGAGGAACTAGTTCCGTCAACGGGGTTCGAATGAAAGACGGAAGATAAAACTTCCGCGAGGAACTAGTTTCGTCAATGGGGTTCGAATGAAAGACAGAAGATAAAACCTCCACGAGGAACTAGTTCCGTCAACGGGGTTCGAATGAAAGACAGAAGATAAAACCTCCGCGAGGACTAGTTCCGTCGACGGGGTTTGAATGAAAGACAGAAGATAAAACCTCCGCGAGGAACTAGTTCCGTCAACGGGGTTCGAATGAAAGACAGAAGATAAAACCCCCCACGAGGAACTAGTTCCGTTGACAGGGTTCGTATGAAAGACAGAAGATAAAACCGCCGCGAGGAACTAGTCCCGTCAACGGGGTTCGAATGAATATTATAAAATAAGACCACCGCGAGGAACTAGTTCCGTCGATGGGGTCTGAATGAAAGTTACGAAATAAAACCACCGTGAGGAACTAGTTCCGTCAACGGGGTTTAAACAAAAATTAAATGGGGAGGGGAACCGCCACGGGGAATGATCATCCGCACGGGTGAGAATAAAATAAAGAACCAAAAATAAAAGTGAGGGGGTGTGATCGCCAGAGGTAGTGTACCTCGAAATGAAAGGAATGACCGCGTCTTATCTCCGAGCAAAGGGATTATGTGGGTTTCTTCTTCCTCTTTCTTCGGCCGGTCGATGAAGAGGGTCTCCTTTGGTTACCCTTGCAAAACAAAGCAGATAAAACAAATAGGCAGTGGATTAGAATGGAAACAGTGTAGTATCGATCCCTTGAAATGAAAGTGGCACGATCATGTTCAAACATGCACCTGGTTGGTGTTGTTTGAAACCCCTCTTAGATGTAAAAGGGTAGACAGATGACATGATGAATGAACAACTAGGACTCTCTCAGGGAGAGAAATACAATAGTGATGACAAATAACACATACAATGCTATGCAACTAACAAAATAAGACGAATAAGTGGGGAAGCTTATTGAGAGGCCATTGGCGGGCTTGAAGGAGCTTCTCTAGGACGAGGATGGTGCGAGAGTACGGTGGAGTAGACCAGCTTCTCTCGTATGCGCTCGGACATTTAGAAACCCGGCAGGGCCTTCCCAATGTCGATGCCACCCTAAAAAAGAGAAATGGAGAGAGAGAGAGAGAGGGAGAGATCCTCTTTTTTATCTCTTTTTTTTTAGTAAAAGAAAGTACAAGAATAAAAGAAATAAAATAGAATAGAATGGATAATAAGATTATATATATATATATATATAAATGAGGAAAGGTAGAAAAATGGAAAGAGAAAGGGTGGGAAGAATAAAAAAAATAAAAAAGGGAAGAGGGATGAGAGATCGAGAGAGGGAGAGGGTGAGAGAGAGAAGATAAATAAAAAAAAAAAAAAGAGAGATGGAGAGAGAGAGAGATAAGATCGAGAGATGGAGAAATAGAAAGGGCGAAGGAGGGGTGAGAGGCACGTGAGAGAGAGAGAGAGAGGGAAAGGAAAAGAGAGAAAAAGAGAGAGATCGAAGGGGGAGAGAGGGAGAAAGTGAGAGAGTAACAGAGAGGGATAAAAAATAAATAAAAAAAGTTGAGAGAGAGATCGAGAGGAGGGAGAGAGAGTGAAAGAGAGGGAGAGAGGAAAAGAGAGAGGGTAAGAGAGAGAAAATATAAAAAAAAATAAAAAAGGGAAAAGAGAGAGGAGATCGAGAGAGAGGAAGAGAGAGGGAAAGAGTGAGTGAGAGATTAAAAAATAAAAAAATGGGAAAAAGAGAGAGATCGAGAGAGCAGAGAGATGAGAGGGGGAGAGGGCGAGAGAGGATAAGAGAGGGGGGATTAAAAAAATAAAAAAATGAGAGAGAGAGAGAGCAGAGAGAGATAGAGAGAGAGAGAGAGCAGAGAGAGAGGGGGGAGAGAGTATGTGAGGGATTGAGAGAGACAGAGATCGAGAGGGGGGGAGAGAGAAGAGGGTGAGAAAGAGTAAATAATAATAAAAAAAGAAAGTTGAGAGAGATCGAGAGAGAGTGATAAGAGAGATAAGCGAAAAAAAAATAAGAGTAAGAGAGAGAGATCGGGAGAGAGCAGACGGGGGAAGAGTGAGAGAGAAGAGAGAAGAGATCGTGTAGGGGAGAGAGAGAGAGGAATAATAATAAAAAAAATTAAGAGAGAGAGAGAGAGAGAGCGGGAGAGAGGGAGAGAGACGTGAGAGGGCGGGAGGTGTCCGATGAGGCCGCGGGACGGACGGTGGCTGGAGGTGCCCGACGAGGAGGACTGTCGGCGGGGGAGGTCCCTGTGGGCGACGGCGGCAGCGGTAGGTGACGTGGGGTGCTCCGGTAGTAGCGACGCGACAGTGGTGGAAGGTGGGCGTAGCCCACGGCGGCAGTCGTGGGAGGTGGCTCGGAGCGGCAGGCTTCACGGCGACGGCATGACGGGCGTGCTCGCGGAGGACGGTGGTGGCATTGAAGCGGAGGCGGGTGACGGCGACGGCAGTCGGCGACGAGGAAGCTGACGGTGTTGGCGGTGCAGACGACGAGGACGTGGTGCAGACGGCGCCGGCGGTGGTGCTGCAGCCGACGGGCGTGCGGACGGCGGGGTGACGGAGGTGCACCAACGGACGGCAGTCGGTGGTGTGGGTCGTTGGCGAGGACGGTAGGGCGAGGGCGGTCGGCGTCCGCGGTGGTGGCAGGAGGTGCAGCGGAGGTGGGCGAGATGGCAGCGGTGGTGGTGTGCTTGGTGGCGTCACGGTGCAGGTGGTGTTCGCGACAGGAGGCTCACGGCGTCGTGGGGGCGTTGACGATGGCGACGTGGGTGGCAGCGTACGAGATGGTACCGACGACCGGCGGAGTGGTCGGACGGCAAGTTCGCGGACGTGGTAGCCGCGGTTGTGGAGGTCGGCGTAGAGAGAGATGGTGGAGGTGCTGTCGGCAAAGAGGATGCCGGAGAGGTGAGTTTCGCGGCAGGAGATGGACGCAGCAGCGGCAGTCGGGGCGTAGTGAGGGAGGCTCGCGGGGTTGTCTTTGCGATGGCCGGGGGTGGCTGGACGGCAACGTCGGTGGCGATCACGTCGGTAGGAGGGCCAGGCGGAGGAGGGTGGCAGAAGTGAGAAGGGTGGTTGCTACGGCGGTCGTCGGAGGGAGGTTTCACGGTGGAGTTGCATGCATGTGGGTTAGAGAGGGAGGGGTGTTGTCGTGGAGGTGAGTGGCTCACGTGGGGTGGAAAAGTGAGAGGGGGGAGGTGATGAAGAAAGGGAGGAACGTCTTCTCCGCGGAGAGGGAGTGAGGTGTGTTCCGCAGAGGAGGAAGATGGGATATGGGCTTGCGATGGCTCGTCGCGAGCAGGAGAGAGGGGGAATGATTTGCGGTGGGGCTAGATTCTCTCTGCTGGGAGAATGATAGAAAGATAACAAAAAAAATAAACTAAAGAGAGAGACGTGAGAGGGTATGGGTGCGTGAGGGAGATGGGGTCAAGAGAGATGATAAGGCTCGCCATCCTCTCCCCTCATCTGCAGCTTCGTGGCGGTGGGAAAGAAAGAAAAAAATTAAAGTAAAGAGAGAAAGACGTGCCAGGGGGAGAGATTCTCCCGGTCTGTCGGCTAAGTGTACAAGAAGAGAAAGAGAGATAGCGAGAGAAAGAGACGCGTATGGACAAAATGAAATGCGAAAAGAAAGAAAGAAAAAGAAGAAATAATATCGGGTGGGTTTCGTGGATGGTTAAGATTAAGTGATGGAGGATTAGTGATAATAGATTAGTCTAAGGGTAGTTAACATATATATTTTTATATTTTTGTGTTGATCTCTCTTTATATATATATATATATATATATATATATAACACTTAAGCTTTTATGATTTTTGTATTTTACAAAAATAAAATTATTTATGTATTGGGATTTTTTTTTATTTTCATTTTTTAACATTTTAGCATTATTATTTCTTTATTTTCACCTTTCTCGATTTTTTTGGATTTTTTATATCCTTTTTTGATTTTTTATATATATATTTATAAGCTTTTCTCATTTTTTGTATTTTTTATTTATAAGCTTTTCTCATTTTTTGTATTTTCTCACCTTTTCTGATTTTTTTTGTATTATATTTTTATGTAAAAGCTAAAAAAAATGACTAATCACCCACATAAGTCAAATGCGCAAGTCACTTTAGGGCATCGTAGCATAATATGAAATTTACTCACAGAAATGTTAAAAATGACGTGTCTATAGACATCTTTCGTGTTCGGATTGGTGCGATTCGGGTTATTTCGGAGGCCCGGAGTGTATTCCGCGATTTTTTTTCCGCGTATTTTTCCGATTCCCGCGTGTGTGTTTCGGGAAAAGTTACGGAACCCCGTAGCGGGTGAACTGTGCCGTTTACCTACCCGCGGGTGATACCGTTGCGATCAGTGCATTCCGAGGATCGAGAATATGTATTTTTCTATTTTTCAATATTTTTGGTATTTTCCGAATTTTCCATAAATACCCCCCTATTTTTCCTTTTCTTTTTTCCCCTTTTCTTCTTTTCCTCTTCTTCTTTCCTCCTCCCGTGAGCCACGGCCGACCGTTGCAACCCCCTCTTGCCCGTTGGACTTCGCGGCGCCCCTTCCCCTCCGGCGACGGGTGGTGGACATCGATGGCGGCGCGGTGACAACGGCGGTGGCGAGAGGATCGTGACGGTGCCCCCATTGGTGCGTGGAAGAGGAATTCGTGTTCGAGCAAGATTCGGCGATCAGCGGCGATCTGGTGGTTTTCGAGCTTCTTTAAGGTAGGGGGACGGATCCTTGCCCTCTTTACAGCATCCCCCGTGATTTCTAGGCCGTGGAGAGGTCGAGAGGGATTAAATTCATGCCGGGAGGGTTATTTCTATGCTTGGGATTTGAGCGCCGGATCTTCCGTTTTATGGGGTTTTTGACCGCTCTATGGGCTTAGATGCATGCTAGGGAGGTTGGGGGAGGTTCCCCCTTTTGATTCCCCTTCACTTGGGAGTGAATGGGGCGTGGGACTGAGTTTTTTGAGTGAACTACACGAACCGGGCTCGGCCCGTTGTCGCACTAGGTTCCAGCGGCGCGTTCTTGTTGAACGCGCTGAGTCGTCCGAGCGCGTTCGTCCGAGAAGATGAACAGTTGGCGGTTTATGTCGCGCCAGGGTCGGGCAGCACGTTCTTGATAAACGCGCTAGCTTCTGCTAGCACCTTCTTGGAGAATGTGCTAGCTTCTGCTAGCGCGTTCTTTAGAGGGTCGCGCCAGGGGACCAGAGCGTGACAATGTCGCGCCCTGGGTCCCTAGCGCGTTAATCCCCCTCCCCGTGCCGCGTTTCCTTTCATTAGTTTTACCTCTGGTGGAGTGAGTCTCAGATCCGGTTGTGGCGTGTGGCTCGAGGGTTGTCGTGAGCACCTAGTGAGAGCCACAGGGGCGCCTGGGGGTCCCCGGAGAATCAGTTATTTCGGTAGGGGTGCCGCTTGACTTGAGGGACGGTCGAACCTCATGCATGTCCCCAACATCCGTACCTGCCGTTTTGGTTACCGAGAGTCTGCGTTAGTGTGTGGCCGGTGGTTTTCGTGAGTCAGTTCTTACTTCCAGTGACCTGTCCACTAGTCGTAGCTTCCTGCGCACGCGGGTGCGGACCCACCTGGGAGTGGTGGAGAGCGAGACCCGGTGAGAGGCGGTTTTTAGGCTGGTTACCGTAGGGCCCCTTGCCTTTGCCACCAGAGTCCGGTGGGGGGGAAAACCAGCTAGAGGACCCGACCTAGAGTAGATGGTCTATGTGTGCACACGTAGTTGGGGGCCTAGGACACGCGCTGACGAGCGTGACCCCAGCTAGTCCTTGTTGTTGTACTTGTTGCGTGTCGGAGTCTCATGCCCTGGGCGTCGTAGCTAGACACTTGTGACGCGGTGTAAGACGTCAGGGGACGCATCCGGTCATTCTTCTAGTGGGTAGTGCTCCTGTTTGCTGGCAGGTGTGGACTCGAGTTTTGTTGGACCGAGGTTAGTAGTACGGTACTGTTAGAGTAGACGGTTTTTCCGTTTATTTACTTTATCTTGTTGGTTCTACCGTACTCCTATTAGGTGGGGTTGCTTTTCTGCCTTCTTGCTTCCTGCCTTGTTTTCCACGCGAGGTGGGAGTTCGCGGGATCCCTACTGGGCCAATGAAATGAGGCTCCCCCCTGCTTTTCAGGTGAGGTGGGGTCGTCGAGAGGCGCGGCCGAGTTTCAGCGTGGTTCTTCTAGCCAGGGTTAGTCGCCAGTCTGCTAGAGGCGGGGGATGCCCTGTGTAGTTGTACTTTCCTTTCTGTTGACTGTACTTTTATTTTGGACATGAGATTCTGTGGACCTTGTAGCAGTTTATTTTATTTATATTATGCTGTGCATTTTATTTTTGATCATTGTGCTATCTATGCGGTCGTTTCAGCTTCTCTTGTACTCTCACTCCATCCCTTTTTACCCTTCCGAGTCTTCGGGCTCGTGGGTTGGCGGGCCGAGATTCAAGACGCGCTCCTTTCCGGTACTCGGATCCCGGGTTGTCACACTTCTGATGGCTGGATGCGAAGTGGCTTTCCTCACCCTTGGCGTGATACGAAGCCTCCCCTCAACGTTGAGGGTCGTAAGGATCTGAAGGCGGTCTCCCGGTATCCTCTGGTCGATGCAGACCACGTCTTGACCCCGGCGCTGCTCCGAGAGCTGGGGTTGTGTCCCCCCTTGTCTCAGGGTACTGGTCCCGTCTCCCCGTAGGGATGTGGCAGTAGTGGCTAGTGTCAGACTAACCTTGTCCTTGCATTTTCAGGGGCGACTGAAGCGCTGGGTTGGACCCCTGAGACCGTTCGGCTGTCGTGGCTTGTTCCTCGTCCCGTGGATCACGTTGCTCCAGGAACCGGATAGGTGTCGGTCGTCCCCCCCAGTCCAGGTTACTTTTGCCCCAGGGAGACTGCAGTATCCAACCCCCGTTGGCATTCCTCTGGCGCGTACGCCTGAGGTGTCGGTGGCCAGTGGAGGGTCTAGTTCCGGCAGAGTCTCTCCGAAGCTGTTCCCAGCGTACCTGGGGAAGAGTCTGCCATGGCTGGTGGTGGTCAGACCTATCTGACCGAGGACGAGTTGGCGGCGATCGACAGTCGCCGTCGGTCGAGGAAGAGGGGGAGGGATTCGACTCCAGCCAGGGGCCGGGTCCCGCCCTCGCATGGGGCGCCTCCCCCCAATGTTCACCTGCCGCCGTCGCCGGCAGCGCCGGCATCTGCTATTCGGGCGTCCGCCTCTGGTAACCGGGGGCGTGAAAGGGGCAAAGCCCCTGTTGTTGCCGAGGTTGATCCTCCTTCTCCACAGAGGATTCCTCTGCGCTGTCGATCTTCGTCCCCGCGTGATCAGTCCTCGCGGCCTGAGGACCTACCCACGGGGGTGCCCGAGGTCCCGGGCGTCGTCGACCTCATGATGCGGAGTGCTTGCTGGCACGAGCACGTCAGGGAGCTGGGTCCTGGCATTATGGACGAGTTGACGATCGTCGTCGCGAAGAGCCTGTGCCTGGTCACCAGCGCCTTCGGGTTGTGGAGGCACCGTTTCCTGGATGTCGTGAATGAGCTAGAGAGCAGTCGGGCTCGTGAGGCAGGGGCCGACGGACGCCTGACGGAGTTTGAGATTACGAACGCTGGACTTCGGGAGCAGTTGTCTCAGCTGGAGTCGGCCTTGACGAGCATGGAGCGCGACCGGGACTCCTTCATGGCGCGGGCTGACGCGGCTGGTGAGAGGGCGACCAAGCTGGAGACGGAGACTCGAGCCATGAAGGTACGCTGCCAGGAGATCGAGGCGGAGCTCGCCAGGGCGCGCATGTCCCTATCCTCGGCGGGGGATGGGGCTGTGGAGGCCTTCCGCTCCTCCTCGACTTATCGGGCCGAGCTGACGGATACGGCCCTGCAGTATTATGGGCCGGCTCGCGACCGTGGCTTCCGGGAGGGCTGGAGTGCCGCCATGAAGGCCACCGCGGGGTACTTTGACCTAGAGGCGCCCGTCCTTATTCCTCCTCCAGATCCTTATGGCTCGGGGGCCGAGGATGAAGGAGAGGGGCCCGACCCCGTGGGAGCGGGTGCCGAGCAGTCGGTGTCGAGCGCGGGCGAGCGGGCGCCCGTCAATGCTGTTGTGGTGGACTTGAGTGACGAGCCACCTCCTGCTGATGTTGCTACTACGCGTGCGCCTGTTGAACCCAGGGCACGTGATGATGTAACCGGGGTAGACCCTTGAAAGGATGCCTCTAGTTGCCTTTTCCTTTCCTTTTCCCACGCTTTCCGAGGCAATAGCCTCTTTTTGTAATTTATCTTTTTTGGAAATGAAAAACCTTCCTTCTTTCTTTGAGAATCTACGAGATTTCTCCTGTGTGCTTCCTTCCTCTGAACCGTCGCGAGATCCTCTGGGGATACGAAACGGCGCCCTTAATGAGAGCTTCTGAGGGAGCGCGATTTTCAGGATCCGTCGCTTCGACTTCCACGGATTGGATTGAGGCGGTAGGAGTCCTCATGCTCCTGGGGGCTTAGTTTCCCACTATAAATAGTGGCCTTACGCAGCGTTCTAGTGGCCGTCTTGCGCTAACGAATCGGCTCTACTGAGAATGTCATCAGGAGAGTCTAGTACTTCATCGGATGATGAATCTCTGCCGACTCGCCGTCAACCTTTGGTCCTCCGGAGGAACCCCGCGCCGGCGCCCTGGCGGCCGTGGCCTGGGCCTGGAGAGGGTGGTCCGGCCTATGAGCAGTACATGCTCGGGTACCTGGATGGCTGGCGGGAGGCCTTAGAGAAGGTTAACCGCTTGTATGCTGGCAGGGGAGTGCTGCTTCTTGAGTCGGATAGGATCCGTCCTTGATGGGTCGAGAAGAGTCAGGGTAGAGCTGTCTTCCATACTTTAGCTATATCCTTCTTGCTCGTCTTCGTGGTGCATGACCGTTGTTTGCTTCTTGCAGGTGCTCGATGAGATGCTCCTCGTTGCTGGAACATCTTCCTACTTTCTGGTAGGAAGGATCGTAAGGAGGGATGGAATCTATCTTCCATTCTTCCACTCGGTGGGCCTGGCCGTGCGGCTTGGATGACGGCGGTAGGCTCCTCGGTTTGGGGGCCTGGCCAGCAAGCCTCTCCACCGCTGCTGCCATGCGCTGTTCGTGGTGAGGCACAAGACAACCTCTCCATTCAGGAGAGGTGCTGGTGGTAGCCGGGGCAGCAGGGCCTTGTTCGACAGTCTGGAAACATGGCCAGTTCGTCGGGGTGGCCTTTCTAATGTGTTGGCCTCGTGGTACCACCGCCAGCTGCTTGCGTCGGTCTGCTGGTTCCCTGTAACGGGTGGACCTCGCTGGCCTTCCTCGGAGTGTGGGTGGCCGGAGCTACTGGCCAGGTTTTCCTCCTGCGGGCTTTTTGTGAGTGAAGCCCTTTGTTGGCTTGAGGGCTTTGTCCCTCTTCTCTGGCATAGGAGGCTTCTCCGTGGGTACCCTTCCACAGAACAAAAATTGGGTACCTATGCTTTCTTGAAGATTTAGCGTGATTATCGACAGAGGATGGTACCTGGGACGCAAGTTGTTGGAGTCATTCGTCGCCATCATCGAGCACTTTTGCTCTCCCATGTACTTATATCTGGCCCGTGTGAGGGTACTCTGCCAACTTTCTGGCAGCTTGTATTTTGACTAAAGAAACACTAATTATTTTATTCTGAGCCAACATTGATGTGTACCTTTTACTGTAGTTCTTCTGCGTGCTTCTATGGGCGATTCTCCGTACTCGTCTTTCATGGCACTCGTGTCCTCTGCCGGGACCCTTAGGTCACTATTTTGTTTTCATGGCACTCGTGTCATCTTCTCAATCCAAATCCCTTTATCCAGCCCAATACCATAATGCTGGTCCAAATTCACACTCTCTTGCTCAGGCTAGCTTGCATCCTTCTCAGTCTCTCCCCATCGAGGAGATGATTGCTCAAACGCAGTGCTGGCTTGATGAACTTCAGCAGCGAATTGATCCCCAAACTTCTTTGAGTGTCCCATTCGCATTCCAAGGTCTTCAGCTTCCACCGCGTTCACAAATTCCTGCTTATCGCCGCTATGGTGGAGTCGGTGACCCCTATGTGCACTTGAAGGAGTTTCTTTGTGAGTCGGCCCAATTTCGACATGACCAACGCTTGATGGCTTATTTATTTGGTCTGTCTCTAGAAGGCCAGGCTCGGGATTGGTTCTTTGCATTATCGCAAGATCAAGTGGTGAATTTCCAGGCCGTTCAAGAGAAATTTCTTCAGCAGTATCAAGACCAGGTTGGGCCCAAGTATTCTATAGTTGATCTGGCCCATGAGAAGATGAAGCCTGACGAGGAGCTCTCTACCTTCGCCGACCGCTGGCGTCGCCTAGCTGCGCAAGTCCCGGGGCATATTCCGGAGGGAGAGCAAATCAAAATGATCATTTCTAATGCAACGCCCGAGTATCGGTTCATCTTAGCCTTGAATGACATCACCTCCTGGCAACAGCTTTATAGCCGAGCCCGCTTCATCCACCAATAACTTTTAGGTTCCCTTGACCCCGAGTCCTCTCCACCTTCTACGCCCACATACGCCTCCTATCCATCACCTTCCCTGAGTCAGCCCTCCACCACATATCCTTCTATGAGTCGGCCTTCCGCTCCCCCACACCCATATAACTCCACATATCCATATACCTCCACATATCAACCCTCCATGAGTCAGCCTTCTGCCTCTTCATACCAGCATGAACCCCTACCTCCGGTCAAGGAAACACCACACCCCGAGCAGGTGGATGCCGTCTATATACCCCCTCATCCTGCTCCGCATATGCCTTCACCAAATCCTTCCCTTAGCCATGCGCCATTGCCTACGCAACCTCTGCTTCCATCCCCGCAACCTTCTCTATCACCTTCCCATATCCCTCAGCATCCCCCTAGCCCGAAGCAGGCTCCTCCTCGCTCTCCATTGCCAGAGTGTTTTATCGACATTTTCGGGGCTTTAATGGCCACTCACGCGTTGTCGCTCCCTCTGGTTGTGCCTTGTCGACCAGCGGTTGGGAATATACTTCAGTTCTGTGAATTTCACTGCCAACAGGGGCATTTAGTCGAGGATTGCCCCGAGTTCCAGGATTATCTTTATGATCTAGAAGCGAAGAAGAGGATTGATTGGACTGCTATTCATGAGGTCATTCTATATCTCCGCAGTAAGCAGCAACAATAGGGAGCGTCGCCTAAGCAGCCGTCTCCATCTCAAGGCCAGGGGCACCCCTGTGATTTTGCGTTTACCATAGCGCCTGCTCCGTTATCTACCCCCTTATCCACTTCCCTGCTTATGCCATCGCCTACCCTGTTACCACCTCCATCTCCACCTACCTCATCACCTTCGCCATCTCCTACCCCATCTCCGCAACCTCTGCCTACCCAATCTCTTCCTCAGGCTGGTGCCTTCACTTCCACCGCCACTACTCCTACCCCCAACGCCGCTCGGCGTGTCGTATCAATACGCCGACGTTGGGTCCCACAACCTTCCATTTCCCCTTCATCTCCTTCCTCACCCTCTCCATTTCCACCACCTCCACTATCTCCATTGCCCGCATCGCCCTCTCCATCATCTCCACTACCCCTACAGCCATCACCACCGCCCTCACTACCTCCTCTCCTAGCGACCCCTATTCCATCACTTCCACCATCTTCACCGCTTTTGCCATCCCCTTCGCCATTGTTGCCTGAGCCTGAGCAAGCTATACCTACACCTCCACCTTCGCCTTTACCCCCTCCTACGCCTCCACCTTTGCCTTTACCCCAACTTACGCCTTCCGAGCCTTTACCCACACCTTCCAAGCCTATTACCTCCACTTCTCCATCCCCTTCCACCCCACGGAGCGGGTGTGCGTTATCTTTGGTGCCCCTTGGGTCTGGTCCCCAGGGAGATAATGAGCCGAGCCAGGTTTCGATTATGCTTTTCAAGATTCAAGATGTCATTTGCCGCATGCCAATCCGGGTCCTAGTCCCTAGCTATTTTGGGGATAAAGAGCCTGCATTTTCAGAAATGTTTGCAAAGAAGAGTTCCCTTGCACTAGTGCCAGTTTCTTCACAAGCAAGGCCGGTGGCAATCTCACTGCTCACCGGAGGATTCACTATCGATGTTGTTATTTCTCCTCGCTCCATGGCTATTCAGTTCACTGGCCAAGAGGGGTTCTCTACCCAGATGGTGCTCACTCATGTGGCCGCCAAGGGCCTGATGAATTCTATATGCAAGGGGCAGTTGGCCGTATTTTATGCATTCTCTAAGGACATTCTGCATCTGTTATGCAATCTCCCTCGGTTTATTGGTAAGTCGGCCACGTCAACGCTGCACATTACTCCCCCTCAGTTCTGTCCTGCTTTTCTGGTAAGGGAGTTATGCTTCGTGCCCAGTAGCCGAGTAGAGTTGTCGAATCTCCATGTTCTAGTGCCAAGAGATAAGACTCCATGGTTCCATGATACTCATCATCTTGAGGAGTCAGTTGCTCAAGAATGTCCACAGCATGTTAGCACCGTGAGTCTAGGGGCAACCGCCCCGATGAAGCTACATATTCATAACCGGGCTAGGCCGTCTGCCAGGTGGGCCCGTTATTTAAGAAAGTATTGCAAGACAAGAAGCCCGAAGGCCCGAGTCCACGCCAGGCGGAGTTGTTTCAAGAAGATTTCTGCCAAGAAGAGGTGGCGACATAAGTATAAAGGCCGTCAGTTGTGCATTCGAGGGTCCACTTCCTCCTCTCCTTCCTCCGTCCATTCATCTTTTCTTTTGCTCAGTTCTTATCCTTGGGTGGTGTACCTTCCACCACCTGACTATATTTCTACCATCTTCTCCTGTCCTCACCATTCTAGGTCTCTGCCTATGTCCTCCTCTTCCCCTGATCCGGGGGCATCTTCTAGTTTTTCTCCCCGGATACATCCAGATTCTGCTTCTCATCCTTTTCCCCCGACCCTATTGGGGATTCCTTGCGCTCGTTCCCCGACCTTGTCGGGTGGTTTTTCTGATCCTTCCCCAACTTTGTCAGGTGGTTTTCATTTCTTCTCCCCAACCTGGTCGGGTGTTTATGCTTCTTCTTCCCCGCCTTTGGCGGGTGATCGCTACTCTCCTTTTTCGACCATGTTCGATGATTCTTCTCCTCCTCTTTCTTCTCACTCCTCTTCACCCTTTCAGGGTCACCACCCTTTTTCTTGCTGTTTTCGAGGCTTTAGCCCTCCTTGATCTCAGTTAATCCTTGTTTATTCTGTATCGGGTTCCTTGTTATCAGGGCCTCAGTGCCTTAACGAGGGAGTCCTAGCCCTCGTCTCTCTTCCTTTTTATCCCTTCTTCATCCAGTATGATGTCTGCCACTCCTCTTTGTTGAGGAATCTAATCATTTGCTCTCCTTTCATCCTTTATCCTGGCAAGCAAAGGAATGCAAAGCTACTCGCGCTCCTTAAACCTTGATGATCGAGATCGCTTCAGGAGGCCGGTTTCCACGCCATGGATTTGCAAAGGTATCTTTGATTTTGTGCCGAAACATGTTATCATTACTATTACTGTGTTATTTCTACACGCGCTTATAATGTTGGTTCCTTAACATGATCGAGTGGCTTTAGGAGTCTTTGTTTAATTAGATCTTAACTTTGTGTCAAATAAAAAAGTTAGCTTCTACAGCATCCTTAGGCTGGTGATGGCTCCGCGCTGGGAGTCTAGTTTCTTTCCTCGATTGTGGAGGGTGACCTTTAGGCATGGGTTTTTCACACACTTCACGGTGAGCCATAGCCGACCCCTCTAGTGCAACAACGTTGCTGCTTTGGCCATACTTTGGGTATGCACGAAGGCCTTTTCTCTTCTCTACTCGGCCAAGTGCAGGGGTAAGAGATTGATGGATGAGATGACTAACCTGGGCGCTCCCCAATACGAGAGAGGTCTCAAATAGGGGCAGTCCTGACCCTCAAAAGTGAGTTTTCATACTATATCTGGCCAATAAGGGCTACCAAAATGAGAAAATGAATCAATGTAAAATTATGAATCAAAGGCATGGCAAGAGTGGCAGTACAGTTCCCCGCGGGACGTCATGAGCCCGGTCGCATGCGTGCCTAATAAATATGGGTCTAAAAATCAAAGACACAAAGCCCCGGCGCAACATGTTATCTCTTTGAGGGGTAGTGCCCTGGAAGGAATTCGAGCCTTGATATCTCCCATCCTGCACGAAGCTTGTCTCCAATTTATCTTCTGCTTCTCCCTCTTAGGCTGAGTTGTATCCCGGGTATGGCCTTAGTAGGGGCACCGTTCTTTAGAAGCAGTTGGTTGTGGTAAGCCACCCTCACATGCACACCCTGCTTAAGGGAAGCCTTTAGTGAAAGGGGTAGGAACGTCGATCCCTAGCTAGTAGTTTGAGCCCGTCTTTAGGTGCTACGGATTGCTATGTCAAAATCTAAAAAAAATCAAATATTACCAAAAGTTTAAAAAAAATCAAATATTTCAAAAAAATCTAAAAAATTAAATATTGTCAAAAATCCAAAAAAATAAAATACTTCAAAATTTAAAAAAAAAACAAATATTTCGAAAACCTAAAAAATTAAATATTTCAAAAAATCCAAAAAAGAAATACTGTTGAAAATCTAAAAAAATCAAAAATATTACAAAAATTCAAAAAATGTGTCTTTTTCATACATTTGTATTTGTTTTAAGGATAGATACGTAATCTGTTTGCTAAGTGTGCAGGTTGCAAGTACTCAGGCGTTCCTTGCTATATCTTTGTGCTCTGCCTCCTGTCCACATCTTTGATCTGTTCTTTCCTTCTTCGATCCACTCTCTCGATCTGTTCTGAAGCTCATGTCCTTCTCAGTTTTTATTTGTAATGATCATATCTTTATGAGAGGGCTTTGCCTCACGATTATGAACCTAGCGGTTCTGCTTCATTCTGATCTTGGGTTTTGATTGAAGGGCGTATCTGTTTATGTCTTTTATCCCGCCGTATGCTTGTCACATGTTTATGTCCCACCGTGTTATCCCACACATGTTGTTTTATCTCTCACCGAGTGTTGTTAGTTGTATTGCACATGTTGTTAGTCACCCCTTTATGTCCCATGCTCTTGTCCCAATCGTGTGTTGTCCCACCGCGTTGTTGTCTTGTCACACCGTGTTCATGCATGCATGTTGTTCGTTCATGCCATTGCATATGTGCTCGTGTGCCTTTGTTATGTTATGTTGCATTGTCTCCCATTTCATTTGACCGTTATGTTATGTCGTGTTGTTTGTCGTTCAGTTGATAGTTATGTTATTTTGTCTATGTTTACACTTGCTTGTTTATCATATTTGTCTTATATATGAAAAAAAATCAGAAAATAAAAATCAAAAAAATGCCATTTCGCCTGCGCAGGTAAGTCAGGTATGGCCTTCTATCCCTACTCATTGTTGCATTACTATATGGTATCTATATTGTTATATTATCTCGAGAATCGGCTGGTCATTCACGTGTTCCAGGATCTGACGTTCCCCTCTAACAAAAATGATGATGATCTAGGTGCACATGTTTAATCATCGGATAGGCCGTTAGGTTGGAAAAATTAGGGAACGATGGTTCTATCACGCACGCCGTGGTTGCGGATAGTGTCATGACCCTGATTGTTCCAATCTAGCAATACTATTCTCGAGTACTTTCTATTTTATGATTTCTTTGCATTCGTTTTGATGATTTCTTTATTTTAGCCCAGCATGCATCATGTCATATTTTGAGCATTAACATCTCGTGATCCATTCAAGGTTTCTCCTCAATAATGGTTAGTTGCACTTCATGTCTATTGGATAAGAGATCTTTATTCCACTCTGAATTTGAACGATTTCTCTGATCTTTTGGCTTGGTCTGATTGGCCAGTGTGATTCCTGTCTGGATTTTATCTCAGTTACATTTCTCTTGCTTTTTACGTTGTGCTCCTTTCCGACCCCCTCATTGTCTGTGGATTGTGTCCCCGATGAGCCTGGTCGTGCTTCCTTTTTTTCCTATTAGTTTAGTTCTCCAGACATGTCTCATTCTTGTCATCCAATCCTGGTGGTTAGTTCGGCGATTTCGGGAGAATTCCTGTCGCTTGTTGGTTAAAACGGGTGTCTTTTGCCTTGATGCCCGCTTATCAGTTCTCTTCGCTTCATCTCCACTTCATCTCCATTTCACGTCGCTGTCACTTTCGCTCCATCTCCTTTCCATTTCACCTCCGCATCACTTTCGCTCATTCCCTTGCAAAGCGGACATCAAGGAGGGGCATCTGTTGACACATGTTTTTAGCCTGCAAGTTGAGTCATTTCTCTTATTCATCATTTTGATGCCCCGAATTACCCATTATTTTGGAGCCTTTCTTGGATAGATTTCGAGCCCATTTCATTATTCCATTCCCTTTGAACCTTGGAGATCATTATTTCATAGAGCCCTGGAGCCTATCTTGTCACCTTACGGCCTTCAAAGTCACCTTACGGCCCATTTAGGCCGGCTTCCCTCAAGCATTCAGCCCCCTTTCGTTGCGTAGTCTTGAAAATGGTCCTTTTTCACCCCCTTCCTTTCCTCTTTTCAAAATATGTCCTTCACCAAAGTTGTTCATCTTTTAAATCCCTACAATTTCTTCTTCTACGTCATTGGCCAGTTCTGCGTCGATTTCAAGTTATTTACATTTTTTTGGCAGACTGCACTGTTCACCTATGTCCCGATATTTTCTCTCTCTATTCTAGCCCCACTTTCTCTCTCTTTCGATCGTTTTCTCATCTTACTTTCTTCATAAAAGTTGTTCATTTTTAAGTTATCTATAATTTTATCTTCTACCACTTTTGCTAATTCTGCACCGTTTGGGAGATATAATCCAATTTCCAAAGTCACGCAAAGTCTATCTTAAACGGTCGTGTTAATGGCCGTTCATTGTTGTAAACGGTCGGTTGACGACCATTTAACCCTTAACGGTCAGTCGTCCGACCGTTTATCCAATAAGAGTCCAGCCTGCTCTGGACTTTATCTCCACGAACCTGCGCAATGTGGCTATCTTGCGGCGTCCATAACTTCTAGAATACTTATCCAAATTGATCCCCATTTTTTCCTACTTCTAGCCCTTTGTATTATCTTTACTTTGGTTCATAGAAATCAAAATTTGATGGGCTATATCTCCTGGAATCATGGCCGCAATATCAGGTTTTTCTGCTTTTCGTGCAACCAAAAAACCCTGCAGATTAGGTTCCAGAGGCTTCTTCCAAGAGCCATAACTTCCACAATCTTCAACCAAAAAGAGTCCCGTTTGTTCCTACGCCTTATCTTGACTATTATCTCGAGAATGATCCAGAGATCTCGGGATTTGGTGGACCCTATCTTCTGGAATAATGGGAGAAAGTTGGGGGTTTCACCACTTTTTCTATATAAACCTGTCCAGATTTCCTGTGCGACGGAGGCGTGTTTTCAAGGCGACGGCGAAGCCATGCCGAATTTTCTTCATCCTCCTTCGACCCTAGCCTGAAGAGTTTGCTGATTTCTGCTACAAAGTCCACGACGGGGGCCTGTTCATCAAGCCGGTGCGGAGTCATGCTTCATCCTTTTCGTCCTCCCTCAACTCCATCTTGAAGAGGGGAGTATTAGCTTCACGTTGATTATATGTTTGCCTTATTTCTCATATCTTTTTCCCCTTTTCCAAGCCCCTACTTTTGAGGTTTCATCACACTGTTCTGCACTTTGCTGAAACTTAGATTTCTTGCGATGGGGGCATGTTTGCGTCGCCGGTGCGAGGCCGTGGGGCACTCTTGATCCATCCTTTCAACTCCAGGCTCTAGAGGGAAGTATAATATTTGTGTTCCTTGGTTTTGGGCTCATTATTTCATCATCTTCATGCATATTTTGTCCTTGAGTTTTGCTTGTTCATTCTGTTTTCATACTTAGTCATTTTTCTCCCATGTTCAGCACCCCTCTATTTTCTTGTGTTTTCCACCCCATTTTTCACTGGTCTCTTCCCCGTTTTAAACTCTCCTTTCTACCCTAGTTTCACCACAACACTCCCACCTTTCCATAGCATCCACTCTTTCCTTTTTTGGTGTTCTATCTTGTGAGATATTCATCATTCTTTGAGTCCATTTTGTGCATTGTTCTGTATTTTCTGCACAGTCCGCATTTTTCGTCAAATCTCCGGTGTCATAACTTTCTGTCCCGACCTCCTTTTTGAGTGATTCTTGTTCCTACTTCTTTACAACACTCAAGTCTTCTGTCATCTCAAATTTATTTTCATTTGGACATCGTTTGCCCTACTGTTTGCATCAGTCTTTGCACCCACTTTACACTATTTGCACCATTTTTCTTGTGGCATGCACTTTTGCATCTTGTTTATCTATGTTCATCATGGCATATTAAATCAATTTCTTCATGTTAATCTCATCACAATATACACACCTATTGTTTGCACCCTTCCATAGGGGTTAAAAACCCTCCCCCGGTAAGTTTGCCCTCAATCTTTCATGCTACTTTATGCACTTGGGCAGATTTCTACACTTAGTATTTTTTAATGGGTTTTGCCTCTTGTTTTGTGTTTGTTTCGCAGGAAAGCATGGAAAGTGAGGCCCTTACCTTCTAGCCATGCCATGCCACAGGTGTTCAAGCTGTTCTCCGCTTGTTAAGGAGTGGATCAAAAAACAGGGCGTTAAGGTAAACGACATCCGTTCTTTACCAACAAGCGATAGGAATTTTCTGGAAAAACTTTGAACTGATCACAAGGAAATAGCCAACCAAAGGACGCATGTCTGGAGGAACTAACAACTAAGGAAAGGAAACACGGCTAGCCGCCGGAGGCAACAGAAAGGAAAGAGAACTGACTAAACTCCAGACAGGAATCTTCAGCCAACCAAATCGAGCGACGAGATCAAAGGAAACCTTCTAATTCAGAGTGGAATAATTCTCCTCATTTAAGATCAAGAACACAGCTATTCACCATCATCGATCTACCTTGAACAGATGAAGCACATGAATGCTCAAAAGATGCGTATGATGCATGCTGGGCTAAAGAAAAAGAAATCTTTAAAACAAATGCAAAGAAAGATAAAATATCAAGATACTCGAGAATAATATTGCTAAGCTGGAGAAACCAGGGTCAGGACACCATCTGCAACCACGGCGTGCAAGACAGAACCATCGTCCCCAAATTTTTCTAACCTAACGGCCTATCCAACGATTAAACATGTGAACTTAGATCATCATCATTTTTGTTGAAGGGGAACATCAGATCCTGGAACACATGAATGACCAGCCGGTTCTCGAGATAGTATATCATAAATAACATATAGTAATGCATTAAAGGGATAAGGGAATGAGATACAATACTTGACTTACCTGCCTGACGAACGGCAGAGCGTGACTTTGTTCATAAATTCCTTCATGGAAAGAGGTTAGCCAATAACAAATATGAACACGAATTAAGGCATAACCATTTGTACGTGCGAGAGGCATCAATAATGAACAACATGGAAGAAAATGGAACAATTTTAACATTAATTAGACTATTCAATTCATCAAGAAACTTGTAAGTTTTTAACGGTCTAGTGTAAGGGCGTCACACGAAATAACGGACCAACACTAGGCCGTCAAAAACCAGGCGGTTCACATTCTTCAATAAAACAGGGCCAACACATGTAACGGTCGAAGACAGACGCGTCAGACAGATGTGATGGTCGGTCGATAGACCGTCACATTTCCTGAGCGTTCAAAAAATAAAACCCGAACGGTCACGGCCCATTCATTCAACATTCAACACCCCAAAAACCCTCAACCGAGAAACCTCCGACGATCACCAACCCCACTGCTCCAATGGCCGGCGACGAGCCATCCCAGCCGCCTCCACAGAAGAGGGAGAGAGGAAAGAGGAAGGCAATACGGCGGTTCCACCGCCGGCTTGAATGAGAGGCCATCCCGCCGGTGGAAGAAGAGCAAACGGCGAGAAGAGATCCAAGGGAGGAAGAGGAAGCTCCCACGGCTGCAGAGGACCAAGAAGAAGCCCCCTTGGGTGAAGAGGAACCCAAGGAGCCAGCCAAGAAGAGGAGAAGGGGCATGGACCATGAGGTAGGTCCCCTCGCCCTAATTTCAATTTTTGATTTTTTTTGAATTTTTATTATGTGTGCATGCGGGGTTGAGGGGTAGAAATGGGTCCACAAACCCATTAGGATTGCTTGTAAGCCATTTGGCCAAGGTGAGAGATCACGGGGATGCAAAGGAAAAAAAAAACCAAAGGCAGACGATGTGACAGTCCTGCCAGTGACCGTCACACGCCTGACGCGCCACCCTGAGTGCGTCAGAGCCAAGTAACGCCCCACCGCAGGGCCGTTACATCTACCAGAGATCCAAACTGTTTTTAGGGTTTTCCAATTTCTGAAATTTTGTTTTCTTTTCATTTTATAAATGGTTATGCAATGATTTTATGATGCAATCAACTAACCAATGATCTACATGAATGCAGGGAAAGAGAAGAACGCGGATCTCCTGGCTGCAGATCCGGGCAGTGTACCTGGCATTGCCCGATTACTAGAGGGAACGACTGGCCGGGATGGGATTCACCGAGGTGCTCAGCATCGAGGTGATCCGGATGGACACGCCCTTGCTGTACGCGTTGCACGAGAGGTGGGACCCAGTCAGCAGAGCCTTCATCTTTCCGTGGGGCCACATGATCCCCACACTAGAAGACATAGCGAGGATTACGGGATTGAGAGTCCACGGAGCCGCAGTGACAGGATGGACGTACGGTGACTACCGGGAGATGGCACAGCAGCTGCTCGGACTGGATCTGATCAGGTCGGGATAGTCCTCATCTCAACTCTCGAGATCAGTACTGCAGGAGAGCTTGGGGTTGAGAGGAGCAGCGATCGCCGTAGGAGAGCTACCTGAGGAGCATCTGGGCAGAGTGATAGACCAAGTGCGCCCTTACGTGGCGGCGGAGGCAGGACCTGAGGGGGATAAAGTACTGTGACGCTTCCTGATGCTGCTATTCGGGAAGCTCCTCTTCGCGACTCGAGCGGACATCATCAGCTGCAGACTGCTTCCGATGATAGAGAACTTACACAGAGTCGGGAGATATGCATGGGGAGTAGCAGTGCTCGCGTTCCTGTTCGAGTCCCTCAGCACGACGGATCGACAGACAATGCTGGGCGGCTTCTCGCCTTTTCTGTAGGTGAGTGCAATTTAAATGATTTCTATTTTATGCAAAAAATGTTTATGCCATGATTATGCAATTTGACTGACTTGATTTCTAAAATGCAGATCTGGAGCTACATGTATCTCCCGGGCATCGGGAGAGGCACACTACTCCACCCCGGCCGCATCCCGATCGCGAGGCGATGGATGGTAGCGAGGGACACAGGGTCGATCATCAGACTGACCCGGACGATCCAGGACGACCTGGACTCCTACCCACACATGTCGGTAAGTCCAGAACTCGAAAATGATTTCTACATGCTTTTAAATGCTTCTACACGCCTTTAAATGCTTCTACATGATGAACTTATATGCTGATGAATGGACTTAATGTTTCTAGGTGAGATGGACCCCGTACCACGACGAGGGTTACACGGGACAGTCGTGGGTAGAGGCGGCCTTGTCGTACAGGGGGCGAGACATATGACTGCATTGCATCCACATCATCGAGCCTCTGCGCTACAGGCTGATCCTGCGGACTCGGGGACTACACCAGCTCGAGGTGACCTTTCCACGCCACAGTGATGACCACCCAGGCAAGTCGGCAAGGGGCATCAGTGGCAACGTGGATTGGTGCGCCCAGAAGGTGAAGTACATCCACGACTGGAACAAGCGGGGCCGAGTGGTGAAGGAGCGAGATGAGAGTGACGAGGCATATCTGAAGGCCTTCGCTCGACTCTACGGTGACCGGGTGTACCGAGGTACCTGACGACCGGTATGCAACTCTAAACCTTAAACCTCTTTATATGCAAAAAATGCAATGCTATATGTAAATGACTCACATGCTTTCTAAATACAGCTAGACCCTAAGGGACGGATAGCCGAGCTGGAGGGATTACTTCACTCTACCATCCAGCAGTGGGACGAGTACCGGACCGCCCTGGAGCTCCTGGTGAGACTCTAAACTTAAACTTAAATGTTTATGCTTATGAAATGCTTAATGAGATTAATCATGAAAATGCAGCGGGCCGAGGGAGCCCAACGAGCTGGACCGGATGCCCCATCGTCTTCCTCTCAGCCTGCGGGAGGTAGGGCAGAGCAGGTCGCCGAGTTCGCTCGGGCGGTTGCCCGGGCCGAGGAGGCGGAGGCCACCCTCGCAGAGCGGGTAAGATGCTAAAATGCTTATGCTCATGATGATGCCAATTAAATGCCTTATGATTAACTATATGAAATGCAATCTACAGGCGAGAGCGGTAGCCGCAGCAGTGGCCGAGGCGAGGCAGGCTCGGTCGGAGGCAGAGCGTCTCCAGGCGGAGATAGAGAGGAGCCGGGCCGAGACGGAGAGAGCTCGAGCAGAAATAGAGCTTGTGCGGGCGGAGATGGCTGGATTGCGAGCGGAGACCCCGCGATGCCCGGATGACAGAGAGATGGAGCGACTCAGGGCTGACATCGCACGTGTAAGAGGCGAGCGAGATCAGTTCCGAGTGCAGACCTTCGAGATGAAGGGCGCAATTGGGGCCTTGAAGGATGCACTCCGGCTTCTAGGGAAGAGGTCGGGGACGAGCAGCCGGAGCCAGAGCGTGGCCCCTATCAGCAGAGTTCGCGGGTATTTTACCAGTTCTTCCGGCCATCGGAGGAACGAGGAGGCGGACTAGAGACGACAGCCAGAGGGTGAGCACAGCGCCATGGGACCAATAGCCAGGCAGCCCGAGGGTACCGGAGATAGTGATGGCGGTCCGGGAGATAAGCCGGCCGAGTGATATATATATATATATATTCTTTGCCTTTTGTTTATCACTTGTACATGACTTATATAGAGAAATGGAGTGAAAAATGAAATTTCTTTTTGGTCTTTTGTTATTTTGTGCAGGAATGTGTGTTTGTGAAATGCCAAAAACAAATGAAGGATTGTATGTGATGATGAATGTGTAAGATGTGTGTATGAATGCATGTGTAGGAATGCATGTATGTGAAGAATGAAAACAGTTGTGCATGAGAATGTGCGGAGAAGGAGGTGTAAAATGTGAAAGACTGCCGGGTCTAGGCAAGGGCAGGAAGAAAATAGCCTCAATTCAGCAGCAGAGAATGTAACGGTCCAGGTTCATACCATCATAATCAAATAACGCGCTGGATAAGGGCCGTTAACCATGACAGTGGTCAAATTGTAGCTGGGGCTACAGGAAAAGTGACGGTCAAGAGAAGGCGCGTCAAAGACAAATAACGGCCTAATGCTAGACCGTTGATCATGGCAGAGCGATGGTTTGTAGGGCAACTAGCAGGAAATGCGACGGCCCAAAGGAGACGCGTCGGGGTGAAGCAACGGTCCTGACCAAGACCATCGGGAAATGTTTAGCCCAGAAGCCAAGGAGCTGAACGGCTGAGGGTGTAACGGCTTAGGGTTCACGCGTTACGAAAGAACGACGGTCAAACGTTGGACCGTCAGACTTCACAGAACAGGATCGGGCGAACTTGAACCTACAGGAAATGCGACGGCCCCATTCTGGTGCGTCAGAGACAAATGACGGTCCCAGGATGGACCGTTGGAGCCGGAGTTGTGTTCCGAGACGGATTGAGCCGTGAGAGCCTAAACCCGATATTTATCCACTTAATCTCCCACTAGAACTTATCTAGATTGAAGATAAGGCCTCCTAACTCAAGTCTTATCCTTCTAAAACCAAAATTAAGCCTTTTAAAACTTGGAAACTCAACCAAAAATCGTAGCTTTGCTGAAACCTCTGCTCTAGGGCTGAAAGAAAACTCCGAAAGGCAGAAATCAAGATGAAGAGAAGCTTTGAGGTGATGGCTATGGAGGAGAAGGTCTACATCGGACCTAAGGCTGCAAGAAAGGAACACGGAGAGCTTCAACGGCTAACCTCAATTCCCAAGCACCTAAGCTCTAATGCTCAAAGGGTGGTAAGTCCCAATAACCCAGCCAAGTTCAGATTTTTCTGCACTTCAATTCCTTTCATGACTTCTTCTTCTTCTCCTTCTTAAGCCCCTTCCTGACCCAAGATGCTATTCAAATTTGAAGTGGGTGGCTCCCATGGTAAAGGCACTCCCTATAGAAGTCACATCAATCCTTAAAGCATGGCACCTTCAACCTCTCTTGGTCTTAGGCAAAAACTTCTAGAAATTATCTTTAGATTGGCCAAAGTATTTCAGCTCTTGTAGAACTATGGCATCCACAAACTCATACCTTCATCTTCCCTTCCTTTGAAGCGACAGTCCTATTAGAAGAGGTAGAGACCTACCTAGCCCTTCCTAAGACTAAGGTGGGGGATGAAGACCGGGTTTGCTACACGGTTGAGCCTATTGACCCGTCCTTGATCTTGAGTGATTTTATCCATAATCCGAAGGACGTGAGGACCATGATCAGCCCACACCACATTCATTTGATACCCTTGGCACAATGGATAGTGTCCCATTGCAAGAACAAGTGGGAGAGATACGAAGTAATAGCCAAGGCGGTGGCGGTGTACTTATGCGGAGTCTTCCTTTTCACCACAACTGACAACCTTTTAGACATAAAAAATCTCAGCATTATTAGTGGGTTGTGGCGGGGAACGTCCATCTCTCAAGCGATCCTCTCATACCTCTATGAAGGACTAAGTTCAGCTTGCCTAGGAGGACCTTTGTTCGGATCCATGATACTTCTTGAGTGTTGGATGGGAGTAAGAGTCAAATTCCAACCAAAGGAAGACATAACTTCAGCCAGCCGAATCTTCAGGAGCCACCCTCTCTTCTTCATTGGAGGGGCATTTGGATACTCTTCACAGGTTGAATGCAAGACGGCAGATAAGAAAACTCGGGATGAATGGCGCCTCTTCTTCAATACTTTGCCAATAGACAAGTTCAATATGCGACCAAGAATCCTTCGAAGCACTCCTCTTAAAATACCGCGGCGTCAAGGCTTGGACCTCAGCTAGTGGGGAACACTAAAATGGCGATCTACAACCCACACCAGTGCCATCTTCAGATCGGACTTCCAAGAACCCAAGCTCCTGCACTATCACACTACCCTCCCCTTCTATCTAGGAAGATGGGGACCGAGGAGGATGAAAGAGCGATCCGGAACGCGCTGACCATGTGGGAGATCAGCAAAGTGCGCCCGTGGCAAGAAAAAGTTGAAGAGAACGACGAAGCACGCCGAGGCTACGTGAAAGAGTTGAGGAAGATCCGCCCTCTTGCAGATAAAAAACTTAATGTAGCTTGATTTTTTTATTTATGAGAGATGTTGCTTGTATGACAAAAAGTTGGAATTTTGTGAATTCATTTTTCATTAAGCCTGATTGAATGAGATGAGATTGTCTCAGTTGAATGAGCAAGAGTTTTGTGGCTTGATTGTCTGGAATGATGTGAACAGGCAGAGCCTCTGGAGTATATAACGGATGTGCACTGGGCCGCTATAAAGAAACGACGGTCTGACGATAGGCTGTCAGAATGGAAGCACGAAGAACCCTATTCTCTGAGGGATGTAACGGTCAAGACTCAGGCCGTTAGAGTAAGTAACGGTCATAACCCTGGCCGTTAGAATGATGGCTGCTGAAAGAAAGAAAGCTTATGCAAGAAGAGGAGTGACGGCAAGGATATGACCGTTGGATGACTGTAGCGGTCTGGTGATGACGCGTTACAGCCTTTGAATCTGCATAATTGTGAGCTTCTCACTTTGATCTTTGTAACGACCCGAGAATCCGATTACCGGGAAGGCCCGATAACCCGAGACTCGTACCGCCACCCACGAGTCCGAAGACTCGGAAGGGTTAAAAGGATGGTGTGGAAAATACACAAGTATCACAAATAATTGCAGAAATTAAACAGTTAAAATATTAAGCAGGAAATAAATTAACAATTTACATGGTCCACAATAAAGAACAATAATAACAGCAGTCCACGACTAGTACAGTGACAAGAAAGAAAAGTACAGCTACACGGGGCATCCCCCGGCTCTGACCTCCGGCACTACCGCTGGGCACCCGCACCACGCTGCGCTCCTGACGCGCTCCCCGAAGGTGGCGCCTCACCTGAAACACGGTGAAAACACGCAGGGAATGAGTCTCGGAACAAGACTCAGTAGGGATCACTCGAACCCTACCTCGAAAAATGAGAAACCACTACTCTAGCGGTAGAAAAGTATCTCGGAAAGGAAAGCCCTGTACTCTACAGAACTAGACCCTAACGGCACGTAAACCGAGACACGTGCCACGGTACGAGGAAACTGAAACTCAACGGTTGAACCGTCAAAAACCCGAAGGTCAGAAACACACGACTGACAGTCTGACACTCCGTACTCGACAGGAGTACCACCCACTAGAAGCACAGCCGGTAGCGTCCCCTGACGTCTTACACCGCACCGCAGGTGAACCGCCTGACATGGTAGGTCCTACCCGAGGCGCAAACACCGTACAAGTAACCACAAACAAGTAACTAGTTGGGGTCACGCCCGTCGACGTGGGTCCAACCGCCCCCAACCACGTGTGCACACACAGACCACGCGTCCTAGGTCTGGCCCTCTGACCGGTTTTCCCCCGTAGCCGGACTCTGGCTACCGACGAGGGGCCTACGGTAACCGGTCCACAAACCGTCTCGAAAGGTGGGTGCCCGTACACCACTCCCAGGTGAGACCAGCACCGCGCACTGGTGGGCTACGACTAGTGGAGGGTCGCTAAAGGAGTAGACTCTCGAGTCACGGAAAACAACACCCAAGCCCGACAACGTGTGGGAATCACCCCACGCACCAGTCCCGTCACACGGAGACCACGGTCGGAGAAAAAGCGAGGTTGCCACCCTCATGGGGCAACACAGGAAGTGGCGGTCTACCCTCAGACCGTCACTACCAAATGGCGGACCACTCTAGGGCCGTCACTTGGAAATAGCGGTCTAAGGCGGACCGTCACACGGCCAGGGGGTAGGGGGAAGCGGCGCGCCTACCCTAGTGCGTCGCTTGGAAGCGGCGCACCTAGGCCAGGGCGTCACATGGCACCCCACACCCACGAAAACCACAGGGAAAGTAACGCGCTTACCCTGGCGCGTCGCTTGCAAGCAACGCGTCGGGCTCAGTGCGTTACTCGCATGTGACGCGCCTAGACCAGCGCATCGCATGGCCCTCACGCTCGGGATGGAAAGGGAAGTGACGCGCCTGCCCCAGCGCGTCGCTTGGCCCATCCACATGGGGGACAACAGGAAGTAACGCTCCTGCCCCAGTGCGTTACACGCATGTAACGCGCCTATCTCGGTGCGTTACATGGCCTGACCCCCAACGGTCAAAACCCAACGGTCGAAAGCATGTGACGGCCCCGCCCAGGGGCGTCACTAGCAAACGGCGGCCAGTCGCAGGACCGTTACAGCCCTCGACCCCAAAGGCCAACACCCAGGGAAGTAACGCACCCCTCTAGGGGCGTTACAAGCATGTGACGGTCACTGGAGTGACCGTCGCTTGCCCCAGAGCACGCTACGGCGGGAGAACCCCAAAAACACCAACCACGCCCCCGTACCTCCACCGGAGAGGGGGAAAACAAGGGGGAAGACCCCTGGGGACCCCTAGCATGCATCTAAGCCACCAAAACATAGAATCATGGGCTAAAACCATAGATCGGGCGGCTCACCCCAAAACATGGAAAAACCCCAAAAACGCCCAAACATGCCTCTCTCGGCCTCCCCGCGGCCTACAAACCACGGAAAAGAACGGCGAAGAGCTAGGGAACGTCACCCTACCTCAATGGAGCGAATGCTCCGCCGGATCGTCCACGAATCGCGAAGAACGCTTGAAAACCCTCGTTCTTCCTTAAGCTTCCCACGCTTGCCGCACGCCCCCGCGACCGCCTCGCCGCCGCCCACGTCGCCGCGCCGTCGCCCCGCCGCCGTCTGCAGCCGAAGGGGAGCTCGCCGTGGCCAACCGGGAGGAAGAGAGGGAGAGGGAGGGGATACAGTGGAGGAGGAAGGAAGAAGAAGAAGAGAGGAAGAAGAAGAAAGTGGGGAGAGAGAGAAAATAGGGGGGTTTTTATAGAAAATCCGGAAAATCCAGAAAATTCCGAAAAATAGGAAATCACACCCCCGCGATCCTCGGAACGCACCGATCGCAACGGTACCACTCGTGACCGTGTGAACAGCCCGGTTCACCCGCAACGAGCGTCCGAAGAGAAAAGCCGAAACACACACCGGGAATCGGAAAACACACGCGGAAAAGCCGCGGAACGCCTCCGGGCCTCCGAAACAACTCCGGATCGCGCCGACCCGAACACGAAAGATGTCCGAAACGAAATTTCGGACACAACGGAGCCGGACACTCCGAAAACCAGATCCGGGACCCACGAAGAAGGATCCGAAAGGTCCGGGATATTACAGCCCTCCCCCCTTAAGGAATTTCGTCCTCGAAATTGAGAACAACCCAAGGGGAAAGAAGAGGAAGACTCACTCAAACAGGTACGGGAACTGCTGACGCATCTCGTCCTCACGTTCCCACGAAGCCTCACCACCAGAGTGTCGTTGCCACACGACCTTCACCAAGGGAATAACCTTGTTCCGCAGGCGCTGCTCTCGCCTATCCTCCACGCGGATCGGAAATTCTGGGAGAGAAAGATCTGGAGTCACCTCAGGCCAAACGGAAAACTCGAGCACATGAGAGTCATCGGGCATATACTTCCGCAACATAGAGACGTGGAACACGTCATGCACCGACGCCAACTCAGAGGGTAACTGCAACCGGTAAGCAACCTCACCGATGCGTTCCACAATCGCGAAAGGACCAATGTAGCGGGGACTCAGCTTCCCACGCCGTCCAAACCGCATCACCCCCTTCATCGGAGAAACTCTCAAGAACACATGATCGCCCACGGCGAACTCGAGGGGCTGCCGCCTACGGTCAGCATAGCTCTTCTGCCGACTCTGGGCCGCCAACATGTTCTGACGAACCAGGTGCACAACATCCACACATTGCTGCACCAATTCCGGTCCCGTCAAAACACGCTCACCCACCTCAAACCAATCGAGTGGAGTCCGACAAGGACGCCCATACAGAGCCTCATAGGGAGCCATGCCGATGCTCGAATGAAAGCTGTTGTTATAGGCAAACTCCACCAACGGTAGGTGATGAATCCAACTCCCCTGCCACTCCAGGCAGCAGGATCTCAGCATGTCCTCCAAAGTCTGAATGGTCCTCTCAGACTGACCATCCGACTGTGGATGATACGCCGAGCTAAATGCCAACTCCGTGCCAAGAGCTCGCTGGAAACTCCTCCAGAATCCAGAAGTGAAGCGCGGATCCCGATCCGACACGATCGAAATGGGAACCCCATGCAACGGAACGATCCGCTCCACATCAGCTATCGCCAAAATCCGGGGCAACTCAGGGTCCGCATGCTGAGCCTCTGTCACCTGACGACGGATAGCAGGAGTGACAGTCAGACTCGCAAGCACTGCCAACCCTGGCTCCTGGGGAATCTTGAGCCTGAAAGATACTTCGGGCACCTGTTCCCAGAGCCTCCACTTCCTCAACATCAAGGCACTGATCACGACCTTCCGACTCAAGGCATCGGCGACGACATTCATCCTGCCCGGCTGATAAGACAGGGTGAAGTCATAGTCCTTCATGAACTCCATCCAACGCCTCTGTCTGAGGTTCAGATCTCTCTGCGAGAACACATACCTCAAACTCTGATGGTCAGTGAACACCTCGAACTTCTCACCGTACAGATAATGCCTCCAGATCTTCAACGCGAAGATCACTGCCGCCAACTCAAGGTCATGGGTAGGGTAGTTCTCCTCATGGGGCTTTAGCTGTCGAGATGCATAAGCCACCACTCTACCATGCTGCATCAGAACAGCACCCAATCCGACGCCGGAAGCATCTGTACACACCACAAAACCTCCCGATCCAGAAGGCAAAACCAACACCGGAGCCGAGGTGAGCAATCTCTTCAGTTCCCTAAAGCTCTGCTCACACTCCTCGGACCAGACGAAAGGCACATCCTTCCGCGTGAGCCTCGTCATCGGGGTCGCAATGCGGGAAAAATCCTGGATAAACCGACGATAATAACCCGCAAGCCCCAAGAAACTCCGGATCTCCGTCACCGACCTCGGCCTCGGCCACTGCATCACAGCCTCGACCTTGGCGGGATCCACGGAAATGCCATCACCAGAAATCACGTGCCCCAGAAAGTGCACCTCGCTGAGCCAAAACTCGCACTTGCTGAGCTTCGCATACAACTGGTAATCTCGCAACGTCTGCAGCACCACACCCAAATGGTACGCATGCTCCTCGGCAGACTGCGAATAAACAAGGATGTCATCCACGAAGATGACCACGAACTGGTCCAAATACGGATGAAACACCCTCTGCATCAAGTCCATGAAGGCTGCTGGGGCATTGGTGAGCCCGAACGGCATCACCAGAAACTCATAATGCCCGTACCTCGTACTGAACGCAGTCTTCTCCACATCGGACTCGCGAATTCTCAGCTGATAGTAACCGGACCGCAAATCAATCCGCGAGAACACTCGCGCAGACTGCAGCTGGTCGAACAAATCATCAATCCGCGGCAACGGATACTTGTTCTTAACGGTCACTTCATTCAGCTGCCGATAGTCAATGCACAGCCGCAGACTACCGTCCTTCTTCTTCACAAACAGCACGGGCGCACCCCAAGGGGAAAAGCTCGGACGAATATACCCCTTGGCCAACAGCTCCTGCAACTGCGCCCTCAACTCCCTCAACTCAGCGGGGGCCATACGGTAGGGAGCCTTCGCCAAAGGTCCCGTACCAGGCACAACCTCGATCACGAAATCGATCTCCCGCTGGGGAGGTAATCCAGGCAACTCCTCAGGAAAAACATCGGGAAACTCGCACACCACCGCAATGTCCTCGACATTCGGCTCCATCCGGTCAGACACAACCACTGACGCGAGAAAACCCTGGCAACCTGAATCAAGCAATCGACGGGCTCGAATAGCAGAGATAAGAAATCGAGAAGAGGTGGAACGGATACCTTGGAAGTAGAAGGTCCTCTTGCTCGGATGCTGGAAGTAGACCCTCTTCATTCCACAATCCACCACCGCTCTATGAGTCTCGAGCCAATCCATGCCTAGAATCACATCGTAATCCCGAAGCTGCAACGCATACAACCTGCCTGGCATACTCCGTCCATCGATCCACACCGGAACCTGGTCGAAGCAATACGGAGTGACCATAAAGTCACCCGAAGGCAACTCCACAGCCAAATCACAGGACAACTGGGTCACCGGCTCCTCGACGCTCGACGCGAAATCCTCCGAAATAAACGAATGAGACGCGCCAGAATCAAATAAAACCCGAGCCGCACAACCCAAAATCTGAACGGTACCTTCCACGAGCTGCGACGCTACTGCCTCTGCCCTGGTCAAGTGCGTGATCTGGCCACGAGCTCTCTGCCTGCCTCCCACACTAGCTGACCTGGGTAGCGGCGGATACTGTCCCTGCTGCTGCTGCTGCTGGGGAACCTGCTGCTGCAGCGGCCTCTGAGGACAGTCGCGCGCCATATGCCCTGGCTGGTCACACCGAAAACAGATGATCGGCGCCGTGCACTGCCTGCCTGGGTGGGTCCCACTACACCGTGGACAAGGTCCTCGCGATCCACCCACCGATCCCTGACGCTGCAAAGAGAACGGCTGCTGTACACTGCCCGATGAAGCCTGCCCCTGATCCTTGTGCTTCTTACGGAGACTCTTCTTCAAGAACTTCTTGACCTTCGAGCCGAAGGACGCAGATCCTGTCACCGAAGCTGCCGATGCCGGTACTCCTGAACCACCCGACACACGCTGGAAGGAACCCTGCTGCTGGGTAGCCGACTGCTGGCTGCGACCTGACACAGACTGCCCCTGGCTGATCGGTCCTCGAGTCCTCTGCATATCCATCTCCAAGGAAATCGCAACACGAGACGCCGTCTCCAGATCAGTGGCCCCATTCGCGATCAAATGGTGCCTCAGCTCCAACCTCAAGCCCTGCACAAACTGCGTGGTCCTCACCCTCTCATGCTCCATGATATGAGGTGCATACCGACCCAGCTCGACAAATCGGGCCCTGTACTGCAACACGGACATGTCACCCTGCACCAGCTCCAGAAACTCCCGCATCCGCTGCGTAGTAACAACGTCTGGACAGTACGTACGCTCGAAAGCACTGACAAAGTCATCCCACTCGATCTGCTCAAGTGGACGAAGCTGAAAGGACGTCTTCCACTCGGAAGACCACCACCTACGAGCCGTACCCTGCAACTGGTTGTAGGCCAACACCACTCTGTCCTCGGCAGCACTCTTCGCTGAACTGAACACCCGCTCCATCTCATCAAGCCAATCACGAGCCGCATCAGGGTCTGCCTGGCCGCTAAAGTAAGGTGGATGGAACTGCATGAAGTCCCTCACCGCTCGGCCTGGCCCACCCCTAGCTGACGAGCCCTCAACAGCCTCTCTGCCAAACTGCTGAGACATGAGATGGTACATGCCACGGAGAAAACCCTCGGCCCCCGGAACTCTCGCAGCATCCTCGGCCTCGGTAGCCCCCCGTGGTGCTCTGCTATGCTCCTCCTGGTCCCTCTGCTGGACCTCCTGCTGGATCTCCTGGCCTCCAGCCGACTGCCCCTGCTGAGAGCGAGAACTCCTCCTCGGCGCCATCCTCGCTCCTGAAGCAAAAGACAGAAGACACAAAAACGGCAAGGTCAGAATAAACACGCGGTGCCCAATGCCAGCGTCACCTGTACATCATCGTCATGGACTAGTGGACCACTACAATTACCTATGATTCTCATGTAATTCCACAACCGCGCTCTGATACCAGCTGTAACGACCCGAGAATCCGATTACCGGGAAGGCCCGATAACCCGAGACTCGTACCGCCACCCACGAGTCCGAAGACTCGGAAGGGTTAAAAGGATGGTGTGGAAAATACACAAGTATCACAAATAATTGCAGAAATTAAACAGTTAAAATATTAAGCAGGAAATAAATTAACAATTTACATGGTCCACAATAAAGAACAATAATAACAGCAGTCCACGACTAGTACAGTGACAAGAAAGAAAAGTACAGCTACACGGGGCATCCCCCGGCTCTGACCTCCGGCACTACCGCTGGGCACCCGCACCACGCTGCGCTCCTGACGCGCTCCCCGAAGGTGGCGCCTCACCTGAAACACGGTGAAAACACGCAGGGAATGAGTCTCGGAACAAGACTCAGTAGGGATCACTCGAACCCTACCTCGAAAAACGAGAAACCACTACTCTAGCGGTAGAAAAGTATCTCGGAAAGGAAAGCCCTGTACTCTACAGAACTAGACCCTAACGGCACGTAAACCGAGACACGTGCCACGGTACGAGGAAACTGAAACTCAACGGTTGAACCGTCAAAAACCCGAAGGTCAGAAACACACGACTGACAGTCTGACACTCCGTACTCGACAGGAGTACCACCCACTAGAAGCACAGCCGGTAGCGTCCCCTGACGTCTTACACCGCACCGCAGGTGAACCGCCTGACATGGTAGGTCCTACCCGAGGCGCAAACACCGTACAAGTAACCACAAACAAGTAACTAGTTGGGGTCACGCCCGTCGACGTGGGTCCAACCGCCCCCAACCACGTGTGCACACACAGACCACGCGTCCTAGGTCTGGCCCTCTGACCGGTTTTCCCCCGTAGCCGGACTCTGGCTACCGACGAGGGGCCTACGGTAACCGGTCCACAAACCGTCTCGAAAGGTGGGTGCCCGTACACCACTCCCAGGTGAGACCAGCACCGCGCACTGGTGGGCTACGACTAGTGGAGGGTCGCTAAAGGAGTAGACTCTCGAGTCACGGAAAACAACACCCAAGCCCGACAACGTGTGGGAATCACCCCACGCACCAGTCCCGTCACACGGAGACCACGGTCGGAGAAAAAGCGAGGTTGCCACCCTCATGGGGCAACACAGGAAGTGGCGGTCTACCCTCAGACCGTCACTACCAAATGGCGGACCACTCTAGGGCCGTCACTTGGAAATAGCGGTCTAAGGCGGACCGTCACACGGCCAGGGGGTAGGGGGAAGCGGCGCGCCTACCCTAGTGCGTCGCTTGGAAGCGGCGCACCTAGGCCAGGGCGTCACATGGCACCCCACACCCACGAAAACCACAGGGAAAGTAACGCGCTTACCCTGGCGCGTCGCTTGCAAGCAACGCGTCGGGCTCAGTGCGTTACTCGCATGTGACGCGCCTAGACCAGCGCATCGCATGGCCCTCACGCTCGGGATGGAAAGGGAAGTGACGCGCCTGCCCCAGCGCGTCGCTTGGCCCATCCACATGGGGGACAACAGGAAGTAACGCTCCTGCCCCAGTGCGTTACACGCATGTAACGCGCCTATCTCGGTGCGTTACATGGCCTGACCCCCAACGGTCAAAACCCAACGGTCGAAAGCATGTGACGGCCCCGCCCAGGGGCGTCACTAGCAAACGGCGGCCAGTCGCAGGACCGTTACAGCCCTCGACCCCAAAGGCCAACACCCAGGGAAGTAACGCACCCCTCTAGGGGCGTTACAAGCATGTGACGGTCACTGGAGTGACCGTCGCTTGCCCCAGAGCACGCTACGGCGGGAGAACCCCAAAAACACCAACCACGCCCCCGTACCTCCACCGGAGAGGGGGAAAACAAGGGGGAAGACCCCTGGGGACCCCTAGCATGCATCTAAGCCACCAAAACATAGAATCATGGGCTAAAACCATAGATCGGGCGGCTCACCCCAAAACATGGAAAAACCCCAAAAACGCCCAAACATGCCTCTCTCGGCCTCCCCGCGGCCTACAAACCACGGAAAAGAACGGCGAAGAGCTAGGGAACGTCACCCTACCTCAATGGAGCGAATGCTCCGCCGGATCGTCCACGAATCGCGAAGAACGCTTGAAAACCCTCGTTCTTCCTTAAGCTTCCCACGCTTGCCGCACGCCCCCGCGACCGCCTCGCCGCCGCCCACGTCGCCGCGCCGTCGCCCCGCCGCCGTCTGCAGCCGAAGGGGAGCTCGCCGTGGCCAACCGGGAGGAAGAGAGGGAGAGGGAGGGGATACGGTGGAGGAGGAAGGAAGAAGAAGAAGAGAGGAAGAAGAAGAAAGTGGGGAGAGAGAGAAAATAGGGGGGTTTTTATAGAAAATCCGGAAAATCCAGAAAATTCCGAAAAATAGGAAATCACACCCCCGCGATCCTCGGAACGCACCGATCGCAACGGTACCACTCGTGACCGTGTGAACAGCCCGGTTCACCCGCAACGAGCGTCCGAAGAGAAAAGCCGAAACACACACCGGGAATCGGAAAACACACGCGGAAAAGCCGCGGAACGCCTCCGGGCCTCCGAAACAACTCCGGATCGCGCCGACCCGAACACGAAAGATGTCCGAAACGAAATTTCGGACACAACGGAGCCGGACACTCCGAAAACCAGATCCGGGACCCACGAAGAAGGATCCGAAAGGTCCGGGATATTACAATCTTGATCTTGTGTTCTGCGCACACTTTAAACATGAAACAAGTTAGATCTGTTCTTAGACTCAACCCCTTGCCTTGAAGCAAGTTAGATAATGACTGTTTCTCAATATTTGGTCAAGGGGTGGAGCCTTGTTAAAATAGGCGGAAAATATAATAAAAATAATGCAATGCATATGATGGTGTTTTTCGGGGGTTTTGGAGAATATCTGATTTTTGTGAGACTTTGAAAATATTTGATTTGTTTGGGTTTTGAAAATATTTGATGTTTTTGGATTTTGGAAATATTTTAAATTTTTTTTTGGATTTTGGAAAATATTAAATTTGTTTGGATTTTGAAAAATATTCAATTTGTTTAAATTTTGAAAATATTTGATTTTTTTGAATTTTGGAAAACCAGTGCTTCCCCAGCAGCGTGAGCCCTTCCTTGTTGATATCGAGTCCGGGGGTGGGTGTGAGAGAAGGTGACGACCCCTGGACAAGGTCCAATTGTCATGACGGTGTTTCTGCCAGGGCCATACCCAGGGTACTAATCTTGGTCCTAAAAGAAAAACAGAATACGGGGGGTAAACTTTAGGCCAGATATAGAAGTTTTTAAGACTTGATTTCCTTTCCGTACAACCCATTAGAGACTTGGTCTGTTGTGCCGGGGCTTTGATTCCGTCATCGAACCTTAATCCACCCTAGGCATGCACGCGACCGGGCTCATAACGTCTCGCGGGGAACTGTACTACCACTCTTGTCATGCCTAGCTTTTCTTGCTTTACCTTTCTGGAGCTTTGGAATTCATAATTCATACTATATCGACTTTGAGGTGATGCTTTTGATTTTGTCATAGAGATTGCCCATTCGCTGTCTCTTTTGTTTCTTGTGGCGTCAGGTCATAACGGACTGCCCCTATTTGAGACCTCCTCTCGTGAGGGTGTTTGGATCGGTTATCGCCTCTTTATTCACCTCTTGCCCCTGGTTTTAGCTAAAGAAAGAAACGAACAGGGACCTCGACTTTCCCCCAAAGCATGGCCAAGGAGAAACGTTGTCCTTTCTCAACGTGGAAAACCTGACCAGGGACGTCGTGTAGTGTGTGATTGCCTCACTCGGGACTCCTTTAGTGACAGGAGGAACATCTTGCTGCCGGGGTAGCACATGGTTAGATTCTAAGGAAAGAAACACTTAAGATACAACCCATTACAGGGGTGAGAGAGCTCCTCACCTTCCGCGTTTACTAAACGATAAGCATTTCCCGGATAAGCTTCTTTTACGACAAACGGCCCTTCCCAATTAGGTTGTAATTTAGACCTAGGACCTGTAGACCGAATGAATTTTCGCTTCAAAATCATATCACCTTTTTGAAACTTACATTCGATTACCTTCTTTTGAAAATAACGCGAAACCCTCTTTTGATTAACGGATACATGATCGGCCGCATTCATCCTCTTCTCATCTAAGAGTTCCAACTGAACCAGCAACGCCTCTCGACGTTCATCGAGATTAAGTTCCTTATCAAGCTGCACTCTAAGGGAAGGGATCAGGATCTCATATGGGAGCACCGCCTCCATCCCGTAGGTAAGAGAATAGGGAGTTTATCCCGTAGGGGTACGGACGGAGGTGCGGTAAGCTCACAGAGCTTCCACTAATCTTTCTGGCCAATCAGAAAACTTGGGAGCTTCACATGTTTTCTTGATGATTTTAAGAAGGGTTTTATTAGTGGCCTCGGCTTGGCCGTTGCCTTGAGGATAATATGGAGATGAATGATGCAATGCAATATTGAACTTCTTACATAGGTCCTTGAGCTCTTGGGAAATGAACTGGGGTCCGTTGTCGGTGATGATGCTGCTTGGCACTCCGAACCGCGAGATGATATTCTTCATAATAAAGCGGCACACCATTGTAGCTTTGATCTCTGTGTACGCCTTGGCTTCAGCCCACTTGGTGAAGTACTCAGTGGCGGTAAGGATAAAGGATTTCTGCTTGATCTGGGAATTAGGATCACCGAGCGGGCCGACAACGTCAAAGGCCCACATAGAGAATGGCCAAGGAGCGGTCATAGGATGGAGAGACGAAGCTGGGGAATGAATTTTATCAGCGTGGAGTTGGCACTTAAGACACCTCCGGACATAGAGGGAGCAATCTTCCTCTAAAGTGGGTCAATAGTAGCCCTGCCTTAGGATCTTTTTCGCTAGAGCCTGGCCATTGACATGACCCCCACACTCACTAGAATGGACTGCTTCAGCCACCTTCCAAGCTTCAACATCATCTAAGCATCTCATGAGCATCCCATTAGTAGCACGCCTGTACAGTTCTCCTGCGACAATAGTATACCTTGCGGTGGCTCTTCTGATTGACTTGCGTTGCTCAGCAGTTGCCCCTTCTGGGAACAATCCCTCCTTACAAAACAACTCGATTTCATGATACCAAGGCAATTCTTCTTCGTCCAGAATCTCTTCTAGCTCTGTTAAAGATACTTCCTTAAGATCTTCCTTCTCAGCTCTTGCCTCTACAGATTTCCTAAGATTGATGAACCAAGGGTCCTGAAGAGAGGGTGCGTCCAATCTCTGAACGACGATAGTCTCAGTGCTCCGACTGAGAGGGAAAGATAGGGAAGAAGCAAGGGATGCCAGAGCATCAGCTAGAATCTTCTGAGAATGGGGAGTATGGATATAGATCAGCTTACGGAATTGCCTGGCAAGGAGCGTGACCAGATCTTGATAAGGCTTGAGCTTGGGGTCACGAGTACGGTAAGTGGTCAGAACTTGCCGTAGGACGAGCTGAGAATCTCCTACAATGTTTAAATAACGCGCGCCTAAGAGGTAGGCGTGCTTTAGTCCGGCCAGGAGAGCCTCATACTCAGCGATGTTGTTGGTAGCAAGAAACCGAAGTTGATAAGCAAAGGGGATGGTCACCCCCTCTGGAGTAAGCAGAACAGCACCGATCCCTCGGCCTTGAGAATTGAGTGCACCGTCGAAGTGCAGAGACCAGAAGGGGTGATGAGAGATAACAGAAAGATGCTCATCAGGGAAATCGTCCTGGATGGAATCAGTGTAAGGAATGGGGAGATGAGCGAGATGCTCAGCAATGGAATATCCTTTGACCGCCTTCTGAACAACAAAGGTGATGTCGAATTGAGAGAGGAAGCTCTGCCAGCGAGCTAACCTACTAGAAAGGACGGGCTTTTCTAAGAGATAGCGAATCGGGTCCATTCTAGAGATCAACCTAACTGGGTGGGCAAGAAAATAGTGTTTCAACTTCTGAGCTACCCACACTAAGGCGGCACAAGTTTTCTCCATAGCGGTGTATCTGGATTCAGCTGGATTAAACAACCGAGAGAGGTAATACGCAGCCCACTCTTTTCCTTCATCATCCACTTGTGCTAAGACCGCCCCTTGGGAGTCCTCAATGACCGAGATATATAGGATTAGGGGTTTCCCAGGGACAGGAGGTTACAAAACTGGGGGGTTGGATAGATATTCCTTCAAGTCCTCGTAGGCCTTTTGACAATCTTCATTCCATTCAAACTTAATCCCCGCCTTAAGCAATTCATAAAATGGACGGCACCTTTGGGAATGTTGGGATATGAATCTTCTAATGAATTGCAATCTACCAATCAATCCTCGAAGTTCCGTAATGTTCTTAGGCGGAGGCATATCCATGACGGCCTGTGCTTTGTTAGGATCAATCTGGATCCCCCGTTTGCTCACTATGAAACCTAACAGCTTCCCTGAGGAGACTCTGAATACACACTTCTTCGGATTCATCTTCAGCTTGTACTCCCTGACTCTTTGCAGTACCTTAGCCAGAATAGAGGGGTGTTCTTCTTTAGTTCTTGACTTCACCAAAATGTCATCCACGTAAGCTTCCATATAGATATGCATCATGTCATGGAAGATGGCCATCATCGCCCTTTGATAGGTGGCACCTGCATTCTTCAGACCGAACGGCATAACCACATAACAGTACGTGCCCCAGGGCGTGGTGAAGGAAGTTTTCTCTTGATCTTCGGGAGCGAGACGGATTTGATTGTAGCCCGAATATCCATCCATAAATGACAACGATTCGTACCCGGCGGTACTGTCGACCAAGACATCAATGTGAGGTAGCGGGAAATCATCCTTGGGATATGCTTTATTGAGATCCCTGAAATCGATGCAAATATGCACCTTTCCATCCTTCTTGATAACAGGGACTATGTTTGCCACCCACTGAGGATATAGAACAACTCTGATGAATCTGGCCTTATATAACTTGTCAACTTCTTCCTTAATCCTTAAGGCCATGTGGGGGTGAAATCTTCTTGACCGTTGTTTGACAGGTGTTGCCCCTGGTTTAAGCACAAGTCGATGTTCCACTAAAGAGGGGTCAAGACCTGGCATGTCCTCGTAAGACCAGGCGAAGGAATCGCTATACTCCCTTAGAACTTTGATTAAATCCTCTTCTACTTGTGGAGGGAGATTAGCAGCAATAATGATGGGCCTGGGGTCTTCTTCGGTTCCCAGATTGATTTCCTTTGTAGGTTCAGCCACTGCTGATGACGGCTCGTCGAATTTCTTAAGTCCTTGCGCGTACAGATCAGCAGTGTCATCTACGTCGATGTCCTCATTAACCGGATCTTTTTCACCCAGGATTTCATAGACGCCGAGTCCGTCATCGCCCCACGCCCCTTCTATTTCTTCTCCATCCTCAATCGTAATTGCCGTAGCAACAAATTCCGGACATTTTAAAAGGGCATGACATCGCTGAGCTAGGTCTTGCAAGAACCTATCAGGAACAGATTTGGGAGGACGCACAAGCGGGCGCGGCTCAGAGGAGGAAGGGTTGGATGACCTAGAACAAGACCCTACTTCTTTAGACCTAACTAATTCTACTTCCCTAGACTCGATAGACCCTAATCCTAACCTAGGAGAAAGGAGACCTAGTGGAAGGGAAGGAGCAGGGGACTCGTGCCCCTGGGATGAGGATGGAGACAGGGTAGCATAATCTTCCACTGAAATCTCCATTTTGAATTTGACGTTTTTTTTTGGAGATTAGCAGAGACTATACAGCAAGATGGAGGAGGCGGGAGCTGCATAGGGAATAGCTCGGGGAAGATGCAATCAAAGAAGGGATCGGAAGATGAGAACCACATCTCGTGGAGTTGGGCGTTGGGAGGAGGAGGAGTGAATAGAGTGGATAGATCAATGGGTGGGAAGTGCCCGCAAGCGCAAGGAACAAATAGAATCTCGGGCGGATCAACAAAGGATAGATTTACCATAACAGGAGGAAGACGGGGTAAGAACTCCCATTGCTGGAGGAGAGATTGAAAGCGGGAGGGAGACCAGGAAAAGACAATCGGCGAGCTCCCCTCCTCCCGTGGATCATCGGCTGGCCGCTTCTTCGGTCTCATTGCATGAGCCGAACCTCTTGCTTCTTTTGGTAGTCTTCTTCATGAAACAACCCCTGTAGGGCTTGACTATAATCAAGCATATCATGTTCTGGCCTTTTTAGTGCCGGCGGAGGACTGGCAATCGGACATACTGTATTTCTCTCTAACGGAGCTGGCGGCAGAGCTAATGTGCCGGGCTGGAGAGGCCCTCGGACAAAGTGCTGACGGTAGTCCCAGGTGAGTGGCCCAGAATCACCCATCATAGATAATGCGGTTTCTTTGTAGCCAAGACCTCTCCTGCCCATCTGTCTTCCCTTGGGTATGGGCTTGGTCATTCCTTGTAATTGTGCACCGAGGCCTCTCCCCGGTTGATAGCCCAGTTTCAGTATAATGTTCTAGCCTTTTGAGTCTCGGATCTGGGGCTTCATCTTGATGTTAACTGGAGTAGTGATGGGCCTAGGAGGTGTATAAGCCCAAGGGAAGTTTAAATCCAGCACTGATATGATGGGTCGGCTGCTTGGCCAAAGTGTAGGAAGAATCTGTTCTGAAATGGCCTTAACCGATTGCACTGTAGATAGGCTTTTGACCTTGACCACCCTCCCTTGGAAAGGGAATTTGACGCACTGATGTGCGGTGGAGGGCACAGCACCGAGCGTATCCAGCCATGGACGACCCAAGATAGCATTGAACATAGGGTCGATGTCTAGTACATAGAATTCTATGGCCATTGTAAGGGGTCCGAGCTCTGCTTGGATAGTGATCACCCCGTGACATGCTCGCCTTGAGTTGTCATATGCTGCTATAGTGGTCGGGGTAGGTCGTAATAACTCTTCGGATATGTTGCAAGCTCGTAGAGTGCTGAGTGGGCATACATTGATTGAAGCCCCTGTGTCAACCAGCGCTGCTTCAATGCTGACTTTGTTCAGAGTGATTGTAATGCAGAGCGGCATCTGCCGTGCTTCCGGAGGTGCTAGCTCAGTTTCTGAAAATGTAATCGCCGGCCCCTTTGAGATAGTAGCCAGTGCGGTTGGTAAACTATCGACTGCCATGTCTTCGCTGACCATTACCTTCTGTAAGAAATCTCTCAGTGCATCCTGATGAAGGGTAGACCTTTTGATCAGCTCCAGCACAGATATTTTAGCGGGCACTCGATCCAGATGATGTAGCAAGTCATATTGAGTACCCGGCAAAGGTTCAGTTTCTGCCTGCTCGACCGTCGATCGAGAATACTGGGGATTAGAAGTAGTAGGGTAGTTCCGATGGAACATCTTCCCGCTTCTTAAGGCGCAACTTGTAGCGGCCGCGGCATCGGTGGATAGCATGATGGGCCCTGCGGGGTGGATGAGCGGTGTAGGCTGTGTAGGGGAGATGATTTGGTGGGGTGTGAGGTTAGTGATGGTGGTGAGTGGTGGTGAGCGGATGATGGGTGAAGGATTGATGGAAGGCGGGATGGTGATGGTGGATGGTACGGATGGAGGGAGTGTTGGTGGAGGTGTCAAGACAGGTGATGGGTTAGGCGATGGCGTGATGATGGTAGCAGAGGCAAGTGGCGAAGGGTATGACGGAGTGGTAGGTGGTAGTGAATTTGTTGGAGTGGGTGTAAATGGGAGGATAAGTGAAGAGGGTATTGGGTGTGAGGGAAGGACGAAGGAGGGGGTAAGAGGATTGCGGTGGTTGTGGTGGAGGGCCATGACTTGCAGTGTGGCGCCATCGTCATCAAAAGACCACTTGGCACTAGGGGCCGGGGGTTGAACTACGTTCACTTGTGCCGGTGCCGGCGGCTGCTGTTGCTGTAGAGCAGGCAGATGACTTGGCATCGGATCTTGATGGATGCCCAGATCCTGAGCCTGTTGTGGTTACTATTGTGGTAGTGGCTGCTGTGGCTGCGGTGCTGGATGCTGCTGCACTTGCTGCCTTGGCGGATACCTTCTTGTCTCTTTGATTTCAACAATGGCCCGATGCATCTCGGCCCAATCGATTCTCTGCCCTTCATGGAGATCGTATACCAGATACCGGAACTGATAACATCCTTCGATAGTGTGGCCTGGCTGCCTATGGAACATGCAATATTTCGTTTGATCAACGGCTGGGTTCCAGTTAGGCCGTTCCGGAGGAAGTTGAATTGCATTCACCGACATAAGAGCTGAGAAGATATCCGTGAGGGTCTCTGGCAGTGGAGGATATTGTGCCCTCTTGGGAGCCGGGAGCTTGTTGTTCGGATTGTTGTTATAGCCGTTGGGTGGAGGGACATTGTGGTATTGTGGAGGTGGTGGTTGTTGTTGTGGAGCGATGAAGGCATTTTGTGGAACGGTGAAGGCAGGCGGAGGGTTTTGTGGAGCAGCTTGAAAGTTCTGTGAAGAGGGATTTTGTGGAGTGCGGGGGTTTTGGGGGAAGCGGAATGGTGCGGCTTGGAATGGAAAGGCGACGGTTTGTACCTGTTCGTTTGTCTAGACCCCCTCGGTAACCGGCCCTTGTGGTTTCTTGTGATATTTGGGCTTTTGGTTTTCAAATAGGACGTGTATGGGAGAATCCTTGAACTGGGTTTGTATGAAGCGCGCCCGACTGTAGAGTTGATGCATGTTAGCTATATCATTCATTGCCAGGATGTTCCTGAAGGTCGGGGTAGCATTTGAAATGAGCAGCTTGACCTTCTCTTCCTCCGGAATGTGGCCATGCACTCTAGCAGCCATCTGTCTCCACCTGTCTGCATAAGTGGCGAACTCCTCATCTGGCTTCATCTTCTCGACTACTAGATCTGTAAATGAGTATTCCGGGCCGACCCTGTCTTGGAACCGCTGGATAAATTTGTCCTTTACTACCTTGAAACTTTCGGCTTCTTCTAGCGGCAAAGAGTAGAACCACTCCAGAGCAACACCATCCAAAGATCGGCGGAATAAGTACGCCATAAGGCGATCATCATATTGGAACTGCGCCGACTCATATAGAAAATCCCTCACATGAATGAAGGGATTGCCGTTCCCATCGTACTTGCGGTAGTTAGGGAGTTCCGATTGCGGAGGGAACAGAATGTTCTGAAAGCTCGGGACAGGAACATCTGCCAAAGATTGTGGGCCAACCCGCTTCTGGAGGAAATCGAGTTGTTGCTGCATGGCGGCCCATTTATCAAGCAAGTCCTGCTCTCGAGAGGGAGCAGGGGTAGTGAAGGACGCTGATTGAATTTGAGGAGCAGATGGAACGATTGTGGCAGAAGGTGGAAGCCCATAGGCAGGAGTGGAGGAATAAACAGTAGAGATGGGGGGCCCATAAGAAGGATATTGGGCCTGAGACTGGCCCAGATTAGAATGGGCTTGAGCCACCCCTTGCTGAGGGCGCAAGAAATCTGAAGGGCCCATGAGAACTTGCGGGGCTATCGGGCCCGATGTATGATGATCCACCTGAGCAAAGGAAGGGACTGGTGACTTCCCTTTATCAAAAGATTGATAGGCTGAGTTGGAAGATTGGCCCGTCTCCATGCCTGTGAAAGTGATGGTACGGGGTTGGACCGGGGTGAGATCAATCGGAGTGGGCTAGACAGAGGGCCCACTAATTCTAGATGGATCGATAGGAGGGTTGGATTTAGAAGGAGATGCGTTGGACCCTTGCATGGCCTGATAAAGAACTTGAAGTTGGGTCGGATCCAATTGGGCCATCATCTAAAGAATGGAGCCCGCGGAAGGAGTGGAGAGAGAAGGGGTAGCTTGACCACCTTCTATAGAAGTGGAGGATAGAAGAGGGGTAATCCCCTCTCTAGAAGAAAAGGTGATAACCCTAGGAGGGTTTTCAAGGAGCCCTTGAGGAAGAGAGTCCTCTTGGGAACGGGGAGGATTGAATGATGCCATGGCGGACTCGAAGAGAGGATTAGAATAGAACTTGACGAAGGAATTGATCCTAGGAGATGATTCGGATGGACGAAAACAACTCCACATGCAACGAACAACCTTGACGATGCAAACAATCAACACAAACAATCACACAATGAGTAACCAAACTCGGATGTTTTAACAAAAGATGTAAGTGATAAAAGATGAAGACACCCCAAGTCAACCAAGTTGTTTAAGATGATGTAGCAAGATTCTTGTGATTTCTCCTTCGGAACTTTAGTGAATTGATTGAAATGTGCTCTCAACAATGGGTTCCTAACAGGAGATGGGTATGGGACTTGGCTTGACTCTAAGTGTAATCACTCCTTCACTTATGCAACCCTCGACACGGGGTGGGAAAGGTACAACCAGCCCGGCGTCCGTGTGGGAATCCACGGCTCGCGGGGACTTATGGAGGTCCCTGGTGTGATTTCCTAGTCGGCCCCAAGGAATATGGAGACGAGAGGTCCTCACAACAAGGTAGGAAAATGTAATCTAAGATATGAATGTATGAATGCCCCTATGTGCACCGGAGTGCATGCAAAGTCTAGCCTATGATCTAACAAACAATGATGCACGCAATGATATGGAGATATGAAACAAAGCAAAGAGGAAGTCAAGTATCACCCAAGCAAAGAGTCACAGCAGAAACTGCGGAAATAAATGCACCTCGGATGCGTACCTGTCTGGAGTATAACGGTCGAGGAACCCTGCGTCAGAATAAAATAACGGTCGAAGACCAGACCGCCAGAAGTAATATAACGCAGGGAGGTAGGACCGTCAAATGAGCCAGAGAGCCAAAATCAACCAGAAGTAACAGGAAAAGACCGTGAAAACTCTCGCAGCAGAACAGATTTGGCGGTCTAATGACCCTGCGTCAGAGGACTCCAACACAGGGACACAAGGCCGTCAGAACGCTCAGAAAACCAGGATCAACAGGAAATAAGAGGAAAACGGGAGGGGAACAACACAAGAGATGATGGCAGGTTTAACAGGAATCAAAAGCACGATTGGCACAAGTTGTCCCACCGTGATCGCCAAAAAATTATCTGTTGATTTTATTTTGCTTCTCTATCTTCTTTTTCTTGGGGTCTTAATGATGATATGTAGCAAGATGACAAGTAAATAATCAAAGCTCTACACTCAACCTATGAACATGTGATCATGAACCTAGGAAACCAAAGCAAGCTGTAGCATGGGCATGCTATCTCAACCAAACTAAGCTAAGGAATAAAGGAAAGACACACGCCGGGGCGTGGAGCAAGGAGTAAATAGAAACACACCGCAAGGGGTGGAACAAGCAAGGAAATAAAAGATGTGAGATGCGAAAGAGAAAGCTAATGCCCAATACTTAAAAAAGATGTGATCGCCACCAAAGTAAAAACAAGCCGAAGACTTGAAAATATCTTGGAAATAGGTGGATGAAGCACCCGCCCACGGGAGAGGAAAGATCAAAGAAACCTGCAGGTCAGCTGAAAGCAACGGTCAGAACCCTATGCGTCACTTGGAAGTGACGGTCGCTCGATAGACCGCTGGAAGAATCTGACGCGCCTGCACAAGACCGTCAAATAACCTGCAGTAGCATAGCGTGAATCCTTTTAACTCCAACTCTTCCAGCCAGCTAGAAGACTTGGGCCTCGTACTGGTGGACCTGTAAACCTGCCAATGACGTGGAAAGCAAGAGAAAACAACCCAAATTAGCCCTTTAGATAATATAGCATCAAATCTTCAATAAACACAATATCATCAAAAGGAAAGGGAAATATCAGGAAGTTTTGGTTTTTTAACCCCTCTGGGCGTTTTAAAAGATTGGGAGGATGTTTAGATGATGGAAACCAGTTAAAAACGTGGAGAAAGGAGAGAAATAATGCTTATGATGAAAGGGAGATGGAAAAGGAATTCAATATGCAAATATGAACTTTGAAACCAAGAGGAACAGATACTCCCTTCACCAGGCAGCAAACGAACGTGAGAAGCACTTCTCCTTGATCAAACGTGACTCTAAAATGCGGCAGCACTTCGACGTAAACTTCAGAATTTCCTCTTTTTGAGCATGAAGTTAAGGGTTCTATTTATAGACCCTCAGGTCGAGCAGAGGAAAATCCAGCAAGATAAAGGGATAACTCTTAACAAATCCTTGAAGATAATATCACCAAGAGTCCATAGAATCAAACAGAAGGTCCTGAGGATCAGATTTGGAAGAGATATCGTCAATCCAAGTTCTTATCTCGACCACAGAGTAGCAGAGAAAAGGCCTGAACTGCTAGGACTCTCTGAAGGAAGTAACGACTGCACGACAGACCGCCACAGTGAAATAACGTATCAAGGAACATCCGTTACTTTCAACCTTATCCCAAAGAGAGAAAATTAACAGGAAGAAGATCAAAACAATAGGACTCTGTAAAGAAAGCAACGGCCAAGGCATGGGGCGTCAGAATGAAACAACGGCTGCACGACAGACCGTTATATTCAACATATAGGCCAAAGGATAAGCTTTGGAACAAGACCTCAAGCTTCAGGACTCTTCAAGGAGCAACGGCCCAGGACCCATCCGTTATAAGGAAGAAACGCGCCTGGGACAGACCGTTATTATCAATGGAGTTCAAAAGAAGGAATGAAGGTTTTGCTAAGCTTTAGTCAAAATGAAATGCCACAAAGAGCCACATCCGATCAAAGAGTTAAGACCCAAGAAATGATCTTCAACTAAACAAAGAGACTCGATGAAGAGTGAACAACTCGGAGCATCATATATGATAAATAAAGAGATGACCCGACTTATTGGTCATAAAACGGGTGTCAACAGCAGTACTTCTTCTTATTCCGTGAATTAGGATCCGACTTCATCCGCGAGGGCCACTTGAGGAACGGCTCCTCGCGAATCTCCATCAAGATCTGGTCGGGCGGGGCCGTCAGGGGCGTGTAGTGGCGGTAGCCGCCCCTTTCCTTCTCGGAGTGGTCGCGGTGGTCTCCATCACGCCGCTCTCGCTTGTTTCTACCCTCGCGCGGTGGGTCGGCGGTTCTTTTGCGGTCGGGCTGGTCGGTCCCGATCGCGCGGCGTAGGGCCGCGGTGTTCTCCTCGCAATACGCGTGCTTCTGGGCTAGCGCGAGGAGATCTGGAAGGGTCGTCGGAGCCTCGACTCCGAGCGCTTGCCCGAGGATGTGATCCCGCATCCCCTGAGTGAGTGCCGTGGTGGCAATGCCGACGTCGAGGTGGGGGATCCGGAGAGCCTCCGCGCGGAAGCGAGAGATGAAGTCCCATAAAGCCTCCTCTTTCCCCTGCCTGAGGGCGAGCATGGTTTCTGTAGATTTGGCTACCTTTCGACAGCCCACAAAGTTCTCCTTGAACAACCTCTTGAGCTGCTGGAAGGAGGAGATTGTCCCAGCCGGCAGGGACTCGAACCACGCCCGGGCGTTCTCCCGAAGAGTGGTGACGAACGCGAGGCACTTTACGGTGTCTGAGGCCCGGTGGAACACTAGGTGGGATTCAAAGCCATGCAGGTGGTCGGCCGGGTCGGTGGTGCCGTCGTAGAAGGCGAACGATGGCAACTGAAGCTTTGGCGGGATGGGGGCTTCCATGATCTCCCTAGAAAAGGGAGCGTGGAAGTCTTGGTCGTCGTCGATGAGGCCGCGATTCTTGGCGGCCAGGAGGACGTCGTCCAGGTAGCGGGCCTTGTCCTCTATCTCGTCGAACCGTTGGAGCCGGCGGTCCATCTCCTGATTGGAGTGGAGGGGGCTGCGTCCCCTAGACACGGGTACGCTGCGGTGACGAAGGCGCGGGACGCTCCCGTGCATGCCGAAAGTTCTCTCCGGCCTGACCTCCTTCGCCTTCCCGTCGCTCGGGTGGGGCGTGCTGGGGCCTCTGGTCCCGGAGTTCCCGACAGAATTCCGCCAGGACTCGGACTTCCTGGCGGAGATCGTCTAGCTCACCTAGGTTGACCTCCTGTCGGGGATGCGCGGAAGAAGCTTCTTGCGACCCCTGGTGGGAGTTGGGTCCCTGATGGGATCCCCGCCCTCGGTTACTGGTGTTGCGAAGGCTTCCACGGGGTGCCATAGCTTTTCGCTCGAGTTCCCACAGACGGCGTCAAGAAGTGTAGCGGCAGGAAAATGGTCCCTAGGCCACGTACCACCTTCTCTATTTATTTGTTGAGGGAATCGTCTCACGCCCGTGGATGCCTGCACACACCAAGAAACCAGAAGGGCGTCAGAAAGAGTCCCGGGTGCTACCCCAGGGGACAGCCCTCCGATGCTTAAGTCAGCAATGGATTAATGAGCAATAGAGAGGAGCAAAGTAAGAAAGAAGTAGAGGCCGTAGTAGTCGATCCAGAAGACGTGTAGATCCTCTGTACGCGTGCTCGCCGCTCCCAGTGGGCTCTCGGAGAGTGCTCGCTGGGTGGTAAGGCCGCACAGGAGGTAGAGGCTCTCTGGATGTAGATGGCCCTCTTGTCGTCGCTGTTGGTAGGGCAGCTCTCTTCTTAGTAGAAGGCTCTGGGGCAGGAGTATCCTCTTGCGTAGTCGTGTGGGGTTTTTTAGTAGAAGAATCTACCGTGCCCCTCTCTATCGTCGATGTCCCCTTTATATGGGGTTGTCCTAGTGCGAGGGCCTCATCCCTTGATAAGGAAGGGTCCGTTTAGTTGAAGCAACGTTCCCCGCTACGTCGGCGGGAGTTTCCCGTTGGAGGGCGATAGCCCCGGCGTCGGTCGTTTCCCGGGCGAGTCTTGCGGCACTCATGGCGCGTGCTCGCCCGTTGCGGGGTCAAGGCCGGCGTCGTGGGGGCAACGGTCGGTCGTCGGAGCGTCCTCCGGCGAGAACTGCGCTTGGGCCGGCCTCACCGGTGTCGCGGAATCCGATACTCCGTTGGGCCGGTCGTCTTTTTATCGGGTCGAACATGTGTGTCCGTTCCTCGATTGGACTTAGCGCGTTCGAGCCTTAATGGACCGCTCGCGCCTGGGCCGTTCCTAGATCAAACCAGGTTTACCCTCCTCAATATATATAAAAATTTAAAACTGCCTTCCAGACTAGGTGATCTCATGAAATCTCTATGGAACTCAACTTGAGGGTAGATTATTCATCCCTACACTTAAGCATTTAAACTACAGTCAGGTTATGGCAAGGGTATAATTGTATCTATTTAGATCTATTCAAGGTATTTTAGATAATTCATATAAATCAGGAATATATATACAAAAAATAAAGGTTACAGGGTCTAAATGTAAAAAACCCTTAAAAATTTTTGACCATCTCTTTCCTGTCTTGAGATCTGTGTCATATGTCATAATAATCTATCTCAACCTAGATTATGGAGAGAATCTTCCCCTATCTCCCCTCTTATAAAAATGATTATATCGTTTTAAAGATTATAATAACTGAGAATCTCTCCTCCACACAAAGGGGCGCAGTGTGCCTCGGACAGGAGAGTAGCCCAAGTCTTCCGTTATAATCGGGTAATTCACGCGCGGAGAGAGGGAGGGAGAGAGAGAGGGAGAGGTGGGGGAGGATGTTCCAGGACGTGTCGAGCAGCAACACGTACAACTACGGGGACGCCCTCTACTGGGACGCCCGCTACGTCGAGGAGGGCGGCGCCTCCTTCGACTGGTACCAGCGCTACTCCGCCCTCCGCCCCCTCGTCCGCAGGTTCGTCCCCACTTCCTCCCGCGTCCTCATGGTCGGCTGCGGCAACGCCGGTAGGTGAATTCCCTCCCTACTCGTCGCCCTTTATTGCTTTTTTTTTCCTTTTCCTTTTTGTATGTCTCTGTTTCCATTTGCTCCGTCAAGATGGCGATTGTGAGGGCTTGAGCTGCAGCGGTGGATGTTGTAGAGAGAGCGGGAAAAAAAGTAGCTGGGGATGCTCTAGAGAGAGGGGGGAGAAGAAGGTAAAGTTTCAGCATGACCTGCTACAATTCCAATGCCGGAGGATGGATCAACATGTGAGCCTTGCAGTATCATAATTCATGGCAAGTGAGTATCTTGGGTATAGAACAACTGCCGATTTCCAGTTGGATGTTCTGGGTGGGTGCTGGGTGATGCTCGCCTTTGTGGTTGAGGGGTGGGGGGCGGGCTTTTGGTCGAACAGACTCCATAGTAGGTATGGTGGGGCAAGAATATGAAGTCGAAGCAGAACGCTAGTGCAGAAGGAGAATGAAGAAGTAGAATCAAGGTGTCCAGGAAATACTTCCGGAAGAAGTCATGGAGAAATAAGATATAATATTCTGAGGTTACTTCTGGTAGGCGTGTGTGGAGTTGATCACTTGTTCGTTTGCGGATAAGGAATTTTGACCTTCCTGCCTTCTGCTACAAACATACATATCCAATTAGAAGCGTACTAGCCCAAAATTGTACCTCACCTTGCCACAAAACCAGGTTAAGCACGGAAGAAATACTACCTGTGGATGCACACAAATCTGGGTGTCTCCTCCCGAGGTCAGGCCGCCGGAGACCACATTGATCTCCACTCCTAGGGGGTGGTTGTCAGTCTACTCGGGGGCGTCCTTCTCCCTTGCCACGAACTGGCCCAGGTAACCTCTACAGATGAGGCCCTCGATGTCGCCCCTCAGATGGCCGCATTCTTCGAGGTTGTGGCCGTGTACGCGGTGAAAGGGATAGCACTTCCGCCTGTCCTACCACCGGGGGTCGGTTTTTAGGGTAGAGGGCCAGCGGACGTATTCCTTGCCCTTTATCTCCTGAAAGATCTAGTAAACTAAGGCAATGACAGGGTATACCGGTCAAACTGGGGCGGGGGCTCCCGCCGGTAACCGTCCCATCGGCCTTGCTTGTGCTCCGGCCGGGGTGGCCGGTCGGCGTGACATTTCTTGTTTTCTCCGTCTTCTTGGGTTGCCTGGCATGCGTCCAATACCTCCTCACATTCTTCGTGCTGCAAGGCCATGGAGATGAGGTCCGCCTGGGTGGCGGGTGGGTGCAAGACGAGGTCTCGCTGGAGGGACGCGACCCTTGTTCCCTGGGTCAAGGTGGTAACGACGGAGGCCACGTCGAGGTGCAGAACGCGCACAACCTCAGACTGGAAGTGGGCGACATAGTTGCGGAGGGCCTCACCACGATTCTACCTTAATGCTAGAAGCCCAACAGTTGTCTTCGGCCTCCGGCGAAGCTCTGCTTAAAGAGCTTGCCAAACTACTGAAAGCTAGTTATGATTCCTGGGCTGAGGGCTTGGAACTAGGCTTGGGCGCCGTCTACTAGAGTGGTGGCAAAGGCGCGACACTTGATAGTGTCGGAGGCTCCCTATAGTGTCATAAGGGCCTTGAAGTTGTTGAAGTGGTAGGCGGGATCTCCCAGGCCATCATAAGGCTTCATGTTGGAGATCTGAACCCGCATGGGGAGGGGTGCTCCCAGAATCTCCTTAGAGAAAGGAGAGGAGGAGTCTTTGTCATCAGTACATACCATTCCTCTCTCCCCTAGGAGGGCGCGGAGGCAGCGTTCCTATTCATCCAAGTGCCGTTGGAATTCGTCCCGGAGTTCCTCCACCTCAGGTCTCTGGGATGTCGCGGCTAGACGCAACAACATTCCTGTAGACGACAAAGGTAGAGGAGATGCAGGAGGGGTGTACCTTGGTTCGGTGGGAGTGGAAGATGCCTCGCCCTCCTGGCGATAGGGCGGTTGAGGGGAGATCTGGCTATGAGCACCTCGGTGGTAGAGACATCTCCTTAGGAGGGTGAAGTGTTCTCCTATGCTTTAACCGCTATGAGGGGGAGCTCTTGCTAGAGCTAATGAAAGAACGTTGGGATCCCTCCTCCTGTGGGAGGTGGGAGAAGACGAAGTTTAGTATGAGATCCATTTTTCGGTTGAGACTAGCGATCTGGTCCCTCCTCTCTTGGGGAGGGGAAGAGTTACTCTTATCAAGGGGAATAGGAGGCCGGGAGGACTAAGTTTAGGGGGCCCAGTTGGCTTGAGATTTCCCCCCTACGACCTCCTTCCCCTTGGCAACTCTGTTTGACGCCTCCTTTCTTGACTGCCTACTGTTGTTGGTCCGGCGAGTTATGGCATTGCAATTGCATTGGCACATACGGCGCCAAGCTTGTAGCGGTGTAGAACTCGCAAGCTTCCTGGACCGTCAGATGACCAGGGAGTTTGTCGCAGGAAAAGGTGAGATCTCGCCCTAGTCAGAGGACCTGCCACCAGAGGAAGACACAGATCAGGGACCCTCGCGGTCCCCAGAGGTACGAACACTCTTCCATACCAAGGGAGGTCCATTCCTCCCCAGAATTTTTCCTTCTCTCTCCTAGTGCTAAAGTATTGGAGGCTTTTTCCCTGGGAAAGGATCTCGGGGCCCCTTGATCTGTGTCTGCCTCTGGTGGCAGGTCCTATGACTAGGGCAAGATCTCATCATTCCTTGTGACAAAATCCCTGGCCATCTGATGGTCCAGAAAGTTTGCAAGTTCTACACCGCTACACTACCAATCCGGCTGGCCTATTTACGGCCCTCATTTCTGAGAAAGTTCTCCTAGGTCACCTGGTGTAGCTTGAAATGTGGAAAATAGTGGATCATGTCGCCTGACTCTAAGTGCTAAAGCAGTCACCAATGGTCACATCTATGTGCCAGATCAACTGTAGACGTGGCCGTGTTCTACCTCATGAGGGTTCTCACCTTCAAACACTGCACAAATTAGTAGCAGAACACAAGTAGGCAGTTTTATCTTCCATGAAAGATGGTTATGTTCTGCTCCACTTCCAGAGCCTTTATTGATTCAATCGTGTTCCTTGAAATTACAAATTCTTTAAAATCCTGTTTTTTAAATGGTGAGGAAGAAGATATTTAGGTTAAACTCATTAAAGTGAAATCAGGTCTCCCCATTTTGAGAGGTATTATGAAATCAGCAATTTGGGTGAAGAAATAGTAGATGAAGCTTGTACTTTACTCTAGAAGGATAGGATTGTAGTTAAGACCACCTTAGGGATGAAACATCCTAAATTATTTGTGGCAGCTGAGGATAGATACATAAGGTCGAGACTACTATGAATTAACTGAAAACAAAGTAGATTGGTGCCCCAAAATGAGGACTTTAGGAGGAAGAAGTTGAGACTACGCTAACCTCTTCATTGCTATCAGGAATGTAAAAAGGGATTAGTATTTCTGAAAAATCTGAACCACATACACAAAATCTTCTGAATTTGATGGCTGATCCAATTTCTGAATGCCCGATCAGAGGGGAAGTTGTTTCTGAAGAGGATCATTAGAAAAGGTCCAGTCAACCTTTGGTATCCCGACTCCAGCATGAGTGGCTTCTCTTCAGAACCTGTCAGAAGTCCAATTCATCCCCCTTGGTCGTACCTCCTGCCCTCCTCTGGTCTATCGCCACTGCCAACAACCTCAATGCCACGCACGAGCCATGCCGTCCCATCCATCCCCATGGCATGCAGAAGCTCCAACCCACTGCCTCCTCCCAGTCCGTGGTTCTGTGATACCTCCTTCAACCTTGATGCTGCACACAGTATCCACTGTGTGCCTCCTTCCAGCCTGTGCTGCAACCAAGCATCATATACAACCATGCAGTGGCAGCAGAAGGCCCCAAGAAATATGTGGGGACAATGGATGCATCTGTTAAAATTTTGTTTCTTCCCCCATGGTTGACATACATGAAAACAAGCCCATCTCACTACCATCATCTTTTTTCCGTGGTTTGTCTCCAATCTTTAAATTCTAAAGATGATTTCTTGAGGGCCAATAGCTCTTATTTTTCTTTTGGTTGAACAAAGCTTCTTATTTTGAAATTTTCAGCCTCTAGGAGGATCTGACCCTTGGGTGCCTTCTGTTTCAGTATCGATTGTTTATTTGCCTAAATGCCTCTCTCTGATGTTCTACTCTGGCATTCTCATTAGATTAGTTGTCATTCATAGATGTAGACCATGACAACAGAAACCTTCATCATTGAGTATCTGGTTAGATTCCTCTGATTGTGAAGAATACTTCTTTCTCTAACTGGACTCTGCAATCTTTGCATACCATGAAGAAATCTTTGAGGGTTTAACATATTTTGCTCATTTTGCATTGTATTTGTCTGTACGCATCCATTCTGTCTGGACTGCACCTCTATGCGGCCTTTACACTTCCTTCACAGATCTCTTGTAACATAGGCTTGTTATAAAGTAGGGCTGTCAATGGGCCGGGCCAGCCCGACAGGCCCGCGGGCCTGGCCCGATTTCGGGCTGGGCTGCAAGATCTTTTTCGACCCACGGACTTTTAGTCGGGCCTGAAAGCCCGGCCCGACTAGGCCCACGGGCCGAGCTCGGGCTTTGAATTTTGCCCACGGGCCGACCCGTTCCTTTTTTTTATTATCACTTCAAATTTTAAAAATTACTTAATTAAAATTATGTTATTTTACTTAATTAGATAATTTAAAACTCTCTTTTCATACAAATTATGTAATTAATATCAAAATTTTAATTAATTTAATAAGATTATATATTTTATATTGTTAAATATATTAATTTTTATTATTTTATTTAAGTTGTCGGGCCGGGCCGGGCCTTAGTCAGGCTTTGTATTTTTTAAATAGTGTCGGGCCCGACCTGGCCCGGCCCAACACAAGTCGGGCCTGGGCCGGGCCGACCTAAGCCCGGCCCGCGCCCGGCCCATTGACAGCCCTACTATAAAGGGATTGGCCAGGATTAGGGCTGTCAATGGGCCGAGCCCGGGCGGGCTTAGGTCGGCTCTGCCCGAGCCCGACTTATCAAGATTAAGGCTCGAGCCCGGCCTGGGCCCGACCTATGTCGGGCCGGGTCGGGTTGGGCCCAACATTATGTAAAAAATACAAAGCCTGACTAAGGCCCGGCCCGACAACTTAAATAAAATAATAAAAATAATAAAATTTATATAGTTAATAATATAAAACTTATAATCTCACTAAATTAATTAAAATTTTGATATTAATTACATAATTTGTGTGAAAAGAGAATTTTAAAATTTCTAATTAAGTAAAATAACATAATTTTAACTAAATAATTTTTAAAATTTGAAGTGAGAATAAAAAAAGAGAACGGGCTGGGCCGGCCCGCGGGCCGAACTCAAAGCTTGAGCCTGGCCCGCGGGTCTAGTCGGGCTGGACTTTTAGGCCCGACTAAAAGTCTGCGGGTCGAAAAAGACCTTGCGGTCTGGCCCGAAATCGGGCTAGGCCCGCGGACCTGTCGGGCCGACCCGGCCCATTGACAGCGCTAGCCAGGATAGTCAAATGCAAATCTATATCCGAAATTCCCGCAGATCTGAAACGTATCCAAAATGAAGACCCAATCCACAATGGTCCAAACATGTTTTCAGAAATTTTCAGGCTCAAATGTCTCAGATCTGATTTCAACTCAGATCAGAGCTTATAAAATCTGCTTTCCTAAATTCTACACACCATCCAGTTGGATATAAATGCAGTAATACAATGACTTGGAGCATACGGTGGAAATTTCTCAAACAAGTCATTGTATGGCATAATTGAGTGAGAGAATGCGTAGTTCTTGACATGCAAAGAGATTGTAGGATTGAATCCCTTCTCATAATCAGAGCCAGTTTGGTTAGTGTCTAGTGAGAGGATAACATCAACTAATCTAGACAGAAACAGAATCCAATGGAGCCCAAAATGATGATCATTACTGTCCCATTTGCAACAGCACATAGAAGGTCTTTGGCTGCTTGGTGATACATTGTCTATTGAGTCAATATGTCTGGAAGGTGATGGGATCTTTATTACACTTTACCCCTTAGTTCTAAAACCTGAAGGAGATGTTGCTGTTCTTTCGTAAATAATAAGGTGAGAAGAGCTCAAGAGCTATAGCATGGGATTGCTTCGCATGATACCACATCCTATTTGCTGGAGCCTATGACTTGAAAAAAATGAAAATATGTTCCATGGGAGAAGTTGAAAGTGTCAAAATTGTCATGCACTCATGTCAAAGACTAAGCAGAAGGCCCTGCAGACAAATGGGAGAAACCAAAGATGAACGCTCAAATCTGTGTATCTATAGTTTGTATCCACAGTTAATAAAACAAAGTGAAAAGCGTGAACTCATCTCATATTATTGCATGCAGTACCTCCTTATAAAAAAAAGGTGATATGCCCTACCATTTTTTATTAAAAAAGGCAGTGAGATTGTCCATGTTGTGAACTCTTACTAGTGTCTAGAGTGTGTGGTTATCCTTCTTTTGGCACTGGCAGGTACAACCTTTTTCCCCCTTCCTTTTTAAGCTTGTCACCTGGTTGCCCTTTCTTTCTCTGTGGCTGTTGAAAAGATTCTTTTATGTAGTTATGTCAGAGGACATGGTGAAAGATGGCTATGAACAGATAATGAATATTGACATTTCGTCAATTGTTATTGACATGATGAGAAAGAAATATGCACATGTTCCTCAGCTGAAATGTATCCTTCTTCAGTTTTTTTTTTAAATCAAATGTCAAGGACATTCTAACTCTTTTGGAAAGCCTATGGGATATCTGCAAGTCTATTCTTTAATCATTTATAGACATGCAGATGGATGTTAGGGACATGAGTTTCTTCACTGATGAATCATTTGACAGTGTAATTGACAAAGGTATTTATGCCCACTTTCCTTTATATTTTCCCACGCATTTCACTAGATTCTAACTTAATGTGCTTCTGACTACTGTTTTAATGTGCTTATTGTCATGATGATCCTTATGTAGGGACCCTGGATTCTTTGATGGTATGAGAATACTTGGAATATGCTCATAATTGCTGCATTTGCTATTTAAGCGTGATCTGATTCTCTTGATGCTTTTGATGTTAGTGTGGGATCAATGCTCCAATAAGTGCTTCCCAAATGCTAGGGGAAGTGAACAGGTTGCATATGAATTGTAGTATTGAATCTTGTTGCCTAAACTATTGGTCTTACTGACAATTTGATGGTTTTCTAACAATTTTTCATTTTCAAAATGTGTAGGCTTCTTAAACCTGGGGGAATTTTTATGTTGGTATGTCCTAGAATCTCAGTTTGCAATTGTTGTGCTTTTTGATGTACTGTAAGCTTAATGCTGTTAGTCCATTATTGTTACAGATAACTTATGGTGATCCCTCAGTTAGGATTCCTCATTTGAACCAGGAGGGATGTAGTTGGAAAATAATATTGTACATTATACGTGAGTGAAAAAGTCGATCCCTATCTATCTACTTTGTGCTTGCAATTTTTTAATTTGCATGTTTTTTCTGAAAGTGGGTGCAATTTCTTAATCTTTGTCACTTTGCCTGTTTCTTATTTCTTGAGAACTACTCATTCTTGTACTGTTTCTTGGCTCTCCTTTTGCTATGGTTTTGGTGAAGACCTCGTTTGCTCTCAGTCAAGGCTGAGGAGAGCTTTTGTGCTGTCTTGTCCTTTCTTAAATATTTTGCTTTTATGTTAGGGCCATAGAGCTGACTTAGGTATTTTTTTTGAAAGTAAGCCATGGATGTAAGGATATCTCAGATGGCTTATTTGGTGTTGTTGATATGCACTTTCATGGCTGTGATCAAAAGACACTTAGAAGGCATCAGAGGATTAAAATTTTGAGGAATGCTTGTTGCCACACTTTTTGCCACTGCATTTGCCACTCTCATCTCGGCTGTATGATCTCATGTGAGGTTGGCCTGGATTTTTGAGTTCAGTGCTTTAAATATTCTGAATGTGTCAAATAGCGTGATAGGAAGAGTGGCATCTCAGCATTCTTTAGATGGTCTGATGTGTAAGGCTTGAAAATCGGACGATGGAAAAGAAGGTGGCGAATAGAGTGATAAAAAAGTGGCATCTTAGCATTCCTCTAAAATTTTTAGATAGTCTTTTAAGTATGTAAGGCCAAGGTTGTCTGTATTAATATCAGATTATGGCTTGTTTAATGACCTAGATTGGTATCAGATTGTGATTTGTATGATATATTATAGAATATTTTGGGATGATCTTTTAAACATATGATATGGCAGAGAGTTTGTCAGAATCATAGATCATTTTGCACTCGTGTATTGTGGATCCCACATCTCAGATTGTATAATAAAAGACTGTTGCAAGGAATATGATGCTTTTGAATAGAAGGATACACACATGCGTGATTAACAGCTAGCAAGACCAGAGGAAGGGAACGGGAAACGTATACTATCAAAGTTCTTAAACAAGCAGCCAGTATGACTGACAGTTTTAGTGTACAAGGGGAAAGAGTTATTTGTGATATTGATGTGTTATTGATGTGTTTTAAGTTAGGATGTATGACTTAATATCACATAGTTTCTTGATTTCCAAAACAGAGTTAAGTCCTTAATATCACTTGGTGTCTTGAATTCCAAAACTAAGTATTTATTACTTAAAAATGGCTTCAGCAATCATAGGGATCAAACAATGCCACTCTAACATGCGAAAAGTCTCATGTTCCGGTCTATGTTCTCCACTTGAATTTTCTTTGAGTTGGACTTCAGATTGTGCTTTACTAGGAGGAAACTTTTCTGTACATGTCCTGCAGTGAGTTGTATGTTGGAAAGTTTTGACCTTTATCCATGCAGAGGATGATGGTATGTGGAATTCCAAGAAGGTATTTCCCCCATTTTTAAATTCCTTATAAACGTAAAATCAAAAAACTTTTATCTTGCATTTTTAGAAATTAATCTCGCAAACTATAAAGTTATAAACCTTTATATTCTAGTCCCTACTGTTTTCTTCTATCATGTTTTAGTAACTTAACCATAGTTTAATGTTAACCCAAGTGATAAATTACCCTTCTATGCTTACTAGCTTTCTCCACGACCCCTCTCCCCCACCTTTGCCCCTGCAATCACCAACACAGAGGATGATGGCAACACAACAATGCAAACCTCCTGACCTTCTCCCTCCTTCATCTTTCTTTTTTTTTCCTTACTCTTCTTTCAGTGTATTTTGTCTTTTTCTTTTTCATGCTTTTCTACATTGCAAAGTTAGTACTTACAGTTCACATCATTATGCTTTGGTTCATTTTTTCTTGATCTATGTTGTTTAATTATCATTATTTTCCTGTTATCTTATTACTTCTGTTGGACCCATTGCCTATTGGCTAGCATTAGGTGGAAACTTTGGCACCTTCTATGAAAAGGCACCCCGCCATTTGCTTACAAAGTATTCTCGACTAACTTGGTAATACAGATAGAGTTGAAGCTGATTTGTTATCCAGTGAAAAAGGAACTCTGAGAATGAAATTTCAATTGCTAGAATACTATCTTTATGAATGTGTCAAAATGTTGGTGTAGATCCAGGAGTTGACTTGGATTACCCAAATTCAGTGACACGGATAAACAAAATGTTGTTGATGTGCTATTTTTGAGAATGCTAGATCAAGAAATGGGGAAAATAGAAGCACTTTCAGGGAAGAACAGTTCCTGGAAATGGATGATTCATGTGCTGGAGAAGTTTTGGATTTTAGGGGACAAAGTGTCTGAAAGAAACTTGGCTGTTATTTAAATTGAATAGGATACATATGTAAGCATGATTTGATGAAAAATTCCAAATATGGAAGCAAAGGTACTTTTTCCACACGCACTGCAGGCTGAACCAGTAAAGGGGCCGACAGGGTCATCACTCTTTCACACATGAATAGCCAGCTCTTGTAAAACAACGCCAAGCTGACGAAATGATTTGCATGTGGTCATGATTCCTTTATCGGGTTCAATCCTATTTTAGAAGTTTGACAACTAAGTTGCATGTCATTAACTGGTACAGAAACTCGAGATTCGCCTTGAAGAGGAAAATGTTTTATAGTGTATGTATTTGGTGGACGTGATGTGGAGCTCCTGAAGAGGTTGGGTGAACAGATGCTATCAATGCCTTTCTCAAAATGACTAAACCGGATATATTAGTTCCCCAACATCCTTCACTAGTGGGATTTTTCACATTGGGAACTTTTGAGTGAATTGTGTAGATTTTTAACTCATTGGCAATTCTTCGTTAAACTACCACTCTCACAACGTATACTTTTGGATGCAGACAATAGAGTTTTGGAAATGTCAAGTTAAATGTCGTGTCAACCAGTTGAACAAATGGGACATCTTTTTATGAAAGTTCCCAGTCATGACTATCTATAACTAAAACGAAAGTGCTATGCTCCCTCTGTTTCTTCTCTGGATTACCAGTTGCTATGCTTTGATATCAAAGGTGATTGTAACGTGGGAGCCCATCTATGTTCACAAAAAATTCACTCTCACTTCTCGGCAGTATCTCAGTTGGTCAAACAAGATCTTGGAGAGATCTTTTGGAATATGGGTTAAGTTTCTAAGCAACTGCTCATCTCAAAGGGAAAAGAAGCCAGGATTTGACTCTTTCAATGATAACTGACATCTCCATTTGATTCAGTTCAGCTAATTACTCTTACCAACTCTTGTTGACAATAGACTTTTCATGTTTTTGATGGTTGTAACTCTTAATTTTTCTTCTTTTTCTCGTCCCAGCCAGACCAGGCTTTGAAAGTGCAGTAGGTTGTAGTTCGCCAACCATGTCATACATGGAACCTGTTCCCCTTACAGAAAGGGGCCTGCTTCCTACAGGTTTCGCTCCGGAAGATCCTGATTCCCACTATGTTTACGTCTGTCAAAAGATGCAAGGATTGGCTGGGCTTCCAGCTGCAAATATAGAACAGGTGATGGACAACTGAGCGACAGTAGAACGGCCTCGGTGTTCCAGATAGCCCGTTCCAACCTGGCACCATGATCAATATACGATGAGTGTTTGGCAATTATGTTGCTTTCTTTCTCATCTAGGAGACAGGTTCTACTTGTTGGCTGTGAAAACTTTGCAATGTGGCGGTCCTGCTAAGATTGGTTGTTGCCACTCGGAATGGACTTCCAGGGAACTTCCTGCTGAAATGCTATAACTACATTGTAGTCGGTGTTGGGTTGATCTTGAATTTTTCTCATTTGTTGCAACTTCCTTTCTCCACTACAGTTGTAAACAAAGCGAACAATAAACACATATATCCATTTACCGTGCTTGCGCTGTTGTTACATGTCCTTGTATTGGATCGATGTCTGGTTGTTCATCTCGTAGTGGAGCTATATCTATGGGATTAAAATCTCTCTCTCTCTCTCTCTCCACACGCACACCCCCTGTGCAATGCGCACCGAGGATCATGGTTCGCCGTGACACCGGATTGGGTTGACTCGGTTCCCCGACGGCACATACCGTGTCACGGCTGTCTCAATGTGGCTCAGTTTTTTTTTTTGCACTAGTACGAGGAATGAGCAATTTCTCTCGGATGAATAGTAAAATGAGAAACGAAGAGTATCCAATAATACTTTCACAGATGAATAGCAAAAATGAGAAACCTCGTTGTCGCAACCTCCCTCTCGGCCCCTCCTCCCTCGCCCTTCATCCTCTCCTCCTCTCTCTCCTCTGTAGCCTCCCTGACCTCCCTCTCTCTCCTCCTCCACCGTTGTGTCCCCCTCCTCCCTCGTCACTGTCGTGGCCTTTCCCTCCTCTCGCCTCTGCATACTTGTGTAGTTAACTTCCATTCAAGATCAAGGTTCGTGATACTATTAGATCAGAGCATGCTTGTTCCTTGGCATTAATGTAGTGTACCGGTCCGTGCCGGTCCAACTTATCTTTGCGATCTTTCTTTTTTGGCCCACACTTTCAACGAGAGAACTTGTACCATACCAGTGACTCCACATTAGTTTTTCCCTGGTACAATATGGGTCAACCGACTCACATCGGTATAGTATAAGTCAACAAACATCGTTCAAGATATAAAGAATACCCGAGTCCGGGCTGCATGCAAAAAGAAATCCAAGGAACAACCGAAAGGGAAGGGAGAAAACAGAGAAATAAGAGAGGGGGAGGCGTTGAGGATCGAAGCAGGGACGACTGTCCGCTGCCCTTTCCCCCACCTTCCCCTACTACATCGAGCTCTCTCTCTCTCTTGCTCTCTCCTCTTTTCCTGGTGGTCGCCGGAAACTCCACGCCGGAGCCCTCACCTTCTCTTCTCTCTTCTTCTTCTTCTCGCCGGTGGCTTTTTGTTCGACTCTTCTCCTCGTATCCCCTCCTTGCTCTCCTCTTTTTTTTTTCTCTGTCGAAGTGGGTGTCATTTATACCCCCAGCAGCGGGAGCCTTCGAGCACGGCAGTCGGAGGCGGGAAGCGGTTGGGGTCATCACGGGGTTTGACTTCCCCTGTCCTGACTGTCAGGGGAGTAGCCTGCGTGGCCCAACCGTTGGTTGACACCTCGGACAGCTCGCTGCGCGCCAAGGATGTGTAGGGCATGGGCTTCACGTCATTCAGCCGTTGACATGCCGTAACGCTGTGCCGTTGGCGGGCTGGAGAAGTGTGTCGCTGCAATACACTGCAAGTGTGCCTCGAAGAGGGCAAAAGGCGTGCCGTTGGAGGTTGCCCAAGCGTGCCGTTGGAGGGGGCAAATGGTGTGCCGTTGAAGGTTACCCAAGCGTGCCGTTGGAGGGGGCAAATGGCGTGCCGTTGAAGGCCCAAAAGAGTGGGTTGCTGAGGGCAAGAGAGTGTGCCGCTGAACCCCAAAATGGGCGTGCCGCTGGGGGCCCCTGGGGTGTGTCGCTGAAGCCCCCCCTGGGTGTGCCGCTGGGGCACCCAGGGGGTGTACCGTTGAAGCCCCCCCTGGGGTGTGCCACTGAAGCCCCCCTGGGGTGTGCCGCTGAGGCCCCCCCTTGGGGTGTGCCGCTGGAGACCTGGGGGGCTTGGGTGTGCCGCTGAAGGGCTCCCATGGGCGCACCGTTGAAGGGCTAAGCGGGTAGTTTTGAGCCTGTTGCGAGCAGGAGTCGTGGCCCGTTTGATTTTCTTCGAGGCCCTTGAATTGTGGGACTCTTTGTGATTGACTTCTCTTCACTGTCGTGACTCCTGGAGACGGCATCACGGCAGTCTCTCCCGGGGCTTGTTCACTCGACGCCGTTGTCGGTACTGGGCCGAGTAGGATATCATGGGTGTGCAATTTTTGGTGTCCACAAATGCCCCCCACCCACGGGTGCCTTTGGACGTGTTTACCATTTGTAGGTCGACCTGGGCTTGTTGGTGATGGGCCGGTTAATTATGGGCCGAGCCGGATCTACCCTCCTTAGGGGTTTATAAAGAAACTATTTTGGGATTTTCAAAATTCAAAAAATATAAAAATAGGAAAAAATCATCCCCACAATCCTCGGAAAATGCATAACGCACATGTAAGGTCCCAGAGCCTGGAAACATGACGGTTCACCCTATACAGAGGCCCGATAGCCAAAAATCTGATTTAATTATAAAACATAATCTCGGACCCACGAAAGCACTCTGAAACTCACGGATTCCTGGTTCGAAAATCCCCGGTATTATAGTCTTCCCCTTCTTACAAAAATTTCATCTTCAAAATTTGAAGCAACCTCCATCTCACAGGGGAAGAACAAGTATTTACCTGGCAACGCTCCCAGAGCTCTAGGTAAAACCTCAATTCTCGCAAAACTACAATTCCTGAGGGACACACCCAAACCATTACCATGAACAGAAACATCTCACTTCACATTCACCATCCACACTGATTCCAGAGCGAGCATTGCAAGCACAAAGGTACAAGTTTGGCATCACCTCGCCACAACGGAACTCTGACCATGGAATTCTCGCCACCTTCTCACACACCGAGGAGACGCGACTCGTGCCACGAAACCTGCCATCAATCTCACACCCTTCACAAGGGACATCCATGCATCCCTGAGCCTCAATCAGCTCACACAGTCATCTCAACTGACTGCCACAATTCCGTCGGCTCCACGCCACGAACACTCTTAGATCTAACAAGCCGAACACCAATGACACCGCAGGACCAACTCGGCTCCCAACAGAAACCTCTTACTAACCCAGATTTAATCCGTGGAAAAAGGGTATATCATAATCAGCCACCCAAGGCCACACCTACACACGGCACTCGCCATCCTCAGCTCACCACAATTGGCATCTTCTGGCTGCGAAAAATCCGCCCACCAGACATCAATTACTCGTCAATGGAAAATTCTTACTTGCTCAACTTTCCTCTTGTATGATCCTTTATCAGGTCCAATAAACTCAATCCAAATCTTAACAGTTCATCCGTTGACTCTTACACAGACCATTATCGTTCCTCAAGTCAATCTTTGCTCGGACACCACATCCGATTCTGATCCTCACGCCAACTCTACCCTCTTAGGGGGGTACGGTGAAACTAAATGACAAGACTCCACAATCCTCAGTCCACATCAACTCTAGATTTAGACCTACGGGGAACTTCTCCCATGCTGACCACGGGACTAAGGCTCTCATTCGACGACATCCCTCCCGGGATCTCCGCACTCAGGCATCGTCCATTATATACAGTCTCATCGAATCCTTCATCTCAATTATTCCAAATGGACACTTGCCAAGCCCAGCTCTGCTCTCACCACAGAGCCATAGGACACAATTTTAGCAAACCGTGACACATATCTCCAAGACAGACAAGTGTCACCATAGCAACTTGGTCGACGACATCGCAACCAATCTATAGGGATCTCCAGACCACACATATCCTTGTCACAACTGCGTCCTTCTTATATCATTCTGAAACTCTCGGACTCAACTGGGCCACTTCCAGACATTATCACAGCCAACTAATCGACTAGCTTCAACAATCGCTCAGAGCTACCAACTTGGGCCTACAAATCCTTTCTCTATATACTGGGACTGATCCTTCATTACGTTTGTGACTAATTATTATTCACCACAATAACGAATGATGTAAAAGTGGTGGAATAATCCTTGTGGTGATGGAATAATCGTTGTGCTAAATTACTTTCTATTACTTGCTGTCACTAAATAGTAGTGATGAATAAGGTGAAAGTGATGATTACAGTTTATGATGGCATTATCCTTGCAGTGAAAAAATAATCCTTCACTAATTTTGTGACAAATCATTGTGCACCACTAGTAGTCACTAAATATTGATGGATAAGAAAAATCAGATGATTGGAATTTGTAATTGTATTATCATCTTAGTGATAGAATTATACTTCACTATTTAGTGGCAAATTTTTATCCGTCATAGATTAGGCATGGATTTTCTGTCCATTACCGACGATGGTTTTAGTGACCAACATATAGTCATTTAATCCGACACTACAATGATTTATGAATAGAGTGTTTGGGAGCACTTAAAAAAAACTCTTTCTATCTAAAAGATTATATTATGTCAATTTTTAAAATTAACATAAACAGATATCTATTGTTTGGCAAAAATATTATAATTTTTAAATTTTACGTCAACGTGTTTGGGAGATCTTCCTCCAAGCCTCGTTGCCCGGGTCAAACACCAGTAGGTATGAGCAGCTACGCGTCATCCAGTGCAGTGAGCCGCTAGCAAACACGGCCAATTCGAAGGGGGGAGTGAGAGGCCAGCCGGCGGGGAAGGGGGAGGAAGAGGCCAGCGCCAGCGAGGAAACGTAGGGGGGAGGGAGGGAGAGGGAAACGCAGGGGGAAGGGGGAGGGGGAGGGGGAGGGGGAGGGGGAGGGAGAGGCCGGCGTCAGTGGGGAAACGCGCACAGGGGGAAGGGAGGGAGAGGGAAACGCAGGGGGAAGGTGGGAGGGAGAGGCCGGCCGGCGGGGAAGGGGGAGGGAGAGGCTGGCGTCGGTGGGGAAATGCAGGGGGAGGGAGGAGATGGAAACGCAGGGGGAAGGGGGGAGGGAGAGGCCGGCCGGCGGGAAGGGGGAGGGAGAGGCTGGCGCCGGTGGGGAAACACAGGGGGGAGGGAGAGGCCAGCGTCGGTGGGAAAATGCAGGGGGAAGGGGGAGGGAGAGGCCGTCGCCGATGGGGAAACACAGGGGGAGGGGGAGGGAAACACCGGGAAGGGGGGGAGGGAGAGGCCGACGGCAGTGAGGAAACGTAGGGGGAAGGGAGGGAGAGGGAAACACAGGGGGAAGGGGGGAGGGAGAAGCCGATCGGTGGGGGAGGGGGAGGGGGAGGCCGGCGGGGGAGGGGGGATGCAAACGGTGGGACAGAGGAGGAAGGGGGGCGGGAGAGGGAATGGGGGATGCAGGGAGAAGACATGTGAGAAGTCTCCAACTATCGTGGGTGCTTTAAAAAAAATGCTCGAGACTTATTTTTATTTTGAGGAAAGTTTACATGGCATAAGATTTCTCTCTAAAAAATACGATAGATCTTACCAAACGTGTTTCGGTACTCTTCTCTTCTTTAATTTTTATTTTGAAAGAAAAAAGAGTGAAAAATTACAACCAAACACCCTATAAAAATTTTTACCATCACTCGTTACGTGTTTTCTTGTAATGTGATTGATAATAGTGTTGTCATTGTTAATCTGTTGACACATATCTATAGATGTAATTTTGATGTCATTTATTGGGAATTCGATGGCAAAATTTGTAGAACATACGTATGCATGTACCACGACGTGAACAATGCAAGAGAATTTAAGTTTAATTGTTGCTTACACAAATCTCGTACCGTTATTCTTTTTACAATAACAGAGACTTATTTAATCACAATGAAAATAAAAAATTGTCCTAATCAAGTAGATTGCAAATAGATATCAAGCAAAGTCATTACTAGCAAGGCCCGCCTGTTAGACCCAAGATATGTTTTTTTATATTCTTAGATTGTTACATATTAGACATATTAGTATATTTTTATTTATTATGTATATATTTTTTATTTTATTGCTATATATAAATGTACAATTTATTATATATATATTTAAACATTAATATTCCACGACAAACTAAAGTCACACATTTGATGCCACCATGAGCCATATTAATTTCTTATTTCGGATGGTACTTCTTTACTAATGATCAGCCTACTTAGCTCCGTACCTTTCTTTCATCTTATCTATGTATTCCTTAATTTGTAGAAGTATCTCTATTCATGGACAATTGCGGAAACGCCATTATTGCACAATCACCGTAGTACTCATGGACATATGTGAAATTAATATAAGTCGTAAGTAAACTCGACGGTTAGATCGTGATCTGATGTAAATCAGTTTGATTAATAGCGATCATATGGGTAATCTTCCCGTCCGATCGTGTTAAATTTTACATTTAGCGGTCAAATTTTGACTCGGAATAAATCCAACCATCATACATCTTGACTTTATATAAGTCAATCCAATGGTCAGAATGTGATTAGAAGTAAATTCAGGGGTTTGTTCGTGATCGAAAGTGAATCCATCTGTTCTACGGTGAATAGAAATCAAATTTAATAGTCCAATCACGATCATGGGACAAATCCAACTGCTTCATCGTAGACAAATTAAAGCAAATCCAAAGGTCCAATTGTAAGTAGAAATAGATCCGATAGTCATGTTGCGACCGAATGCAAGTTTTATGACCCGATCACTTAGTCGGGATCAAATGGTACGGTCTTAAAAGACCGATTGTCATCCATATATACATATATTCAAGGAATAAAAATATTTCATTTCCCTGCAAGCAAATATCTCTAATCTATGAATGATCTCCAAGAAATTTTGTTCACAGGATAAAATTTTAAGTATCATAAGAGATATTGATAGAGGTTAAACATATTCTTCGATGGTTAATCAAACGTGTATGTATTTTATATGCTAATATAAATTATCACCCGTTACGATCGGTGAGAAAAGATCCAACATACAAACTCTAAATCGTCGGATAATCTAAAAAAAAGGTGAAATAGATAAAGCAAACAAACACGCTAATAACATCCAAAAAACTTCAAATTTAATTTATCCTCAATATTGTGCGCACATTTTTTTAATTTTTTGCTTCCAACGTTAACGTCCCATATATTTTCTCAAAATCATCTCACAATCTTACGATGATCGCCAAATTAACTAGTGGACACAGTAATTATCCTATATTCTCAGCATCATCTCACAATTTTAGATGCACGAGAAACTAGTGGACACGGTAAAATATGGCCCCCTGACCAGAGAGAGGTGTATAATATGGGGATTTACCACAGAGTAACGTTTTGGGTGGGCATTAATTTTTTATATTTTCACCGTCCTTTGAAAAACGTGCAGCTCAGGTGGGTCCGGACCAGAGAAGCGATCAGATCGGATTCGAGCATGACTGAGATTCCTACTTATCCCCATTGACCTTTCTGATCACTATACATATGCTATGGTTGATGGCATGTGTGGATAATTCCCATGTATTATACCCAAAAGACCATGGTTAATATCATCAAGATATATAGAGATTCAGAAACTCTAACCAATACATATTATTGCAGATAATAAAAACAATATATAGTTTCTTGACTTGAAACAATATACAAGCATGCACTATCATTTCCTATAAAGGCCGGCATCAAATCAAAGACTAAGTCGCATATTTAAATCAAGTATTTGAATACCGTAGGTAAAGACTTTAAATTTTTACTATTTTAGTATTTTATTATTATTTTTTTTTGGTTTTTTATGAACCATAGATAAATGACATACTCACATTTTATCAATAACTATATGTGAAAGGTATACTCACATTTTTTGCTAAACCTTAAGTAAAAGCATGATATTTTTTAAAAATATTCTGATGACTTAGTGCAATTGTCGCCTATGCATAATATAACCAGTCATCCAAACTAGTAACATGTAACCCTCTAACATACACAAGTGCTTCCTATATCATTATAATTTGCAAGTGAACAAAGATTGAAAGTGAACAAGGATTGCAAGTGAAAATTGTTAAAACAAAACTGAACTTGAAGTTAGGAAATACAATAGACTCTGGAAATTTGAGAGCTAAGGACAAAAACATACATTGAAAATTTGGGACCTAAGTACAAAAAATCCGAAAAATAACTAACCAGACAAGCAAGCTGCAAATTGAAGACATGAAAGGAAAATGTAGCCATCTAGTATATATGGAACGGAAATTTTGGCATTGCTTAAAATAGCACAAAAAAAGAAATATTATTGTTGTGCTTTGACCGGACAACAGTTACTGAAAAGTACATAGTATTATGAAAACACCTTATTTCCACATGTCCCTTCATGCAATCTCTTATTAACTGCACAGTACAAATCTCTATTTCAGGGGGGGAAAGTGTAGTAGAACTTACTGCAATCAAAGATCAAGTCGGGGTAGAGATGAGCTGACGAGAGAGTGAGATAGAAGTCGTAATAGAAGATTGGGGAGCCGTGTAGATCCTCCAGACGAGTGCTCGCCGGTCCCAGTGTTCACTCGGAGAGTGCTCGCTGGGTGCTAAGGTCGTACAGGAGGAATTCTATCTCTGGGCGTGGACTGTCGTAACCCCTCTCTTTCTGCAACAAGGCTAGTAGCTCGGTTATCTTGTGTAGCGATTTGACAGAATGATCTACCGTGTCTCTCTTCTCTATCGAGATCCCTCTTATAGGGGGTTGTCCTGGTGTAAGCGGCCTATCCCTTAACAGGGAAGGACATAAGTAGTGGAGTAACGTCTCTCGCGATTGTGGTGGGAGTTTCCCGTTGAGGGGTGATTACCCCGGCGTCGGCAGGTCCCTGGGCGAGTCTTACGGCACTCGTTGGGTGTGCTCGCCCGTTATGGGGTCGGGGCCGACGTCGTGGGGAGTAACGGTAGGTCGTCGAAGGGTCTTCCGGCGATCATTGCGCTTGGGCCGTCGCCTTTCACGCGTTGTAGAATCCGATGCCAAGCTGAATTGGGCCGCTCCCTTATGGGCCGTGGCTGTCGGGTGCCTTTGGACGTGTTTACCATTTGTAGGTCGACCTGGGCTTGTTGGTGATGGGCCGGTTAATTATGGGCCGAGCCGGATCTACCCTTCTTAGGGGTTTATAAAGAAACTATTTTGGGATTTTCAAAATTCAAAAAATATAAAAATAGGAAAAAATCATCCCCACAATCCTCGGAAAATGCATAACGCACATGTAAGGTCCCAGAGCCTGGAAACATGACGGTTCACCCTATACAGAGGCCCGATAGCCAAAAATCTGATTTAATTATAAAATATAATCTCGGACCCACGAAAGCACTCCGAAACTCACGGATTCCTGGTTCGAAAATCCCCGGTATTATAGTCTTCCCCTTCTTACACAAATTTCATCCTCAAAATTTGAAGCAACCTCCATCTCACAGGGGAAGAACAAGTATTTACCTGGCAACGCTCCCAGAGCTCTAGCTAAAACCTCAATTCTCGCAAAACTACAATTCCTGAGGGACACAGCCAAACCATTACCATGAACAGAAATGTCTCACTTCACATTCACCATCCACACTGATTCCAGAGCGAGCATTGCAAGCAAAAAGGTACAAGTTTGGCATCACCTCGCCACAACGGAACTCTGACCATGGAATTCTCGCCACCTTCTCACACACCGAGGAGACGCGACTCGTGCCACGAAACCTGCCATCAATCTCACACCCTTCACAAGGGACATCCATGCATCCCTGAGCCTCAATCAGCTCACACAGTCATCTCAACTGACTGTCACAATTCCGTCGGCTCCACGCCACTAACACTCTTAGATCTAACAAGCCGAACACCAATGACACCGCAGGACCAACTCGGCTCCCAACAGAAACCTCTTACTAACCCAGATTTAATCCGTGGAAAAAGGGTATATCACAATCAGCCACCCAAGGCCACACCTACACACGGCACTCGCCATCCTCAACTCACCACAATTGGCATCTTCTGGCTGCGAAAAATCCACCCACCAGACATCAATTACTCGTCAATGGAAAATTCTTACTTGCTCAACTTTCCTCTTGTATGATCCTTTATCAGGTCCAATAAACTCAATCCAAATCTCAACAGTTCATCCGTTGACTCTTACACAGACCATTATCGTTCCTCAAGTCAGTCTTTGCTCGGACACCACATCCGATTCTGATCCTCACGCCAACTCTACCCTCTTAGGGGGGTACGGTGAAACTAAATGACAAGACTCCACAATCCTCAGTCCACATCAACTCTAGATTTAGACCTACGGGGAACTTCTCCCATGCTGACCATGGGACTAAGGCTCTCATTCGACGACATCCCTCCCGGGATCTCCGCACTCAGGCATCGTCCATTATATATGTGACGCCCCCTTCCGACGATCCCGTATCGTGTCCGGGGACGTCACAGCGGATGTACGGAAGTGTTGTGGGCCGAATATTTACAAGGCGTTAAAGGCCAAACCATCACATATTCCAAAAATATAACCATACCATTTCCATAAGATAAAACACTCATAATTTACATCGTATACAGAGTACTACATATCTCTACTTAAAAGTCACATTTACATTCATTATTCAAAAGAAAACAAAAACTATTTATTCTACGCAGCGGAATCCAAATTCAACTCGGGATCAACTTCCGACCTACTGCCCGAAGGAGCCAAGACGCACACTGGTCAATTTTCTGAAATGGTTAGACAACAGATATGAGTCCAAAGACTCAGTAGGTATTAAAACCAATCACATGCTTATCATATACTAACATGTGCAAATCCATGATATATATAAAGTTAGTCATAATTTCACTGAATTGTACATATACTATGAATGCGAAGGAAATATAAAGAGCAAAGTAATTTTCAGATTTATAAACAAATGCGTATAACAAATCTTATCTGACTTATATATATATGGCATAATACATATCTTAGCTAAATTAGAGCTTATACAGATGAACTTATTTTCAGATCATATCAAAGTCATATATCAAATCTGAACTTCATATTATTTGGCAGCATATATTGGACAGGCATCCCGTCACTAAAAGCAGTAGCAAACACATACCTAGGCATCCATACGTCGACATAAAGACAAAAGGTCTAAACGCTGGAGCCTATCGGCCTTGATCAACCATGCAGGATCGGGAGTTAATACTCCACCATTCCCCAGATAATTTTCTTATTCTGGGTTCCAGATTTTTCAGAAGTCCGTTTGTCCTCGGAAATGAGCCTAATCCCGTAGCGGAAGCTAACTACGGTTTGTCGTCCCACATCTCCTTAAAGTGACACAGTCCATATGCTTAATCAAATTTTTATTCTTATTATGATGCTTATTATATAGTCGTCTCAATACTTAAAACTTGCCGTTAATCTTTACAAAATAACTGGATCATATTTTAATATTATTAACTATATATATATATAACATTCGAAGAGATTAGAGTAGAGAGAGAGTAGAGAGAGAGTAGAGAGGGAAAGCAGAGGGAGAAAGTAGAAAGAGATTAGAGAGAAATTAGAGAGAGATTAGAGAGAAAATAATACTTTAACAGAATGGTAACTAAATAAATAACTGATTCTAAACATAGATCATAAATCACTGACTTAAATTACATTTCAAATAAAATCAAATCAAAGAAATATAAATAACAAATAACATGCACTCGGTTTATCATGCCTACCTTTAGAACGGACTTCCGAATAGATTTTAGTATCGCACCAGAGCTCCCGTAAAAGTCCTTGCGTAGGAAAAGATAATTTTCCAGTCCGAGATGCGTAAAGAAGTGTGAAATTGTCCAAAATAGCTTCAAATCCTCCGTCCAAGTGTTTATTAATTATTTATATTATTCTGATGCTGTATTATCTTCTATTCTCCGTTTATTAATAAGAGAATGAGAGTGGGAAGTAAAGAGAAAAAGTAGAGAGAGAATTTAGAGAGAGAAAATAGAAAGAGAAAGTAGAGAGAGAAAGTAGAGAGAGAGGAAATAGAGAGAGAAAGTTAAGAGAGAGTAGAGAAGGAAGGTAGAAGAGATATAAAAGAGAAAATTAGAGAGAGAAAGTAGAGAGAGAATTTAGAGAGAGAAAGTAGAGAGAGAAAGTAGATAGAGAAGATAGAGAGAGAAAGTGAAGAGAGAGTAGAGAAAGAAGTATAAAGAGATATTTAAAGAGAAAAAGTAGAGAGAGAAAATAGAGAGAGAATTTAGAGAGAGAAAGTAGAGAGAGAAAGTAAAAAAAGAGTAGAGAGAGAAAGTAGAGAGAGATTAGAGAGAGTAAAGAGATAATAGAGAGTAAAAAAAGAAAATAAAAATAGAAAGAGAGAGAGAGAGAGAGATGGGAGAGAGAGAGAGAGAGAGAGAGAAGAGAGAGAGAGTTGGAGGGGGAGAGGGGGGTGGATATATGGGAAAGAGAGGGGGAGAGGGGGGCTTTATATAGGGGGAGGGGAGAGTGTAGATTCTAATTAGAAAATTCACTTAGGAATGAATAGAAATAATGAATAAATAAGCATGAAATAGCATTAATAAGCACGAGATGCTAAGATGGAGTTTGTGATCGCCAGAGACACGAGGCCTCAAAAGATATAACAAATAATAAACATGGAGGGATCGCGAAAAATACCTTGAATGCGGGGATTGTGAGTGTTCCTTTCTCTTCAAATCGGCCGACCGACGAAGAGAGTTCTTCAATTTGATTACCCTTGCAAAGATCAAAGACAACAACCAATAAGAATAAGAATTAGAACCAAGGTGAGTGTAGCATCAAATTCATAATAAAGATATGAGCATGAAAGTATGATGAAGAACACACCTTAAGGGTGGTGGCCCTTAAACCCCTATGCAAAAGGGTATGGGAGATATGATGAATGATATGCAAATATAAATAAGGGGAAAGAGTGCAAGAGTTGCACTTATGGGAGATCTCAACACAGTTGAAAATAAAGGATTAACAATAATGATGCATGCATGCATATGAATAATGATAGTAAAAGAGGAATAAAAATAAAGAAGAAGGAGCCTGTGCGTTGGCTTTGATGCTCGATGGGGAGAGGACTTCCAATAGGATGAAGAGATGAAGTGAACCGTGGAGAAGCCTCTCCTTCAGCCACAGCAACAACAACCTGCGAAGAAGGAAAGAAAGAAAAGAAAACAGAAGAAAGAAGAAAGAAAAATAGAAGAAGAAAAAGAACCGAGGGAGGAAGCAGAGAAAATCGAATCCAACCTATTAACAGAGCTGCATAAGCTCTACATATAGGTTGAATCAAAGGATAGAAAGATTAGAACGGGCAAGAGTCCAACAAGGGAAAGATAAGACTGGGCAAGAGCCCAAACGAAGTAGGGACTCTCTGGGGAAAGGCTGCGTTCGTTCGGAACACAAAACTGAAACACGACCTGGACAAGGGCGTCAATTCAAGAATTGACGACCTACCAGAAGGCGTTATTAAAAACACGACTTAGATCAGGACGTTAATTCAAAATATTCAAAATAGGGCTATTTTTCATTTCTCAATATTATTTTTCCATTTTTTAGGTGGAGGTGCATCTCATTGTGTTGATTCCAACGACTATTTTTGCGTATTTTTCTGACATCCGGAAGGCCACCAAATCACCTCTGGAAGGGGGTTGAAAATAATATTAAAAAAATTAATTTGAAAAGTGACGACCGTGCATAGGTCGTGAATTCAATTTTTGATTATTTTATTCCATTCAAGTTCAAAATAACGTCTTATGATAGGTCGTTAATTCTCAAAAAATTCCGAAAAATTCTCAGAAAAATCCAGAAAAATAGGAATTTGAAAGAATGGACGCCCTCCATTATAGTCGTTATTTCTGAAAAATACATAAAAATAGAGAAAAATACCCAGAAAATCTAGAAAAATTCATAAAAATAGGGAAAAATAGGAAAAGAGAGGAAAAAAGGAGAAATCCAAAAAAGGTGAGAAAAATCACTCAAATAAAGTTAATTTGAGGGTCAAATTGGGGCATTACAAGGTAATACGAGATGTACTCACAGTAACGTCAATTTTGACGTGTCTACAGAGAGGAGATAAGAGGGAGGGGGAGGTGGTAAGAGGGGGAAGAGGGGAGTGGGGGAGGTGGGAAGTGGGGAAGGTGGGGAGTGAGGGAGGGAGCCACGTGGGGGGTAGATATTTTAGGATTTTTTTTATTTTTTTTGTTTAAAAAAAAACTCTTAATAATATGATTTTTAAGAACTAGCTCACTCTATCTCATTTTTGTCCTTCTAAATATCAAAATTTGAAAAAGTGTTCAACATGAAATTTGTATATTTTTCAGTTATCTTTCCAACGAGTCCAACATTGACTTATTCTCACATTCCTATGAGAAGTTACGTATTAATAAAGAAGATGTCTATTGAATTTGTATACTAACATCCGTTAAACCCGTATTTTCTATACAGTTCAAGGTATTGGGGTTTGATTTAGAGAATCTGTAATCTATATGGGTTTCAGAAGTAAAGTGCTTAGTTATTTTTAAGTTTCGAACGGATTCGGGTGTTACAATATACAGTCTCATCGAATCCTTCATCTCAATTATTCCAAATGGACACCTGCCAAGCCCAGCTCCGCTCTCACCACAGAGCCATAGGACACAATCTTAGCAAACCGTGACACATATCTACAAGACAGACAAGTGTCACCATAGCAACTTGGTCGACGACACCGCAACCAATCTATAGGGATCTCCAGACCACACATATCCTTGTCACAACTGCGTCCTTCTTATATCATTCTGAAACTCTCGGACTCAACTAGGCCACTTCCAGACATTATCACAGCCAACTAATCGACTAGCTTCAACAATCGCTCAGAGCTACCAACTGGGGCCAACAAATCCTTTCTCTATATACTGGGATTGATCCTTCATTACGTTTGTGACTAATTATTATTCACCACAATAACGAATGATGTAAAAGTGGTGGAATAATCCTTGTGGTGATGGAATAATCGTTGTGCTAAATTACTTTCTATTACTTGTTGTCACTAAATAGTAGTGATGGATAAGGTGAAAGTGATTATTAGAGTTTATGATGGCATTATCCTTGCAGTGAAAAAATAATCCTTCACTAATTTTGTGACAAATCATTGTGCACCACTAGTAGTCACTAAATATTGATGGATAAGAAAAATCAGATGATTGAAATTTGTAATTGTATTATCATCTTAGTGATGGAATTATACTTCACTATTTAGTGGCAAATTTTTATCCGTCATAGATTAGGCATGGATTTTCTGTCCATTACCGACGATGGTTTTAGTGACCAACATATAGTCATTTAATCCGGCACTACAATGATTTATGAATAGGGTGTTTGGGAGCACTTAAAAAAACTCTTTCTATCTAAAAGATTATATTATGTCAATTTTTAAAATTAACATAAACAGATATCTATTGTTTGGCAAAAATATTATAATTTTTAAATTTTACGTCAACGTGTTTGGGAGATCTTCCTCCAAGCCTCGTTGCCCAGGTCAAACACCAGTAGGTATGAGCAGCTGCGCGTCATCCGGTGCAGTGAGCCGCTAGCAAACACGGCCAATTCGAAGGGGGGAGTGAGAGGCCAGCCGGTGGGGAAGGGGGAGGGAGAGGCCAGCGCCAGCGAGGAAACGCAGGGGGGAGGGAGGAAGAGGGAAACGCAGGGGGAAGGGGGAGGGGGAGGGGGAGGGAGAGGCCGGCGTCAGTGGGGAAACGCGCACAGGGGGAAGGGAGGGAGAGGGAAACGCAGGGGGGAAGGTGGGAGGGAGAGGCCGGCCGGCGGGGAAGGGGGAGGGAGAGGCTGGCGTCGGTGGGGAAATGCAGGGGGAAGGGGGAGATGGAAACGCAGGGGGAAGGGGGGAGGGAGAGGCCAGCCGGCGGGAAGGGGGAGGGAGAGGCTGGCGTCGGTGGGGAAACACAGGGGGGAGGGAGAGGCCAGCGTCGGTGGGGAAATGCAGGGGGAAGGGGGAGGGAGAGGCCGTCGCCGATGGGGAAACACAGGGGGAGGGGGAGGGAAACACCGGGAAGGGGGGGGGAGGGAGAGGCCGACGGCAGTGGGGAAACGTAGGGGGAAGGGAGGGAGAGGGAAACACAGGGGGAAGGGGGGAGGGAGAAGCCGGTCGGTGGGGGAGGGGGAGGGGGAGGGGGAGGGAGAGGCCGGCGGGGGAGGGGGGACGTAGGGGGAGGGGGGATGCAAACGGCGAGACAGAGGAGGAAGGGGGGCGGGAGAGGGAATGGGGGATGCAGGGAGAAGACATGTGAGAAGTCTCCAACTATCGTGGGTGCTTTCAAAAAAAATGCTCGAGACTTATTTTTATTTTGAGGAAAGTTTACATGGGATAAGATTTCTCTCTAAACAATACGATAGATCTTAACAAACGTGTTTCGATACTCTTCTCTTCTTTAATTTTTATTTTGAAAGAAGAAAGAGTGAAAAAATTACAACCAAACACCCTATAAAATTTTTTACCATCACTCGTTACGTGTTTTCTTGTAATGTGACTGATAATAGTGTTGTCGTTGTTAATCTGTTGACACATATCTATAGATGTAATTTTGATGTCATTTATTGAGAATTCGATGGCAAAATTTGTAGAACATACGTATGCATGTACCACGACGTGAACAATGCAAGAGAATTTAAGTTTAATTGTTGCTTACACAAATCTCGTACCGTTATTCTTTTTACAATAACAGAGACTTATTTAATCACAATGAAAATAAAAAATTGTCCTAATTAAGTAGATTGCAAATAGATATCAAGCAAAGTCATTACTAGCAAGGCCCGTCTGTTAGACCCAAGATATGTTTTTTTATATTCTTAGATTGTTACATATTAGACATATTAGTATATTTTTATTTATTATGTATATATTTTTTATTTTATTGCTATATATAAATGTACAATTTATTATATATATATTTAAACATTAATATTCCACGACAAACTAAAGTCACACATTTGATGCCACCATGAGCCATATTAATTTCTTATTTCGGATGGTACTTCTTTACTAATGATCAGCCTACTTAGCTCCGTACCTTTCATTTCATCTTATCTATGTATTCCTTAATTTGTAGAAGTATCTCTATTCATGGACAATTGCGGAAACGCCATTATTGCACAATCACCGTAGTACTCATGGACATATGTGAAATTAAAATAAGTCGTAAGTAAACTCGACGGTTAGATCGTGATCTGATGTAAATCAGTTTGATTAATAGCGATCATATGGGTAATCTTCCCGTCCGATCGTGTTAAATTTTACATTTAGCGGTCAAATTTTGACTCGGAATAAATCCAACCATCATACATCTTGACTTTATATAAGTCAATCCAATGGTCAGAATGTGATTAGAAGTAAATTCAGGGGTTTGTTCGTGATCGAAAGTGAATCCATCTGTTCTACGGTGAATAGAAATCAAATTTAATAGTCCAATCATGATCATGGGACAAATCCAACTGCTTCATCGTAGACAAATTAAAGCAAATCCAAAGGTCCAATTGTAAGTAGAAATAGATCCGATAGTCATGTTGCGACCGAATGCAAGTTTTATGACCCGATTACTTAGTCGGGATCAAATGGTACGGTCTTAAAAGACCGATTGTCATCCATATATACATATATTCAAGGAATAAAAATATTTCATTTCCCTGCAAGCAAATATCTCTAATCTATGAATGATCTCCAAGACTTTGTTCATAGGATAAAATTTTAAGGATAATAAGATATATATATATATATATATATATATATATATATATATATATATTAATCAAGAGACGACCAAGCAGGGCAAGACCTGATCGAGTGCACCCTCCCTCAAAAAGGAAGAATGTTCTCACTCCCCCAGGCTATACTTGTGGTCCTAAATTTTATTAATATTGAGAAAAGAGTACACATACAACGGGGCATTCCCCTGGGAAAATAAGAGAGCATGCAAAAGAGGGTGCCACGATAAAATAAGAGCCTGCCAGCTATTCCCTGACATCGTAGAACTCGAGATGCTTTGACCTACTATGATTCCTCCTTTTGCCCCTACAGACGGGCTGGAAGGGAACATCAAACTCCGTGCCTTGCTCATCTACCAAACTATCGATCTCGCTGGGAAGAGGAACACAATATGAAGGATGACCATCCTGCTGAGGCGCGTGTGCGGGGGAGCTTCGGGAGACATCAACATCCAGAGAAGAGGCAGTAGGGGTTGAGGGAGCTTCAACGTAGGGGCTAGTGCGCAAGGCCATCACATCGTGGGACTGTAACACTGGGAGAGGCGGAGCCAAGATGACAGCAGTAGCAGAGGGCCGAGCCCGACTAGGGGCCCCAGACCCATAGAAGGCAAGCAGAGCGTTCAATTCATCTCTCATAGCGCGCAGGGCGGCGAAGCAGGCCAAACGGTCCGCCTCCTTTTGGAGGACGACGGCGCCTGGAGTAACATCGGTAACCGAGGGGACAGCGACGGCGAAAAGGGCAGAGGCCGGGGGCCGAGGAGCGACAGGAGGGAAGTCAGCAGGTGGACCATGCATCGCGGCAGAAGTCACCTCGGCCAGCACAATAGGATCACTAATCGAAGGCGAGCAGGAAGGACGATCAATGGCAGCGGTATGATCAGCACTAACAGCAACACCAGCCGAAGAGGTAGGCAGATGTGCAGCATCAATGGGCTGAACAGCAGCAGTGGCAACGGACATTAGAGACACCTCCTCAGCAATGTCTTCAACTAGCATAGCATCATCCCCATGGAGAGGAGAGGAAGAAGCCACTGGAGACAGCATTGCATCAGCAGTCAAAGGACCTTTGCCCAAAAAAGTACCACTAGCAATAGCACAAATGGGTGGCGGACCACATATTTCTGCACCATGCATAGGAGGTTGTGCAGAAGCTTTCCTTGGCATTTGATCAAGCGCTTGATAGTCAGCAGCAGAGACGTGAAGGGACGCCACTTCAATGGACAACGGAGCAACGGAAGCGATACCAGCCGCCATAGTTACACTTGATGGAGGGATCATAAGAGATATTGATAGAGGTTAATCATATTCTTTGATGGTTAATCAAACGTGCCTGTACTATTTTATATGCTAACATAAATTTTCACCAATTATGATCGGTGAGAAAAGATCCAGCACACAAACTCTAAATTTCACTGCATCAAATATCTCTAATATATGAATGATCTCCAAGACTTTGTTCATAGGATAAAAATTTAAGGATCATAAGAGATATTGATAGAGGTTAAACATATTCTTTGATGGTTAATCAAACGTGTCTGTATTTTATATGATAATATAAATTATCACCAATTATGATCGGTGAGAAAAGATCCAGCACACAAACTCTAAATCGTCGGATAATCTAAAAAAAAAGTGAAATAGATAAAGCAAACAAACACTGCATCAAATATCTCTAATATATGAATGATCTCCAAGACTTTGTTCATAGGATAAAATTTTAAGGATCATAAGAGATATTGATAGAGGTTAAACATATTCTTTGATGGTTAATCAAACGTGTCTGTATTTTATATGATAATATAAATTATCACCAATTATGATCGGTGAGAAAAGATCCAGCACATAGACTCTAAATCGTCGGATAATCTAAAAAAAAGGTGAAATAGATAAAGCAAACAAACACTGCATCAAATATCTCTAATCTATGAATGATCTCCAAGACTTTGTTCATAGGATAAAATTTTAAGGATCATAAGAGATATTGATAGAGGTTAAACATATTCTTTGATGGTTAGTCAAACGTGTCTGTATTTTATATGTTAATATAAATTATCACCAATTATGATCGGTGAGAAAAGATCCAGCACACAAACTCTAAATCGTCGGATAATCTAAAAAAAAGGTGAAATAGATAAAGCAAACAAACACTGCATCAAATATCTCTAATCTATGAATGATCTCCAAGACTCTGTTCATAGGATAAAATTTTAAGGATCATAAGAGATATTGATAGAGGTTAAACATATTCTTTGATGGTTAATCAAACGTGTATGTATTTTATATGATAATATAAATTATCACCAATTATGATCGGTGAGAAAAGATCCAGCACACAGACTCTAAATCGTCAGATAATCTAAAAAAAGGTGAAATAGATAAAGCAAACAAACACGGCATCAAATATCTCTAATCTATGAATGATCTCCAAGACTTTGTTCATAGGATAAAATTTTAAGGATCATAAGAGATATTGATAGAGGTTACACATATTCTTTGATGGTTAATCAAACGTGTCTGTATTTTATATGATAATATAAATTATCACCAATTATGATCGGTGAGAAAAGATCCAGCACACAGACTCTAAATTGTCAGATAATCTAAAAAAAAGGTGAAATGGATAAAGCAAACAAACACTGCATCAAATATCTCTAATCTATGAATGATCTCCAAGACTTTGTTCATAGGATAAAATTTTAAGGATCATAAGAGATATTGATAGAGGTTAAACATATTCTTTGATGGTTAATCAAACGTGTCTGTATTTTATATGCTAATATAAATTATCACCAATTACGATCGGTGAGAAAAGATCCAGCACACAAACTCTAAATCGTCGGATAATCTAAAAAAAAAAGGTGAAATAGATAAAGCAAACAAACACTGCATCAAATATCTCTAATCTATGAATGATATCCAAGACTTTGTTCATAGGATAAAATTTTAAGGATCATAAGAGATATTGATAGAGGTTAAACATATTCTTTGATGGTTAATCAAACGTGTCTGTATTTTATATGTTAATATAAATTATCACCAATTATGATCGGTGAGAAAAGATCCAGCACATAGACTCTAAATCGTCGGATAATCTAAAAAAAAAGGTGAAATAGATAAAGCAAACAAACACTGCATCAAATATCACTAATCTATGAATGATCTCCAAGACTTTGTTCATAGGATAAAATTTTAAGGATCATAAGAGATATTGATAGAGGTTAAACATATTCTTTGATGGTTAATCAAACGTGTCTGTATTTTATATGTTAATATAAATTATCACCAATTATGATCGGTGAGAAAAGATCCAGCACACAAACTCTAAATCGTCGGATAATCTAAAAAAAAAGGTGAAATAGATAAAGCAAACAAACATTGCATCAAATATCTCTAATCTATGAATGATCTCCAAGACTTTGTTCATAGGATAAAATTTTAAGGATCATAAGAGATATTGATAGGGGTTAAACATATTCTTTGATGGTTAATCAAACGTGTCTGTATTTTATATGCTGATATAAATTATCACCAATTACGATCGATGAGAAAAGATCCAACACATAAACTCTAAATCGTCGGATAATCTAAAAAAAAGGTGAAATAGATAAAGCAAACAAACACTCCATCAAATATCTCTAATCTATGAATGATCTCCAAGACTTTGTTCATATGATAAAATTTTAAGGATCATAAGAGATATTGATAGAGGTTAAACATATTCTTTGATGGTTAATCAAACGTGTCTGTATTTTATATGCTAATATAAATTATCACCAATTATGATCGGTGAGAAAAGATCCAGCACACAAACTCTAAATCGTCGGATAATCTAAAAAAAAGGTGAAATAGATAAAGCAAACAAACACTGCATCAAATATCTCTAATCTATGAATGATCTCCAAGACTTTGTTCATAGGATAAAATTTTAAGGATCATAAGAGATATTGATAGAGGTTAAACATATTCTTTGATGGTTAATCAAACGTGTCAGTATTTTATATGATAATATAAATTATCACCAATTATGATCGGTGAGAAAAGATCCAGCACACAGACTCTAAATCGTCGGATAATCTAAAAAAAAGGTGAAATAGATAAAGCAAACAAACACTGCATCAAATATCTCTAATCTATGAATGATCTCCAAGACTTTGTTCATAGGATAAAATTTTAAGGATCATAAGAGATATTGATAGAGGTTAAACATATTCTTTGATGGTTAGTCAAACGTGTCTGTATTTTATATGTTAATATAAATTATCACCAATTATGATCGGTGAGAAAAGATCCAGCACACAAACTCTAAATCGTCGGATAATCTAAAAAAAAGGTGAAATAGATAAAGCAAACAAACACTGCATCAAATATCTCTAATCTATGAATGATCTCCAAGACTCTGTTCATAAGATAAAATTTTAAGGATCATAAGAGATATTGATAGATCGAGGTTAACCATATTCTTTGATGGTTAATCAAACGTGTCTGTATTTTATATGCTAATATAAATTATCACCAATTATGATCGGTGAGAAAAGATCCAGCACACAAACTCTAAATCGTCGGATAATCTAAAAAAATATATTTCATTTCCCTGCAAGCAAATATCTTTAATCTATGAATGATCTCCAAGAAATTTTGTTCACAGGATAAAATTTTAAGTATCATAAGAGATATTGATAGAGGTTAAACATATTGTTCGATGGTTAATCAAACGTGTCTGTATTTTATATGCTAATATAAATTATCACCCATTACGATCGGTGAGAAAAGATCCAACATACAAACTCTAAATCGTCGGATAATCTAAAAAAAAAAAGTGAAATAGATAAAGCAAATAAACACGCTAATAACATCCAAAAAACTTCAAATTTAATTTATCCTCAATATTGTGCACACATTTTTTTAATTTTTTGCTTCCAACGTTAACGTCCCATATATTTTCTCAAAATCATCTCACAATCTTACGATGATCGCCAAATTAACTAGTGGACACAGTAATTATCCTATATTCTCATCATCAGCTCACAATTTTAGATGCACGAGAAACTAGTGGACACGGTAAAATATGGCCCCCTGACCAGAGAGAGGTGTATAATATGGGGATTTACCACAGAGTAACGTTTTGGGTGGGCATTAATTTTTTATATTTTCACCGTCCTATGAAAAACGTGCAGCTCAGGTGGGTCCGGACCAGAGAAGCGATCAGATCGGATTCGAGCATGACTGAGAAAAGGACCGGAGGGATCGAGTTGATCACGCCAACCAAAAAATGGAGCGGAGTGGGGGCGTCCAGTTCAGACCACCGGGATCATGGGTTCACGGGATTAAGTGCCCTGCTAATCCACTAATCCACGAGAAGAAGTGGATTAATTGATTATTAATCCTTCCTATTCTGGGATAACTTCCACCTTACCTTGCTAATCCACGATAAGTGGATGAATTGACTATTTACGGTAAGACCTAGTTGTAGCCACAGCACGCGCCACCCTGTTTTACGATCTGTTTAGCGTTTAGCCAAGCTGGTTGGGGAGCGATGGAAGGGTATATAAACTCCCTCCCAACCTATGAGATGATCAGTCGTCTTCTCCCAGCTGTAATCATCTACGTACGACGACCGGTCGCGAGAGGGCTCCTGTCAAGATGGCCGGCGGGGTGATCGTCAACGGTACTGCAGGAGGGCGGGACTACCCCAGCAACCTCACCGGCTTCGTCCTGCTCACCTGCCTCGTCGCCGCCACCGGCGGTCTCATCTTCGGCTATGACATCGGGATCTCTGGCGGGGTGACCTCCATGGACTCCTTCCTGACCAAGTTCTTCCCGTCGGTATACAGCAAGGCCAAGGAAACGGCGAGCACCAACCAGTACTGCAAGTTCGACAGCCAGCTGCTGACGTTGTTCACGTCGTCGCTGTACGTGGCGGCGCTGGTGGCCTCCTTCGTCGCCGCCACCGTCACCCGTCTGTTCGGGCGGAAGTGGTCCATGCTCCTCGGTGGCGTGACCTTCCTATTCGGCGCCGCCGTCAACTGTGCCGCCGAGGACGTCGTCATCCTCATCGTAGGGCGTCTCCTTCTCGGTATTGGAGTCGGCTTCGCTAACCAGGTGATGATCCACATATATGCATATATAGTTAGCTAGGGAGGGTGGGAGAGCGAGAGAGAGAGTGCCGACTTGATGAGCCGTACGTGTCTCACCCGATCGACCTCTCCATCTTCTTGCTAATGCGCATGCATGCATGATGCAGTCGGTGCCGGTGTACCTATCGGAGATGGCGCCGGCAAGGTACCGGGGGACGCTCAACATCGGGTTCCAGATGATGGTCACCATCGGCTGTTGTACCTAACTCCCGGCGTGGCCCCTCATCTTTCGGCTGTGACCACGACATCTCTCCGCAAGCAGAAGCAACGGGAGACACGGCATCTCTGTTTACAGAGGCAACGACAGGAGCGGGTCTTCCGGGAGGACTGCGGCGACTGCGGCTTAGTTTTTGTTTGTATTGCGTCCCGAGTCTTGTGGATCGTGGGATGCCACGACCCTGTTTCTCCCTGTTTTAGCGTCCCTCTGTCTTTCAAAATAGCAGGTAGTCCATCCTCATATAAAAAGCCTTGTATGCGTTGTTTTTGTAATAAGAAGAACAGATAGAGAAGTTTAGGTTCTGCTGCTTCCTCTCTCTCTCTCTCTAGATTTCTCTCTCTAGAATTCTCTCTCTAGAGTTGCTCTTGCTCTGTAGTCTTTCCACCAGTGATAGATTGGTAGGGGAGTTTGCGATCCTGAGCTTGAAACCAACATCTGGTATCAGAGCATAAGGTGCATGCCAAAGTATCCTCAGTTCAAGCCCATGTCGATCGTCACAGCAGAGGCAGCGCGGGAGAGCGGTGGTGGGTCGTTCGTGTACCCGCAGTTGACGGCGACAAACTACACCAGCTGGGTGATCAGGGTACAGGCGATGATGGAGGATCAAGGCGTCTGGGAAGCGGTCGAGCCGACGGCAGAGGTAGCCGTCGACCCGAAGAAGGACAAGAAGGCGAGGTCGCATCTTTTCCAAGCGCTCCCGGAGGATCTTCTTATGCAGGTCGCAAAGAAGACAACGGCGAAGGAGGTTTGGGACTGCTTAAAGACCAGATTCGTCGGGGCAGATCGCGTGAGGAACGCACGCCTGCAAACGCTGAAGAATGACTTCGACGTCATACGCATGCAAGAAGAAGAAACGTTGGATCAGTACGCCGGGCGGCTCACCAGCATGTCCGTCAAGTATTCCAACCTGGGAGGAACTCTAAGTGATAGCACTCTGGTAAGAAAACTATTCGACACTGTACCTGATCGGTTTCTCACCGTGGTCGCCGGAGTCGAACAATTCTGCGACATCGAAACGATGCCATTCGAGGAAGCCTTGGGCAGACTCAAAACATATGAGGAGCGTACCCGCTCACGTATGTCCGACGTCGGCAACAATGGGGACGGCCAAGTGCTGCTTACTCTGGCCGAGTGGGAGGCTCGGCAGAAGAAAGAAGGTGGCGGCTCATCCTCACACCAAAAGGGGAAGCATCACAACCCCGCAGAAGCTGGGAACCGCGGCCGGGGTGGACGCGGACGCGGCAGAGGCCGCGGCAAAGGCGGGCGCGGCGGCTCGCAGCGCAAGGAAGGGGCTGCTGGCTCCGGCGGCGGCGGCCGTGATAAGAGTCATATTCGCTGTTACAACTGCGATGAGATGGGGCATTACGCCAGCCAATGCAAGGCTGAAAAAAGGAAGGAGGAGGCCCATCTCGCACGCGCAGTCGACACCGAGCCGGCGTTGCTGTTTGCGGTGTCGGAGGAGACGACACCAAACGAGAAGGATCGGCAGGATGCCGTCCTACTCAATGAGGAGAAGATCTGGCCAGAACTTCTTGAAGTCTCGTATGGCGGCGGATCCCTCACCGATGTCTGGTATTTAGACAATGGGGCCAGCAACCACATGACCGGTGATAAGGCGAAGTTCCGCGAGCTGGATGAAGGAGTCACCGGCAAGGTGAAGTTCGGCGACGGCTCAACAGTACAGATCATGGGCAAGGGTTCAATCCTATTTTCTTGCAAGAACTCGGATCAATGGCTCCTCCAAGAAGTGTACTACATCCCCAAGCTCCGCAGCAACATTGTGAGTCTAGGCCAACTCACTGAAATCGGCCATAAGGTTATCTTGGATGGCGATGAACTGGAGCTCTTCGCCAAAACTCCGAAGAGGCTGATCATGAAGGTAAGGCGTGCTCCGAACCGCCTTTATCAACTTGAGCTGCAGATCGCCAAATCAGTTTGCCTCCTGGCAAACCTAGAGGACCCAGCTTGGCTGTGGCACGCACGCCTCGGGCATGTGAACTTCCAGGCCATGAAGGTGCTCGTCGACAAGGAAATGGCAGCCGGGGTGCCGCCAATCACGCACCCAAACCAGCTGTGCCATGGGTGCTTGGTGGCCAAACAAGCAAGGCAATCGTTTCCGGCGACGGCGACACATCGAGCGGAGGAGCCGCTCGAGTTGCTGCATGCTGACCTGTGCGGACCAATTTCGCCAACGACACTCGCTGGTAATCGTTACTTTATGCTGATCGTTGATGATTATTCGCGATGGATGTGGGTGTTTATGATCAAGGCAAAGGACCAGGCGTGTTCAACCTTCATGAAGTTCAAAGCGCAGGTTGAAAATATAAGTGGGCGTCGTATCAAGACGCTTAGAACTGATCGTGGCGGGGAATTCCTCTCGGCTGAGTTCAGCCGAGTCTGTGATGATGCTGGGATCGTCCGGCACCTCACCGCGCCACACTCGCCACAGCAGAACGGAGTGGTGGAGCGTAGGAACCGAACCGTGATGGCAATGGCGAGATCCCTTCTCAAGACCATGAAGCTGCCAGGAAGCTTGTGGGGGGAGGCAGTACGACATGCGGTATACTTGTTAAACCGCTTACCGACGAAGGCCATGGGTGAGCGCACCCCCTATGAAGCATGGAAAGGCAGGAGACCGCACCTAGGTCACCTCCGTGTCTTCGGATGCATGGCACACGCCAAGGTGACGACGCCACACCTGAAGAAACTCGACGACCGAAGCCAAGCAATGGTGTACCTCGGCGTTGAAGAAGGCTGCAAAGCACACCGCTTGCTTGATACACGGCGCGGCCAGATCCATGTAAGGCGAGATGTCATTTTTGAAGAAAATGTGGAATGGCATTGGAATGCAGGTACAGGCGACAGCAAATCACCCACCTTCATCGTTGATGAGGAAGCCAACCTTGAGCCTGCTACAATCGGCTCAACACCTGTCGCGGGAGGCCCAACAGGTGAACCGGCGGCGTCGGCTCAGCTCGAGTTGGGCACGCCATCGACACCCCAGAACGATGAGCAGACGCCGGCAACGCCGTTAGCTCCTGGAACGCGGGCGGACGAACATGCTGATCTGCCGCTCACATCACCGTCGGACGACTCCGACAACAGCGACGAGAGATGTGTTCGCTACAGGGACATCAAGGACATCTACAGAGATACTCACCCAATGGAGGACACCAAAGAAGAGGCACTGCTTGCAGAACTTGAGGAGCCAACATGTTACCTTGAAGCAACTGGCCAACCAACCTGGGAAGCAGCCATGGCCCAAGAGATTGAGTCCATTGAAAGAAACTCAACTTGGACTCTCATGTCTCTGCCGCCCGGACAGAAGGCCATTGGGCTGAAATGGGTATATAAATTGAAGAGGAACTCCGATGGAGAAGTGATCAAACACAAGGCTAGATTGGTGGCAAAAGGGTATGTACAGCGGCAAGGCATTGATTTCGAAGAGGTATTCGCGCCGGTTGCAAGACTCGACACCGTGCGCGTCATCCTCGCCGTCGCAGCCAACCGTGGTTGGGAAGTCCATCACCTTGATGTTAAGTCGGCGTTTCTTAACGGCGAGCTTGAAGAAGAAGTCTACGTGGCCCAACCAGAGGGGTTCGTAGAGAAGAACAAGGAGCACATGGTGTTTAAGCTACACAAGGCGTTGTACGGCCTCCGACAGGCGCCGAGGGCCTGGAACACACGCCTCCACAAAAGCTTGAAGAAGTTGGGATTCACAAGGTGTGCACAAGAACAAGCCCTGTACATTGGAGGCAGTGGTCACGCTAGAGTTATCGTCGGGATATACGTCGACGACTTGATTGTAACAGGAGAAAGTCCAGATGCAATCGCGGTGTTCAAGCGGCAGATGATGGCCGAATTTGAAATGAGTGATCTAGGATTACTCACCTACTACCTCGGCATTGAAATAACACAAGGTAAGGATGGGATCACCCTCAAACAGGCAAGCTACGCCAAGAAGATACTAACTCAATCTGGTATGATTGAGTGCAATGCTACCAAGATCCCTATGGAGCCAAGGATGCGGTTGCATAAAGATCCTGAAGGACAGGCTGTTGATGCAACCGAGTATCGCCGCGTCATCGGATGCCTTAGATATCTTCTCCACACACGGCCGGACCTCTCATTCGCTGTCGGCGTGGCAAGTAGATTTATGGAAAGGCCCACGGTAATGCATCAAAAAGCGGTAAAACAAATTTTGCGTTACTTGAAGGGCACAATACACTGTGGTTTGGTGTATAACAGAGATAGTGGAGAAGAGATGATCACTGCCTATACAGACAGTGATCTAGCAGGTGACCTTGATGATCGGAAGAGCACCGGGGGAATGGTGTTCTACCTAAACAGCACTCTTGTCTCATGGAACTCTCAGAAACAAAAGACGGTAGCATTATCGTCATGCGAAGCCGAGTTCATGGCGGCAACAGCGGCAGCATGCCAGGCACTTTGGCTTAGGAGTTTGCTGGCAGAGTTAATGGGCAAGGAGCCAAAGGCAGTAAAAGTTCTTGTTGATAACAAGTCCGCAATTGCCTTGATGAAGAATCCAGTCTTCCACGGGCGGAGTAAGCACATCGACACAAGGTTTCATTTCATACGAGAATGTGTCGAGGAAGGACAGATCGTCTTGGAGTTTGTCCGCACAGATGAGCAACGGGCTGATCCCCTTACAAAGGCGTTGCCGGCGGCGAGGTTGGCGACAATGCGGCATCTGCTCGGTGTCCGCGATCTCGGGCCACACCAGGATTAAGGGGGAGAATGTTGTACCTAACTCCCGGCGTGGCCCCTCATCTTTCGGCTGTGACCACGACATCTCTCCGCAAGCAGAAGCAACGGGAGACACGGCATCTCTGTTTACAGAGGCAACGACAGGAGCGGGTCTTCCGGGAGGACTGCGGCGACTGCGGCTTAGTTTTTGTTTGTATTGCGTCCCGAGTCTTGTGGATCGTGGGATGCCACGACCCTGTTTCTCCCTGTTTTAGCGTCCCTCTGTCTTTCAAAATAGCAGGTAGTCCATCCTCATATAAAAAGCCTTGTATGCGTTGTTTTTGTAATAAGAAGAACAGATAGAGAAGTTTAGGTTCTGCTGCTTCCTCTCTCTCTCTCTCTAGATTTCTCTCTCTAGAATTCTCTCTCTAGAGTTGCTCTTGCTCTGTAGTCTTTCCACCAGTGATAGATTGGTAGGGGAGTTTGCGATCCTGAGCTTGAAACCAACATCGGCATCTTCGTGGCCAACTTCGTGAACTATGCCGCCAGCAAGATAGAGGGCGGATGGGGCTGGCGTGTCAGCCTGGGAGGTGCCGGCGTGCCGGCCCTCATCATCACCCTCGGCTCGCTGTTCCTCCCCGAAACGCCCAACTCCCTCATCGACCGCGGCCGTGATGAGGAGGCCCGCCACATACTCCGGAAGGTCCGCGGCACCGACGACATCGACGCCGAGTTCCACGACCTGGTGGCCGCCAGCAGGGAGTCCCGGGCAGCGCAGCACCCCTGGGCCAACATCGTCCAGCGCAAGTACCGCCCCCAGCTCACCATGGCCATCCTCATCCCCTTCTTCCAGCAGCTCACCGGGATCAACGTCATCATGTTCTACGCCCCCGTCCTCTTCAAGACCATCGGCTTCGGCGACAATGCCTCCCTCGTCTCCGCCGTCATCACTGGCCTCGTCAACGTCTTGGCCACCGTCGTCTCCATCTACTACGTCGACAGGGCTGGTCGCCGCAAGCTTTTCCTTGAAGGCGGCACCCAGATGTTCATCTGCCAGGTGATCAATCATATATACATTTATATATTTATTTATTCATCTGTTTGATAGAGGAACTCTTTCTAGCTTGCTTGTTAGCTAGTTTGCTAGACGACGATCAACACACAAATGCGATATGGCGCTGATTGGGTGGCTTAATCGATCATCCTAACTGGCGCCACCACGCCTTAATTATTTGACGTGTAGGTGCTGGTGGGCACGCTCATCTGGAAGCTGTTCGGGGTGAGCGGGGAGGGGAAGGTGACCAGCGGGATGGCCACGGCAGTTGTGTTCCTGATCTGCGTCTACGTATCAGGGTTCGCCTGGTCGTGGGGCCCGCTGGGTTGGCTGGTGCCCTCGGAGATCTTCCCGCTGGAGATCCGCTCGGCGGGGCAATCCATCAACGTCTCCGTCAACATGCTCTTCACCTTCCTCCTCGGCCAGGTGTTCCTGACGATGCTGTGCCACCTCAAGTTCGGGCTCTTCTACTTCTTCTCTGGCTGGGTCTTCCTCATGACCACCTTCGTCTACTTCTTCCTCCCGGAGACCAAGGGCGTCCCCATCGAGGAGATGGTCCACGTGTGGAGGGCCCACTGGTTTTGGTGCAAGTTCATCCCCAAAGACGCTGCCGCCGGCAGTGTCGACGTCGAGCTCAACAGCACCCACGGCGCCCATGTATGACCGGCCGCCGTGCTCTACCCACATTGTCATCATGCAAAAGAGTACTGGCGGACACCGCTGCCATGACCCGTTACCTGGCGGTCACCAATAGCCCAATAGGCATGCATGCAACAACCGCACGAGGGCACGGAGAACAACTGCGACGGCAAGAACGACTAACGCTGTACGTCCAGAAAGAGAACCACGGCTTCTGATCGAGGATGAAATGGTTTCCACAACCTAACCAGGGCTTCGGTGGTTAATTAATTACCATTCTTTTTTTCAAGTGTTAGTGGGATCCGGGGGGGTTGTTCACCGTGGAGTGCTCTTGCCAAAACATTATGATTTTTGTCGAAAATTAAACACTCGAAAGGATTTGTGAACCATTCAATGGGGAGTTTACTTTTCTGATGTTGGTGGCATGGCTGGTGTTCGTTTTACTTAATCAACTTTCTATTAAGACATCGGCTGATGAGTGTGATCTAAACATAAGGACATCAATCTATTACAGATATGGCATGGCAACAATTTGAGCCTAAAACACTAATTCCTGATTCCTACTTATCCCCATTGACCTTTCTGATCACTATACATATGCTATGGCTGATGGCATGTGTGGATAAATCCCATATATTATACCTAAAAGACCATGCTTAATATCATCAAGATAGAGATTCAGAAACTCTAAGCAATACATATTATTGCAGACAATAAAAACAACATATATATAGGTTCTTGACCTTAAACTTTGAACAAAGATTGAAAGTGAACAAGGATTGCAAGTGAAAATTGTTAAAACAAAACTGAACTTGAAGTTAAGTAATACCATAGACTCTGAAAAATTGAGAGCTAAGGACAAAAACATACATTGAAAAATTTGGACCTAAGTACAAAAAATCCGAAAAATAACTAACCAGACAAGCAAGCTGCAAATTGAAGACATGAAAGGAAAATGTAGCCATCTAGTATATATATATGGAATGGAAATTTTGGAATATTATTGTTGTGCATGCTTTGACCGGACAACAGTTACAGAAAAATAAATAGTATTCTGAAAACACCTTATTTCCACATGTCCCTTCAATCCCTTATTCACTCCATAGTACAAATCTCTATTTCAGGGGGGGAAAGTGTAGTAGAACTTACTGCAATCAAAGATCAAGTCGGGGTCTAGAGCAGCACTTACATTAACAAACCTGCAGCACATGTCAAATAGTCTCACCTCCAACTTCCATGCCAACCAGTACCTCTTTTAGACCTTGGATTACCTGTGCAAAGGATCAATATAAGATGCTCAGTATCATGGCAAGTTGTTGAAATTTGTTACTAGCAAAAGCAGGACATCAATACTTTTGTAATTGGCTACAGAAACCCGTTAAATTCTAGATGTACTTACTAGGAAATCTAGGAATGACTTACTGATATGGAATGGCAATCATATAATTAAGTAAAAGAAATGTCTACCTTATTGGTATGACTGAATAGGGGAAAATAAAATTAGCCTAAAAAGAGTTATATAGGATGACCTAATTGTCATCTAAACGAAGTATCACCATCTGGTTTCACCGCTAAATGTGTACACTGTGCTGCATTAAAAGTTCATGCTGAATATAAGAAGAAACTATCACAAGCACCAAAATTACAATGTGTCTGAAACCAAAGGCCAACATTTGGTTTGAAACTCTATTGACATGTGGTGATAGAGATCAAAATCACCATGCTGACGATGAATCTGGAAGAGCTTGCGATAATTATCTGCATATATAAAGTTGACTGACTTCAAAAAAATTCTGGGAGTGAACTGTTTAGAAATCTTCCTTGTTTCTCATCTTGTGTTGCCGAACCATCATCATGACTTCTGACAGCCTCAACAGAGTCAACAAGCATCTAAAATTTTCAAATTGAGGAGAAAGAGAAAGCCATCCGCAGCAATGCAATAAGGAATTTACCTCATAAGCTATCCGAAGCTCATCTACATAGATAGTAGCATGAGGCAGGACTCTGCCTCAAATGCGTGGGTAAGTGACTCACCATTTGAAGGAACATTGCCAGGGGAAAAAGAACCAAATAAAGAAAAACCATAAAAATGTGAGATGTTCACTTCAAATTATCAAACAAAAATATACAAATGCCAAGTATAAACTTCCATTCCATGGATGAAAATTCATAAACAAACCACGTTTGTACACGTATAGCACGCATTCTAAAGTGCCTTATCTGGATTTTCCTCTTCTAATTTATGATGATGATAAAAGAAGAAGTGACAGAGAGAGGGGAAAAGAGAGAGCAACTGGTAAACACAGAGAAAGTGGAAGCATCTGTTCAACTTTTGTTTCTTCCCCCATGGTTGATATACACGAAAACAAGCCCCTCTCACTTCAATCATCTTTTTTCCATGGTTTGTCTCCAATCTTTAAATTTCTAAAGATGATTTCTTGAGGGCCAGTAGCTCTTATTTTTCTTTTGGTTGAACAAAGCTTCTTATTTAGAAATTTTCAGCATCTAGGAGGATCTGACCCTTGGGTGCCTTCTGTTTCAGTCATCGATTGTTTATTTGCTTAAATGCCTCTATCTGATGTTCTACTCTGGCATTCTCATTATATTAGTTGTCATTCTTAGATTTAGACGATGACAACAGAAACCTTCATCATTGAGGATTTGATTAGATTCCTCTGATTCTGAAGAATACTTCTTTCTCTAACCAGACTCTGCAATCTTGGCATACCATGAAGAAATCTTTGAGGGTTTAACATATTTTGCTCATTTTGCATTGTATTTGTCTGTACGCATCCATTCTGTCTGGACTGCACCTCTATGTGGCCTTTACACTTCTTTCACAGCTATCTTGAACATGGGCTTGCTACAAAGGGACTGGCCAGGATGGTCAGAAGTCAGATGCAAATCTATATCCGAAATTCCAGCAGATCTGAAACGTATCCAAACTGAAGACCCAATCCACAACGGTCCAAATATTGTTTTCTGAAATTTTCAGGCTCAGATGTTTCAAATCTGATTCCAAATCAGATCAGAGCTTATAAAATTTGCTTCCTAAATTCTACACACCATCCAGTTGGATATAAATGCAGTAATACAATAACTTGGGGCATAAGGTGGAAATGTCTCAAACAAGTCATTGTATGGCATAATTGAGTGAGAGAATGTGTTGTTCTAGAAGTGCAAAGAGATCGTAGGATTGAATCCCTTCTCATAATGAGAGCCAGGTTGGTCAGTGTTGTTGGAAAATAGTCTCCCGGGCAATAGTCCCGTATTGGTTAAATCAGTTGTGGTTCATGTGTTTATGACCCTGGGCCTGTGAATCTCAACACCGCGGTTTTGTGGATTCAACATGGTATCAAAGCATGGTCTTGGCCCAACTCTATATATTTCTTATCTCACCACCTCCACCCAATTAATCTCCACGGCTCTTGACCGTGAGGGGGAGTGTTGGAAAATAGTCTCCCGGGCAATAGTCCCGTATTGGTTAAATCAATTGTGGTTCATGTGTTTATGACCCTGGGCCTGTGAATCTCAACATTGCAGTTTTGTGGATTCAACAAGTGTCTAGTGAGATGATAGCATCAACGAATCTAGACAGAAACAGAATCAAATGGAGCCCAAAATGATGATCTTTACTGTCCCATCTGCAACAGCACATAGAAGATCTTTGGCTTGCTTGGTGATACATTGTCTATTGAGTCAATATGTCTGGAAGGTGATGGAATCTTTATTACACTTTAAGCCTTAGTTCTAAAACCTGATGGAGATGTGGTTTGTTCTTTCATAAATAATAAGGTGACAAGAGCCTATGACTTGTAAAAAATGAAAATATGTTCCAAGAGAGAAGTTGGAAGTGTCAACATTTGTATGCACTCATGTCAAAGACTAAGCAGAAGGCCCTGCAGACAAATGGGAGAAACCAAAGATGAACACTCAAACCTATGTATCTATAGTTTGTATCCATAGTTAATAAAACAAAGTGAAAAGCGTGAGCTCATCTCATATTATTGCATGTAGTACCTCTTTATCAAAAAAAAAGGCGATATGTCCTACCATTTTTTATTAAAAAAATAGTGAGGTTGTCCATGATGTGAACTCTTACTAGTGTCTAGAGTGTGTGATTATCCTTGTTTTGGCACTGGAAGGTACAACCTTTTTTCCCCTTTCTTTTTTAAGCTCGTCACCTGGATGCCCTTTCTGTCTCTGTGGATGTTGAAAAGATTCTTTTATGCAGTTATGTCAGAGCACATGGTGAAAGATGTCTACAAACCAAAAATGAATATTCACACTTCGTCAATTGTAATTGACATGATGAGAAAGAAATATGGATATGTTCCTCAGTTGAAGTGTATCCTTCTTTAGTTTTTTTTTTAAAAGTAAATGTCAAGGAGATTCTAACTCGTTTGGACAGCATATGGGATATCTGCAAGTCCATTCTTTAATCATTTATCGACATGCAGATGGATGTTAGGGACATGAGTTTATTCACTGATGAATCATTTGATAGTGTAATTGACAAAAGTATTTATGCTCACTTTCTTTTATATTTTCCCACACATTTCACTAGATTCTAACTTAATGTGCTTCTGACTACTGTTTTAATGTGCTTATTGTCATGATGATCCTTATGTAAGGACCCTGGATTCTTTGATGGTATGTGAATACTTGGAATATGCTCATAATTGCTGCATTTGATATTGCTTGGATGCACACAGAATTTACTTGAAAAGAAATAGATAAATAAATAAATAAATAATTGGCATGGGTGGATGGCTTTTTTTTTTAAGGAGGGTGTTTATTTATCAAACAATGGTGCACATTTGTAAGCTGTTTAAACAGCATGTGCATGGTAAAATTCCGTGTGTTTGATTGTCAAATGATTTGAGTTCGGGTGCTGGATAATTCCCCACCGACCACAGTCGATATTTATTTACATCGAGTTAACGTTCGGACACCTTTGATTAAATGTCAGAGAGAACCAAACACCTTTATGACGTTGGTTACGATCTTTGGGATGTACACTCATACTAACAACATCTAGCTCCCTTCGGAGATACAGGTGGACGTATAGTCCTTCGACCCTCGGACGAAGCGAGAACACATTTTGGGCATAACCCAAGTCCCTGAACAGACTCTTGCCCAAATTCAAAAGATGCAGGGTATTTTTGTAACCCTTGAACATGCATATAGAAAAAAGCAAGGTTTGTCAAACCGGTCCGGTACGGGCTGTACAGCCCGTACCGGACTGTACCAGTCCCAGACCGATACAACCAGTCTATGGTACGCTACCGGTACGCAACATACATTTTTTAAATATTAGATATTTTTTTATAACTAATTTGTTTTGTAGGCCAGTTGGTTGAGGACCTCACGTTCAGACGTGAGGTCTCGTGTTCAAAATGTGCTTTCAACACATTTACATTATATTTTGTTGAAAACTAATTTAATTTTAAGTTAAAAATGCTTAAAAATGTGACGATTCGAACCAAGGAGGCTCGGTTTAAACCAGATACCAACTAACCAATTGAGATAGTAACTCATTTGAGTATTTTTATTTTATAATATATATATAATGTATTTTTTTGTCTCAATACGTAACGGTACCGAGTCGTACCGTACCGTGCCAGTAAAGTACCGGTATGGCCGGTACGAATGAGACTGCAAATCTTGGGAAAAAGTACTTTTACAGTTACAGGACTTTGTAAGATTAAACTGTAAAATACATGACTTTTCAGCAAATCATAGATTTACAAGACTTGAAGAACATATCTACAATTACTGGGGATTACAAGGTATTTTTATAATCACAAACCATTACAGGGGGTTTGTCATAAACTCGATCCAGGAGTCTTTAAGTAATTTCCAATTAGTTCAGAGAATTACATGACTTTTTTACCGAGTCTTACGAAGCAAATCACATACATACAAGCACAGGGATATATATGTAAAAGTAGGTGCACATATGCAACATACCCTTGCTCCGGGCATAGAAACAAAAGGCACAAGTGGAGAAAATCTCCAAGTCTTCTGCTTAGAGTGTGTTGTCCATAGGTAGTTCGAGTGTCTTTTGAAATGGGGCCGACGGGGCCTATTTATAGAGGTTCGGTGATAGTTAGGTCAATTTGGGCATACCTGGACCGGATAGGTTCCCACGGGAGGGGTACAAGGACCAAATAGGTCCCCAAAGGGACCTACCCGGACCGGATAGGCCCCCACCAAGGCCTATCTCTGACCGCAGTCTCTGAGAGCACCATGATCAGAACGAGGTCTCTGAGTTGATAGGGTTTAGATAGGTCTGAAAGGGGGGGGGTGTGGACACCGAAAATTGCACATCCAAATGTCATGCTCGGCCCGGCATCAACAACGGCGCCGAGTGAAGAAACCCCTGAGAAATCAAACACAAAAGGGGCCCATAGCCCATGGGTCCCAAAGAAAATCAAAACGGGCCATGACTCGTGCTCACAACGGGCTCAGAACGGGCCCCAAATACACACCCCGTGGGGAGCCCTTCAGCGGCACGCCCAACCCCCAAGGGGCCTCAACGGCACGCCCTGATAGAGCCTCAGCGGCACACCCATTGGGGTCTTCAGCGGCACACCCCGAAGGGCCTTCAGCGGCACGCCCTCAGGGGGCTTCAGCGGCACACCCCGAAGGGCCTTCAGCGGCACGCCCTGGCAGAACCCTCCAGCGGCACGCTCCCTCCAGCGGCACACCCTGCCACGGCCTTCACCGACACAGCCCCTTTGGGCGCTCGCCGGCACACCCCTATGGGGGTTCAACGGCACACCCCTTCGGGGTTCACCGGCACACCCCCAGGGGGGGTTCAACGGCACACCCTTGGGGTCTTCGCCGGCACACCCCCATGGGGGGGGTTCTTCAACGGCACACCCCCCAGGGGGGGGTCTTCAACGGCACGCCCCCTGGGGGTCTTCGGCGGCACACCCTGCAGGGTCCCCAGCGGCACGCCCTTCAAGCCCTTCAGCGGCACGCCCATCCGGGGTTCCAGCGGTACGCCCTTTCGGCACTACAGCGGCAAGCTTGTTTAGCCCTTCAACGGCACAGCGTGAGGCACTTTCAACGGCCGACGTGAGGCCCATGCCCTACGCGTCCTTGGTGCGCAGTGGAGCCGTCTGAAGTGGTAGCCGATCGTTGGGCCACGTGGCCTAGTCCACTGACAGTCAGGACGGGCAGGTCAAACCTCATGATCACGGGCCACTTCCCGCTTCGACGCTCCTGCATGAAGACTCCCGCTGTCCGGGGTATAAAAACCCTCCCCTTCGTTTCAAACAGGAGAGGAGACAGAGAAGAGAAGAGGCAGACGGACAGACACACCCACGCAGAGGAAAAGAGAAGAAGAGAGAAGAAGAAGAAGAGGCCGTCCTCGCCGGGAGCTTCTTCCGACGACCACCGCCACCGGGAAGAAGTGAGAGTAAGAGAGAGAGGGTTCGATGTAACGGGGGGAAAGAGTTAGGGGCGTTTGGCCCTCCTCTGCATTCTGCTCCTTTACCCCCTCCCTATTCCAACTTTCCTTTGTTTTTTCCTCCGTCCACAGCGTTGCGGTGGGCATTTTCTGTTTTGTAATGTGCATGTAAGGCCTCGGCCCTTTGCTTCCCGTGAATAAAAATCGCCCTCTCCGGGTTTCTCCATGATCTTTGTTGGTGATTGGTGCTAGTTTTCATGGCCTTCGATGGGTTGTTTGTTTTACCCCCGTGTCCACATTTCTTCAGCATTTTGCTCGGAGTCTCCCCGTGGGTATGGCCTCTTGCCCATGACCCTCGATCTCACAGGCTTTCCACCCTCTTCCAGGGCCATCCTTGAGTGCCCACCCGTTTGAGGGGGAGGAGAGACCCTTGCTCTCTCTCTCCGATCGACCGGCTGCCAATAGGCCACCCCCCTGCCTTGAAGCCCTCTCCTCTTCCTTCCTTTGAACAACCTGTAAGACCCCCTCCAGCCCATACACTTAGCGGTTTAATCCCCCAGCGATGCATCTTCCTGACCCTTCGCCGGCACACCTGTTTGGTCCCTCAGCGGCACGCCCATGGGGGCTATCCAGCGGTACACCTCCTCATTTATCCTTGGCCGGTACACTCCCCTTATAGCCCTTCAGTGGCACACCCCTTTCTGCCCTCAACGGCACACCCCTTTCTGCCCTCAGCGGCACACCCACACTGTGTCACCCCTGGCCGGCACACTCCTTGGCCGGCACACTCCCCGGCTGCCCTCAGCGGTACACTCCCCTTATGGCCTTCAGTGGCATGCCCTTCAGTCCTTCAGCAGCCCACTCCTTGGCTTTGCCCCCGAGCCCTTCCCTTCGCGTTTTCAGAGGCTCTATAAAGGTGGTGTTGCTCCTCCGGGGGCCTGTGGACGCACTAAAAATCGCTTGCTTATTGTGGCTGCGTCTATTGGGTGCGTGGGCGTGCCAGTCACAGAAGTGACAATTTATTCGGGCTCCGAAGAGCCCAAGGTGCGCTCGGTCTGACTTCGTCAGGCGATTGTGTGGTTCGTGTCGGGACCGAATCCCGTCGCGCCATAAAGGTCACGACGTCATTTACATCCCCCATACGAGGGAATACCCTTGATTAATTGCCGAAATTAGGGGCCCCGCGGCCGAAAAGAATAATACTAGTTGTGCGAGAGAGATAGGGAATAGATCACGCTGAGGGTGGTATTCAGACCACAAACCGCTGGTCGTGTCGGTCACACGTGGACCTTTCATGTTCGGACACGGGTCCGTGATGGGAACGCGGCGAGAAAAGCCGGGACGAATCAGTTCAAATTTCTGCCGAGCACCCGGCAATTTTTGTGATGACTCGGAGGGCGTCCGGAACGAGGAACAAACCCGGTCTGATTGAGATGTCGGCCCGAGACTAGGTCGGGACCGGACCATGTCGGGATGACTCCCAAGATCCGAGCCCGGCCTGAGAGGGCGGCATTATTGTTCCTTTTGCCCCGGGTCACGGGGAGAGATGGGGCTGCAGTGTGGGCCCTAGCGTCTTTTATTTGGGGTCTTCTTAGTTATATGTTCTGATTTCTGATTTGCCATTTACTACCCCCTTTTTTGTGCCTTTGTCCAGGATGATTTCTCTTCTTTTATTCATCAATGTTGTTACTGCTATCATTATTTTCTTTACTATTTTTTTATTACCTCTCCCACCTCTTTTATCATTATTAATGTTGCACATTCGGGGTCCTTCGATTAGCGTAATTCTATTAATTCACTTGTTGTTGTTAAGGCCCTTATCATGATATATCTGTGTGTGTATGTGGTGTACCGGGGAAGGAGAAATAGGAGTGCACCGCTGGAGGCAGGAGTGTGCCGCTGGGAAACGGAGGGGCGTACCGCCGGGAGGCAACGAGGGGCGTGCCGCTGGAGCTTAAAGGGGCGTACCGCTGAGGCCAATAAGGGCGTACCGCTGGAGGTAACAAGGGGGGTGTGTGCCGCTGGAGACTGAGAGGAGTGTGCCGGGGAAGGTAATAGGGGTGTACCGCTGGGTTGAAAGGAGTGTGCCGCTGAAAGCAGGAGAGTGTGTCGGCAAAGGGAAACGGGGGGCGTACCGCTGGGAGGCAACAAGGAGTGTGCCACTGAAAGCTGCAACGGTGATGGCCAGGGGAGGCGTACCGGTGAAAGGGTGAGGTGATCATGACGCTGGAGGCTGACTAGAGTGCACCGTTGAGGGGCCAATCAGGGCGTGATGGTGGAGGTTTGATCAGTTTTCGATTATTTGATTTAAGGCTTTTCTTTTCTTCTTATCTTAACGTTCATATGGTTTTATACAAAATTCCTCCCTTTGTTCGTTCTCTTGGTTCGGTTCGGTCTCTTTTCTTGCGGGTCGGGTTTTCGGGCGGCCAGGTGGTTAATTAGCTTAGTTCAGTTCTCGTCGGGGTGCCGGCAGTAATTTGATGAGTTGGAAGGTTTCATTAGTTATTCTGCTCGTTTGTTGCCTCCTTTTGCCTCTTTTAATTGTTTATTAATATCTCACAAAAAATTCGGCAGCATCTCCCCTTAACCCGGGGCGTAAGGGAGATAAAGGGAGCGCGCCCACATGGAGTGGCGGAACCCGACAACTGGAGGTGGGCCCCCTGGGGAGCAACACCTTTATAGAACCTCGGAAAACGTGAAGGAAGGGGCTCGGAGGCGAGGCCAAGGAGTGGGCTGCTGAGAGGCTGAAGGGTGTGCCGCTAAAGGCCATAAGGTGAGTGTACCGGCCAAGGGCCAATTGGAGTGTGCCGGCCAAGGGGTGTGCCGGCTAGGGGTAACAGAGTGTGGGTGTGCCGCTGAGGGCAGAAAGGAGTGTGCCGCTGGGGGCAAATAGGGGTGTACCGCTGAGGGCTATTGGGTGTGCCGCTGAGGGCCAAGGCAAGTGTGCCGGTCGGGGGCCAAAGTGATGCATTGCCGGAGGATTAAAAGGGCCAAGTGTGTGTGGGCTTGCAGATTGTTCAAGAAAAGGAGGAAGGGTTACTGGAAGTGAATGGAGGACTCACAAGGCCAGGCTTTAAAGGGGAGGCATCACATTGATGTGGTGGCTCAAAAGAAACCGGAGGAACGGAGGAAACGGGTAACACAATACATGCACTATGAAGGCAGGATCAAACCAACAGAAATAGCAAAAAAAAGGGGCCCAAGGAGGGTGATTGTTTCCATTCGTGGGATGCCAAGGACGGTATCCCTACATGCATATTACAAGAGAAAATGCCCAAATGAGGCCATGGACAAAAGGAAAAGACTCCAAGATGGAGAACGAGAGGAGGAATGAAATACAAGACGGAAGAAAACATTGGGGCCTAAGACATAGGCTACCATTCCCAACCCTCTCCCCCAATACAACAAGCTCTCTCTCTCTTACTCTTGTTTCTTCCCGGTGGCCGTCGGACGGAGCTCAGGCCGGGAGGGTCGCTTCTTCTCTTCTCTCTTTTCCTCTTTCTCCTGTATGTGTGTCTTCTACTGTCGGAGCCTCTTCCCCTCTGTGTGTTCGTCTGTGTGTGTCTCTCCGTCCGTCCTCTCCTCTGTGTGTCCCCCTCTTTTTTTTCTCTCCTCTCGCTTTCTCTTCGAACAGGAGGCCCTTTTTTATACCCCCAGCCACCGGCGACTTCGAGCACGACCGTCGAAGGCGGGAAGCCGGCTGTGATGATGGGTTTGACCTGCCCCTGTACTGGCTGTCAGTGGGGTAGGCTACGTGGCCCAACGACCAGCTGCCACTTCGGACGGCTCCACTGCGCGCCAAGGAGGCGTAGGGCATGGGCTTCACGTCGGCCGTTGAAAGTGACTCACGCTGTGCCGTTGAAGGGCTGAACAAGCGTGCCGCTGTGGTGCCAAAAGAGCGTACCGCTGGAGCCCCGGATGGGCGTGCCGCTGAACGGCCTGAAGGGCGTGCCGCTGAAGCCTGCTGAGGGCGTGCCGCTGAAGCTGCTGAGGGCGTGCGGCTGAGGCCTGCTGAGGGCGTGCCGCTGAGGCCCCAAGGGGCCGTGCCGCTGAAGCCTGCTGAGGCCCCAAGGGGTGTGCCGGTGAAGACCCCCCCCATGGGGGTGTGCCGGTGAACCCCCTTGGGGGTGTGCCGGTGAACCCCCATAGGGGTGTGCCGGCGAGGGCCGCGGCAGGGTGTGCCGCTGAAGGGAGCGTGCCGCTGGAGGGTTCTGCCAGGGCGTGCCGCTGAGGCCTCAACTGGGCGTGCCGCTGAAGGGCTAAATGGGCGATTTTGAGCCCATTGTGAGCATGAGTTGTGGCCCATTTGATTTTCTTCGAGGCCCACGGGCTGTGGAGCCTTTTGTGCTTGATTTCCCCGGGGGTTTCTTCACTCGGCGCCGTTGTTGATGCTGGGCCGAGCCTGGCACCTGGATGTGCAATTTTCGGTGTCCACAAATGCCCCCCACCCACGGGTAGCGCAAGCGAAGGATGAGCCGGGCGGTACCCGCGGGTGTCTTCGTCTCTTCTCCCTTTATCGATGTCGACGGGGTGTCGAGAACTGACCTGGTTGGTTGTTTGTTGGTCTCGTTGTTAGTGCCGACGGAACGTCGGGAGCTGAGGTAGTATGTTGGTCTCTTAGCCTCTTCATTAGTGCTGACAGGGTGCCGGGAACTGAAGTAGCTTGTCGGTCTCTTTGTCACTCCATCAGCGCCGACGGAATGCCGGGAGCTGAAGCAGTGTGTTGTCTCTTCGTCAGTGCCGACGGGGCGCCGGGAACCGACCTGGTCTCTTTGTCTCTTTGTCTCTTCGTCAGTGCCGACAGGATGCCGGGAGCTGGCATGCTTTGTTGTCTTTTAGTCTCTTGGTCTCTTCGTCAGTGCCGACAGGATGCCGGGAACTGACTTGTTTTGTTGTCTCTTAGTCTCTTGGTCTCTTGGTCTCTTCGTCAGTGCCGACAGGATGTCGGGAACTGACTTGTTTTGTTGTCTCTTAGTCTCTTGGTCTCTTGGTCTCTTCGTCAGTGCCGACAGGATGCCGGGAACTGACTTGTTTTGTTGTCTCTTAGTCTCTTGGTCTCTTGGTCTCTTCGTCAGTGCCGACAGGATGCCGGGAACTGACTTGTTTTGTTGTCTCTTAGTCTCTTGGTCTCTTGGTCTCTTCGTCAGTGCCGACAGGGTGTCGGGAACTGACCTGGTCTCTTGGTCTCTTTGTTTCTTCGTCAGTGCCGACAGGATGCCGAGAACTGACATGCTTTTTGTCTCTTAGTCTTTTGGTCTCTTCGTCAGTGCCGACAGGGTGCCGGGAGCTGACCTGGCTCGTTGTTTCTTGGTCTCTTCGTCAGTGCCGACAGGATGCCGGGAACTGACATGCTTTGTTGTCTCTTAGTCTCTTCGCCAATGCCGACAGGATGCCGGGAACTGACCTGCTTTGTTGTCTCTTAGTCTCTTCGCCAGTGCCGACAGGATGCCGGGAACTGACCTGCTTTGTTGGTCTCTTGTCTCTTCGCCAGTGCCGACAGGATGCCGGGAACTGACCTGGTTTGTCGTCTCTTACTCTCTTCGTCAGTGCCGACAGGATGTCGGGAGCTGACCTGGCTTGTTGATCTCTTCTCGTCTGTCTTTTCTCTTCTTTTTTTTTGTACCACATTACCGATACAAGCGCCCTTTCGGGTTTTCGCCGGTACCGGCCCCCTCTTGCTTTTGCCCACGCGCCCTTTCGGGTTTTCACGTGGTGGGGTACCCAATTTTGCCTGTGGCGCCCTTTCGGGTTTTCGCCACAGCCGGGTTGTTGCCGTTTTTACCCTTGTCCCCGTGTAGGGACAAGTCCGACGGGGTATCTCTATTTTTAACCCCATTTTACTTTATTTATTTATTTTTTTGACGAGTGAGTGACATGCGTGTGTAGGCTAGGGCACGAAGCCTTGCGCCGGAAGGTAAGGTTCACTCGTTGGCAAGAATAGAATGCCAGCGCAACGGGAGAATTTATGCCGATTCAGACGTAGGGTCCGTAATGGCAATGTTGTGCGGAGTGGGTGGCTAGGGCACGGGCCTTGCGCCGGAAAGAGACTTATTCGTTGGCAAAGCATTAATGCCAACGCAAGAATAGAGGTTCTGCCGATCCGGGCGTAGGGCCCGTGATGGCAATATTGTATGGCGTGGGTGGTAGCTGAGGCCCGAGGCGATGTGCCAGAGACGGGCTTGTCTTGGCGGTAAGGTAGTGACACTATGACAAGGATAGAGCCACAGGGGTAGAGTCGTCCTTGCTGGTGTGGACGTTCGTCTGACTGGGATCGTGGGGATGGAATGTCTTCCCCGGGGGCATTTATTATTGTGTGCTGTTGACTTACTCCTCCGCGTATGTGAGCGGGTGGCTATGTAAATATGTATACATATATGGGTATATATATATATGTATATATATATATATATATTTAATATATTTATTCTCTTTTTGCTTCCCCCCCCCTTTATTTCTTCTTTTATTTTCTCCTTTTATTTCCCTCCTTTCTCTTCCTCTTTTTTTTATCCCCCTTTGTATCTCCTTCTATTTTTCCGTCATTCCTTCTTCTTCTTTTTCTTCTTTTTTTTGTATTTTCTCCCCCTTTTTTATTTCTTTTATTTTCCCCCTCTCTTTTTTCTTTTGTTTCCCCTCCTTTTTTTCTTTTCTCTTTTTTATTCTCTCCCTTTTTTTGCCATATATATATGGGGCGGTGGCGGTTCATTCGAACCACCCCCGTTCGAATCCCCCTCCCTTCCCTCTTCTCTCCCTTCAACAGGCGACCGTTCGCCCCCCCCCTCTCTCCATCCTCTTCGTCTTTCCCGTCACCGAGCACCACCGCCTCCGGTCACCGTCGTCGCCGTCGTCGTTAGCGCGGTGAGGGCACCGCCGTGAGGGCCGCCCCCCCGTCTCTCTTCTCTTCTCTTCTCTCCCTTCTTCTCTTCTCCCTCCTTCTCCCGTTCTCTTCTTCTTTCTCTTTTCTCCACAGTGGACGGCGGCCGGAGGCCGTCGCCCCCTTCATCTCCATCTCTCTTTCTCCTCCCTCTCCCTCTTGTTCTCTTCTTCCCCCCCTTTCTTCTCCGTCTCCGGCGCCATGGGTGGCCGGAGGTGATGTTGGGAGCGGGCGTGCCGGGGAGCACGGTTTAGGGCGCGTCGGGGGAGACCCCTGTGGGCGTGTCGGAGAGGGTGGCTCTGTAGTGTGCCGGGCAGGGAGAGCGAGGGTGTGACGGGGGGCGGTGAGCCCGAGTGTGCCGGCGAGGACGGCACCAAGTGTGCCGGTGAGCGGCTCGCGCGGACCGTGCAGGGGAAGGGCTCCCTGCGGGCGTGCCGGCGAAGCGATGCAGTGGAGGTGTACCGGGGAAGTCCCTACAGGGCGCACCGGGGAGCGATGGTAGGAGGTGTACCGGGGAAACCCCTTTGGGGCGTGCCGGTGAGGCCGCCTGTGGAGCGTGCCGGTGAAGGGGCCGCTTCAGGGTGTGCCGGTGAAGCAGGCGAGGAGCGCGCCGGTGAAGGCCTGCGCGCAATGTGCCGGGGAAGGCCTCGACTAGGACTGTGCCGGGGAAGGCGCCGAGGGCGTGCCGGTGAAGGCCTGCGCGCAGTGTGCCGGGGAATGCCTCCCCTGGGCGTGCCGGCAAAGCGTTGGAGGGACGTGCCGGTGAAGGCCTCTAGGGCGTACCGGTGAGGGCAACTGCAGGGTGTGCCGGGGAAGGGCACTGGGCAGTGTACCGGTGAGGGTCTCCAGGGAGAGTTTTTAGCTAAGGAAGAGGACTCCTTCGACCGGCGGACTTCTGGTGTTGCCTCTCGGGGCCCACCATGCTTTGTTGGGGCCGTCACTCCTTGTGGACGCGCACCCGTGTTTTCCCTTACGCCTCTGGCCTAGGGGAAACTCTGCCGAAATTTCGTCAGAAATTGGCAATATTTTGTTCATTTGACTTGTAGCAAAGCCCTCCTTTTACAGTCTTTCACTTCCTTTTGCATGTGGCTTATTCTGATCTTCTGTTTATGTATCTTTGCAGATAAATGGCTGCCCCAAGTGGTTCCTCTGCTCCTGCTGCTGCTATCGGTGCTGACCTTATCCCACGGGGTCCGGTGCCAGCAGTTACCTGGTTAAATGTAGAGGACTTGGATCGGGAGCATGCAGAAATAGCCGCTTTGGCAGAGTCATCTGAGTCTGACGGGGAGACCATGGATTTCCAGAGGCTTGCCAGAGTTGACAACGGCTTCACATTTGACCGGGTCACCGGGGAGTACAGGAAGGACTTCCCGAAGGATAGGCACCTCATTCGATTTCTGAAGCATTTGCGCTCTCGAGAGGGGCGAGATTATCGCGTCATAAAGGCGGCCGAGCGGGCGATCCTGCATGCCCGAGACAGTCTGCTGTACAGCGTCCCCAGGAGCATTCCGATGTATCTGGTGGGAGAAGCCCGGGAATGGAAGCCGGTCCTGGGGATCGAAGGGGTGCTGCCGGCTGAAGATAAATTGGTGCGAGCCCCTCAGTTCACGCCAGCAAGGTGGGACATGTCTGCGGGGAAGGTGCATGGCGAGTCGCCCCGATTTGGTTTATTCTTGGCTCCCCTGAAATGGGGTTATAGGGAGGAGCCGTTCATATTGGACTGTTTGGCCATCAGGTTCAAGTACGAACTATCACTGGGCTGGTTCGGGGAGCTGAAGCTTCAAGACGCCCACAGCTTCCGAGAAGGGGCGGTGGAGTTCACGGAATATGTACTGTTCAACTACGCCCCGTTGCTGGTCCGAGTTGGCATCTATCACAGCGTGTACGCTTCCCGGTATGGTTATCCCATCTCCAAGGGTCTCTGTTGCGGTATGATAGAAGTATTTAGTGCGGAGACCAATACCTTCTACACGGCAGAGGGAGAGACTTCACTTGATTTGTGGAGCCTAAGCCAGCTGAGCGGCTTGCCCATTGACGGGGAGCCTTATGAAGAAGTATGCCTCCCGGACTTGATCAAAGACGAGACTAACGGGGACGGCTATTATTCTCTGGGGTATTCATACCGGTACCTGATGAAGGCGTACCGGGAGCTGTACCAGCTGTCGCACAAGGGGAAGCAGCCCGCCCGTGGGGATAGGAAACGGGTGCGTATGGCGGTATGGCTGGAATATTTCTATGATGGGCTGAAGCAGTATGAAGATTTTCCTTGCGTTGGCACCGCTGTTGCTCGCAAGAAACGTGCGAAGCCCAAGCATGATGTGAAGATCCCCTCCAGGGGACGTCGGAGCGGGGCCAATCCGATGGGGGTCGACCCACAAACTCACTGTGCCGCCTATCTGACGTACTGGCTGTGTTCATTTGCCATGCCGTACGGGGACGAGACCGTGATCCGGCCAGATGCCATCTACCCGGCGTGCCAGATGGCGTGGGGTGTCAAACTTTCTCTGTGCCCGGCGGCGCTCTGTTTGATTTATAAGGCCCTGGGAGACATCAGCACGCACCAGTTCCCGAGGCAGGCCCGGTACGTGTGCCCACTGCATTTCTTCAACGCGTGGGTTTGTTCACTGTTTCCGGAGTTCGCCCCGCGAGTCCTTCAGGATTGGGGGCTGGTGCCGAGGATGCTGGAGTTCGCGAGTGCAGAGCCGGCTTCCACTTCCATGCGGATGTATGATATTCGGGGCCGGTTGACCACGGTTCCCCGGGATGCAGCCGGTACCATTCATTTCTGGACGCTGGCCGCACATTCAAGCCCCCTCGTGAATAATAAGAGGGAATGCAAGGATGACCAGGTGGAGAGGTATGTCCACCCTATCAGCCAGGAAAACGTGGTGCGCCCGTTGCTGGAGCCCGAGCTGAGGGATTGGGCGCTGGCTATCCGCCCGAGCGTGTTGGTGTTCCGGAAGGGAGACAACGTACTGCTGGAGCCGTATTACCCCTTCCGATTTGGCCGCAACTTCGGGTATGACCAGCATATCCCTGCTTATCATGCGCAATTCGGCTTGCCTTCGCGGAACGTCCGGGGAAGTGCGGTCGCCGAGCACGCTAGAAGCTGGTGGGACTTCTTCCACCGGGCGGACTCTGCCTCCTTCAGGGTGCCAGCCCCGGGTCGCGTGCCCCGAGTGACCGAAGACTATATAAAGTGGTGGAATGCCCGGACGGCTTTCTATCGGTTGCACAAGACCGATTGTTGGGATGGCGCCGAAAGGAGATTCCTTAGCCGGCAACCGGTGCCAGTACTTGACATTGAGCCAGATCATCTTCTTCGGCTCAAGAACAGGCAAGAGAAGGAGGTGGCGACATATATGATAGCTCGTCGGGAAGCCCGGGATAGGAGGCCGACGCCGAAAGTGGAGCTGCCTCCAGTGGCGAAGGACAGCTATCAGAAGACGCTGAGGGATCTGTGCCGGGTAGGGAGCGACCGTCTGGACCTCATCAATTATCCATTCCCCATAGAGGAAGAGGGGACTCCCGCCAAGAGCTGGCGTCCGGAGAGAGACTTGGCCTGCCTGTATCGCACGTTCGTGAGGCGGGAGGAGAGGAAGCCCGAGAATTACAAGGATACCACGTGGCTATATATCCTCCTCCGGGTGAATGGGATGAGGATTGAAGATGTGACGGCCTCCATCCTGGGCAAGCGCCTGCACATCCCTTATTATTATGCTGATGGGTGGGGCATGGACCACTTCAATCTTTTCTGTCACCTTTCTTCCAAGAAGCATGCGGATCTGGCCAACCTCACGGACCGGTGTCAAACTATTGAGGACGTTTGTTGGCTAGTCCGGGAGGCGGCACGTCGGGACAAGGAGATATCCCTGAGCTACTGGCCGATCACGCTGCGGCTGTACACTGGCCCTCATGGTATTCAGTTCCCTCTTGCTCTTCGGTTTTGTCCCTCAGCGCTGCGGCTTTCGCGGTGAGTTAGGTACTAATGGTATATGCATGTTCGTTCTTTCCCCTCTTTTCTTTGCAGACCATCCCGACAGCACGCAGATGGCCACGTACCGGAACCTCCTCCGGCTGGTGAAGAAGCCTGCGTATTTTGAAGCCGCGCCGCTGGCCCCGACCACGGCTCCTTTGCCTAAGGCTGCGAAGAGGCCCCGGGCTAAATCGCCTGTGAAGAAGGCGGTGGACGCCGCCAAGGCGGCTAAGCAGCGGGATACAAAGCGGAGGAAGACAGAAACGGCTAAGGCTTCGACGGCTGTTCCTCTGGCACCACTAGCCCCGTCTTTCGAGGAATTCGAAGCTGCCCGTCCCGAGCCAGGTCAACCTGCCGGTCAGTGTTCCCGATCATTAGCGTGTCTCTTGAATCTCCCCCCCCTTTTATTTTGGAGTGGAGTCTTGACACCTGGATACTTCTTTTGTCTTAGCTTCTACGGGAGAGCCCGTGCCCTCGCCTGACATGGGTGAAGTTGCGGTCCCGGCAGAGGCGACCCCGGCGGCGGCTCCGGCTCCCTTGCCGCAGGCAACGGGAAGGCCCCGGGCACAGTCGCCCGTTAAGAAGGCACTGGTTGCTGCCAAGGTGGCCGGCAAAAGACGGTAAAACGGCAGCGGACCGAGGCATCCCCGGCTCCGACGGCAGCCTCGCCGGTGGCCCGTGTCTTGTCCTTCGAGGAATTCGAAGCCACGCAGACCGAACCGAGCCGCGAAGCTGGTGAGATTCATCGGCCGCCCGTGTCGTCTGCGGTCGACCGGCCTCCCGAGTTGGCCTCGGATTCGCGCATGGCGACGATGCGCTTCTATCTCACGGGCAGCACGGAGGAATCGGCGCCCGTGTTGCTCCCGGGCGAGGGTACGGCTGGGATTCCCGAGAAGGGTTTGCCTGTTGAGGAAGCCCGTGGGTCATCTCGTGTCGCAGGAACTGAAGGGGGTAAATATTTTCGACTATACGGTTAACTCCCTTTTTTTTGTGTCCTGGGGGCCAGTAGATTCAGCATGGCTTATCTTCCTTTGCATGACAGGCGTTGCCGCGGCGGCCACCAAGTCATTGTGGCCTGATCTCGACCTCCCGATGACGCTGACATATGTGAGGAGGAAGAAGATCGGAGTACAAGCCTCGCCTAGCCCGAGGGAGGACGTGCTGGACAGAGACTCTGAGGAGGAAGCTCCTCTGCCGGCCCAGGCCGAGCCGACGGCGGTCGAGTCTCCGCCTGGGGAAGAGGTAGATTACAACTACTCTTCCGACGAAGCAGCTCCTGACGAGGGCGTGTCCGGGGCATCGGAGCCGCCCGAGCCGGTCTTCGGGGCCCCCTTGCTTGCTGGCTCCCCGAGCCTTGTGGGGAAGACCGCCGTGAGTGTGAGCTTGTTTAGGCCGGCTCTCCCTTCCCTTTTTGTGATTGACTGACGACTTTATTCCCCCCCTTTTTTTTTAGGATTTTCAAGAACCGGCCGAACTTGAGGTCGCAGAGGAGGCTGCCCCGGCTGCGCTGATCGACCGCCCAACAGGGGTCGATGCCGGCATGGGCAAATTGGCTCTTTTACTCGACGCCCTTCGAGAGGAAATGCCCGCGGAGCCCTCCGGTACTACCAGAGCGGCGGGCGAGCCTCTGGAGGAGGGGGAGATCGCGCCTGAAGGTAGCATCATCCCAGCGGCCAAGGTGAGTATGCGGGCTCCACGGTCTCCCTTTTGCATGGTTTATTTTAGATGGCGAATAGCTGATTCCCATTCCCATGGTCAGGCGATGCCGATATCGGGGAAGGCGCCTGGTCGTATCCGGAAGGCAGTGGCCAAGCGGAGACCGAGCATTGGCCCGATAGCGGTGGAGGGGCCGGCTCCAGTCTTGGGCTTGGAGAGAGAGAGACTGGCTGCGCTCGTGGAAGCGGGACGTTTACCCCAGCTGGTGGTTCCGCTTCCGCCCTTCCCGAAACTCCCGGCTCAGATGGAGGACCCGCTCTTGCAGCAGATATTTGCGGGGCTCCGTGCGCATCTGGAGGGATCTCAGCCGCGAGCGAGGAGTTCATGGGTGGCGGCTTCGGGCCTGGCCTTACTCGAAGCTCCTCCTCTAGCCGAGGTAACGGCCCCTGCACCCCTGCCCCTTGGAGGAGTGGCAGAGTCGGGCCAGACGGAGGCAGAGGGGGCAGGTGACCTCCAAACGATGGGGGCACCGGAGGCTTCGGCAATGGTCTTTTCCTTTCCCCAGGCAATGGTCGGCCAAGAGTCTCTCGTCGAGCTACGCCGGCCGGGCGACTTGACCCTCGCCCTTCCTTCATCTTCAGTGGCGGCAGATACCGACCTGTGGGCAGAGGTGGACAGCACCGTGGAATTCACCCCTCCGGTCGTGCCCTCAGTTAGTCACACGTCCTCAGAAGCGCCAGTCCGTCAGATGCTGATCACTTTACGGACGATGCTTCTCGCCGATGCTTCTCTGTCGTATCGGGAGGTGCATACCATCGTGACGCAATTAACGGGGGCGCTGCAAGTGCTTGGCTGTCCGCTGGGGGAATGGTCACGGCGGGTCTTGCTATTATTGAAATATGTCAAGCGCCGCGAGTTCCTGGAGACCCAGGCTCCTGACGAACGCGCCGCCCTTGATGCTCAGGCAGACGAATATCTGCAGGCCCTAAAGGCCCGACGCGACAGTAGAGAACGCCACGGAAAGGCCCTAGAGGAAGGCGAAGGCAGCGTTCGTTCCTTCAAGAACCGGATCGAGAAGCTGGAGGGCTATCTCGCTGCGGCTAAACTTGGCCTCGCCGAGGCGGAAGGGGCGGTGGCAGAGGAGAGGGAAGCTCTTGCCGTTGCCGACGTTGAAATGGCGTCCGTCGAAGCGGAGCTCGCCCGTCTTGAGGGATTGAGGGGCCGACTGCGCGATATGACGAACTTCCCTTGCGTCGGGATCCTCCCCCTCGAGGACATCTTCAGGGACATCGACTAAGCGTTGCATCCCTTAATTTCTCTTTCTTTTTTTTTGAATGTAACACAGGGGTATGCCCCGCAGCACATGTAGTTTGATCCTCTTTTGAATAGAGCAAAGCATTTATGATTTCACGCGTTCCTGGTGTATGCATTTATCCCGGAGGGAGCTTTCCCACCCCTCTTTCTCTTCCGTGCATATTGTTTTCTCCTTCCTCTTCCCTCGCTCTTGTATCTTTCCCCCCTTTTCGTGTAGGGGCCCATTGGCAGGGTATGAGTCTTTGCGGGGATTCACTTTGGAAGGACCAGGCAGGGACCCATGTCAGGGTACAGGAGAGTGCTCGCCTTCCCAGGGGGAGGACGAGGGGACCACTCCACCATACCGAACGGGCAACTCCCTGGTTTTGCCGCAATATTGGAAGCGCGTGCTGGTCTCGAGTGAGGGGTACTTGGCCAGAGACCCCTTTTGCCGTTCAGAGGTGGCGGATAGAAAGGTCCGTTTAGTCAGTGACTTAGACGGGAGGTCTGATCCAAAGGGGTGCTCGCCCCCCGGGGAGGATGGAGAGAAGAGTTCGTCTAGTCAATGACCCGGACGTGATGTCCGAGCCAAAGGGGTACTCACCGCCCGGGAAGGACGGAGAGAAGAGTTTGTCTAGTCAATGACCCGGACGTGAGGTCCGAGCCAAAGGGGTACTCACCGCCCGGGAAGGACGGAGAGAAGAGTTTGTCTAGTCAATGACCCGGACGTGAGGTCCGAGCCAAAGGGGTACTCACCGCCCGGGAAGGACGGAGAGAAGAGTTTGTCTAGTCAATGACCCGGACGTGAGGTCCGAGCCAAAGGGGTACTCACCGCCCGGGAAGGACGGAGAGAAGAGTTTGTTTCTTTCTTTTTAAATCAATTTTGGTACCCCCGCTGATGCGGGGCGGTGACTGGAAATGGGGGGCGTTCCCCCTTTCTGGCTTCTCTTTTTTTTCTCTTTTTTTTTCTTCTTTTTTCTCTTCTTTTTTTTTCTTCTTTTTTTTCTTTTTGCTTCTTCCTTCTTTCTCTTTCCATTTTTTTTCCTTCTTTTTTTTGCTTCTTCTCTCTTCCTCTTTCCATTTTTTTTTGCTTCTTCTTTTTTGTCTTTCTCTTTTTTTTGCTTCTTCTTTCTTTCTCTCTCTATTCCTTTCTTCCCTTTTTCGGGAACCCGGCTGGTGGCCAAATCATTCGGACATTAATCACGCAAATCCGCCCCAAAATGGGGCGAAGAGTAATATTATTACCTGAATGGGGGCGCTGGGGCGTGGTACAGCCTCAAGTGCCTTCCATTAAGAGGCGGGAATTGAACCTCCCCGCGGTGGTTGACAATTACATAGGCTCCGCCTTCGTAGACTTTCTGGACTACGTAGGGTCCGAGCCAGTTCTCGTTTAGCTTACCTTTGGGGTTGGCCGCCATGAGATCTCTTCTCTTGACCATGACAAGGTCACCCTTCTTGAATTCGCGTTCCTTGACGAGCTTGTCAAAGGCGCGTGCAATCCGGGCCTGATAGACCTGGATATTCTGTTGGGCTTGAAGCCGCTTTCCTTCCAGACTGGAGAGTTCATCGAGCCTTCGCTCGGTGTTGGTCTGCCCTTCGGGGACAAGCCCATGCTGAATGGCGACCCTGAGGGACGGTATCTCCAGTTCGACGGGGATGATTGCTTCCGAGCCATATACGAGAGAGAAGGGCGAGCAGCCCGTTGGGGTCTTGTATACGGTTCGGTACGCCCAAAGTGCTTCATACATTCTTCCTTCCCAGTCCCTTTTGTTAGGGCTAACAGTCTTGGCCAGGAGAGTGCAGAGTGTCTTATTGAAAGCTTCGGCCAGCCCATTAGCTTGTGGATTGTAAGGAGTTGAGGTCCTCCAATCAATTTTATATTTTTCTGCTAGTCGGTAGACTTTCTGGTTGCGAAAGTGGCTGCCATTGTCTGATACAATTCGGTCGGGCACGCCGAACCGGAATATGATGTTGCGGAGGAAAAACCTGGCCACGATTTCTCCGGTGACCTCCCGTAAGGCAACGGCCTCGGCCCAGCGGGAGAAGTAGTCGGTCGCCGCCAGAATGTATTTGCAACCTGTGGAAGACGCGGGAAAGGGGCCCACGACGTCCGTTCCCCATTGGGCGAACGGCCAACTGGGCACTGTTGGGTGTAGTGGTGCAGGAGGTCTTCTGGGAATGGTGGCATGCTCCTGACATCTCTGACACGACTTAGCATACTCGCAACAGTCGTTGAACATTGCAGGCCAATAATAGCCAAGTTTCTTGATTTCAATTTTCATTTTCGGCCCCGCCTGGTGTGCGCCAGCTATGCCGGCATGGACCTCCTTCATAACCCTCCAAGCTTCTTCAATGGACAAGCATCGGAGGAGTAGCTTCCGTTTGGCATCGGCCACAATCCGGAATAATATTCCGCTTCGGAGCTCATAGGAGTCCTTGGTTCTGACCAGCTTGATTTTTTCTTCTCTTCGGTCGGGTAGTTGCTGGTGCCTGAACCACTGCATTAGGGGGTCCCTCCAGTCAGGCAGGCTGACGGCTTCTGCTGTAGCGACCTGTAGGTCCTCCTCTTCCGGCTCTTCTTCTATCATGCTGGGCATCTGGCGTTGGTTTATTACTTGGATATGGAGATATCCATCTGGGGGCACCGCCAGTGAGCTTGCCAATTTTGCCAATGCGTCGGCTTGTGCGTTCTCCCCTCTGGCGACATGGCCTATCTCGAGGAGGTAGAACCGCTCCATGAGCCCTTTTGCTTTAGTGTGATACGGGAGCAGCTCAGGTTTTCGGACATCAAACTGCCCCTGGACTTGCTTGACGACCAGCAGCGAATCGCCGAACACCTGGAGCATTTTGATCTCCATTTGGAGGGCGACCTGGAGGCCGATGATCAGGGCTTCATACTCTGCTTCATTATTGGTGCAGGGTTTGCTGATGCAGCAGGAAGTGTGCATCACCTCTCCGTCCGGCGACTTGAGGACGATGCCTGCTCCGGCTCGTACCTTGGTGCGCCCGGACGGGGTCGCTTCTGTCCTTGAGGCTCCATCAAAGTAAAGCTGCCAGATGGCTTGTTGTATTTGGTCTACCTCTAGTGTTTCATCTTCAGGTAGCTCGGTGGCTAACGGGGAGTCTTCGGGCACGGGATGTGCTGCGAAGAAATCCGCGACGGCTTGTCCCTTAACGGCCCTTTGCGGCACGTAGGTGATATCGAACTCCATGAGTAGCACGGCCCACTTGCCAAGGCGCCCCTTTGGGACGGGCTGAAAAAGGATGTGCTTAATGGGGTCGGCCCTGGATATCAAGCTGACTTCATGGGACAGCATATAGTGCCTCATCTTCTTGACTGCAAAGACCAGGGCAAGGCAGATCTTCTCAATCGGGGTGTACTTAGCTTCTGCACCCACCAATCTTCGACTGAGGTAGTAGAGAGCCTGCTCTTTTCCCTCATCATTGTTTTGGGCGAGCATTGCCCCCAGTGAGTATTCGGTGGCCGCTATGTATAGAATCAGCGGTCTGCCTTTGACAGGTGCCCCCAGGACAGGCGGGGTCTCCAGATACTCCTTTAACTGGTCAAACGCGTGCTGGCATTCATGACCCCAGCTGAAAGGTGCATTCTTCATCATTAGTCTGTGGAATGGCTGGCAGCGCCCCGACAGGTTGGAAATGAACCTGCGGATGTAAGCTAGACGCCCCTGTAGGGATCTCAGCTCTCCCAGATTCTTCGGAGGGGGCAGCTCCTGGATAGCTTTTATCTTAAAGGGGTCGATCTCGATCCCTCTGTGTCGGACGATGAAGCCGAGGAACTTTCCACTGGACACGCCAAAGGCGCACTTCATGGGATTCATTTTCAGCCCGTACAGACGGAGCCTTTGGAAGACGACCCTGAGGTCATTCAGATGCTCATCCCTCTTTTTAGTCTTGACGACCAGGTCGTCGATGTAGCATTCGACCTTGCTGTATAGCAGCTCGTCGAAGATCTTGGTCATCGCCCGCTGATATGTGGCACCAGCATTCTTGAGGCCGAAGGGCATCCTCTTGTAGTGAAATATCCCTTTAGGTGACCTAAAGGCGGTGTGAATCCGGTCGTGGTCGGCTATCCAGATTTGGTTATAGCCGGACGACCCATCCATAAAGGACAAGGCCTCGTGGCCAGTAGTTGCATCGATCATCACTTCGGTGATAGGCACCGGGAAGTCGTCTTTTGGGCAGGCTTTATTCAGGTCGCGGAAATCCACGCAAATCCTGATCTGTCCATTCTTCTTTTTCACCGGTACAATATTGGCCAGCCATGTGGTGTATTGATTCTCCGCCACGAAGCCGACGTTTATGAGCTTGTCGACCTCTTTGCAGATCTGGCTGGTTAGCTCCGGCCTCATGCGCCGGGGAGGTTGCTTCACTGGTTCCACTTTGGGATCAATGGACAGGATGTGTTGAGTCACCTCGGGGCTAAGTCCGGGCATTTCTTTATAGTTCCAGGCAAAGCAATCCCGGAATTCTTGCAGCAACTTTGTGTATTGTTCTCTCTCCTGTAGAGGCATGAGAGCACTCAGAAAAGTCGGCCTGGGATTGTCTTCTGTGCCAAGGTTGATTTCAACCAATTCGTCGACTGTGGCCTGGCCGCCATTTTCAATTTCCGGCGGGGCTGGCGACAAATCGACGAAGTCTTGGTCTTCATTGTCCTCGGGTTCGAGAATGCCATCTCCCTCTTCTTGTTCATCATGACTGGGCATGGAGGCTGCATTCACCTCGCTCTCCTCCTGGGCCGTGGCCGCCGGGTGTGCGAGGCCCGCTGGCTCAGAGGGGCGTAGGTCCATCTCAGGCTCTTCTGTGTATTCATCATAGATAGCTTGGACGGGGGCCGGGGCAGCCGCATCTTCAGGGGCCTGGTAGTTGATGGACACGGTGTAGGCTCCCGCTCTGGGGCTGTCCGCTACATGGGGGCGTGGCGGGGCTATCACATAATCCCCCATCCTGAGCTCGTCCCTGTCAATGAGGTCTTGGGCAATGTCTTTGAAGACATAGCAGTCTTCAATGGCGTGGCCCAGCATCTGGTGGTAAGGGCAAAATAGCGGGTCCCCGCTTCTTCGGGTGTCTTGCGGCCTCTTGGACCGTGGAAGGGAGACTTTGCCGTAGTGGCATGCCCAGTCGAAGATGCCCCGGGTCTTCTCTCTCGGAAAGGAATAAGGCTTCTGTAGCTTCTCTTGGAGTGTCAGCCCTTGCCTGGTCGGCCGCTCGGTCAGCGAGCTTGCCATGTCTCTCATTTCCTGCCTTGACAAAGCGGGGGTGCTGGGACTGGCGCCTCGGGGCCGAGGCATCCGGCCACCCCATGGGGGGAGGGAGCCCTGGATCAGGTCGGCGACTAGCGAGGTTAGCTCGGCTAGCCGCCTCTTCAGCATCTCGATCTCCCGTTGCTGCCTGTGGTACAAGGCGTACATGACGGGGTCGTATCGAGGGGAATTCGGAGCATGGCCCATGCTGCTGCTCCTTGCTTCGCCGGCCGGCCGGGGCGAAGGTGTTTCGCCGGTGTGCCCTTTCGAGGTCGACACTTCGGGGAAGGAGGGGGTCTTCTCTATGCAACGGCGGCGGGGAGGTTTCCAAAGGAAGATCTCCTCGTCTTGTGCCTCCTGAACTGAGGGCGCAGGATGTGCGTCTTGACAGGCTTCCGCGAATCTGTAGCTTCTACGGGATCGTTGCCGGGCCATGTTGAGACCGATATGACATCAGTCTCGTAGTAATTTTCTAGTGAAAAGCCCAGACCGGGGTGCTTGGTGACTTTCAGCAACCGTCGATCCAGGTTTGGTGGATTCCACATTTTTTCAAACATTTCCTTCCGGCTGGAGGGCTGGTAGGGAGGAATCTTCTGCTTCCTGACCATTCTGGCTGCCCGGTCAGTCATGTGGGGAAGTCCCGTAATGGGGACGTGCGGGTCATGCAACTCGTCAGGGAACCGGCAATCGTCGTCTTCCCTGACCGGCTTCTCCCCGGCCACATAGAAGATAGTGGACGGCCCCTCGGGGTTAGGCACCTCGAAGGTTCTCAATTGCTCAGCCGCTTGGCATTCAATTTCCGCTATCGGCTTGACGATCCCTGGCGGGACCCTGACATCTTCTAGCAGGTCTTCGAGGCAGGGTGCCCCCGGTGTGGGGTAGATGGGGAGAGGGGCTGCCCTAAATACCCCTTCCTCTTGTGCAATACATGGTACATGTGGGGGAGCCACATAGCCTGGGGGCGGCGGAGGAAACCAGCCTCCCGATTCCATTTTCTTCTTTCCCTTGTCTCGGGCAGCTTGAGGAGCTTGCTTCGCCTCTCCCAAGTACAGATTAGCATCTGACAAGTGACACTCAAACACCTCAAACGGGTGGAGGTCGGCGAAGATTCTGACTTCCTTTCCCTCGCAGGGGTACTTGATACACTGATGCAAGGTGGAGGGCACCACCCTATTTTGGTGTAGCCAAGGCCGGCCGAGCAACGCCTTGTAGGACGTGCTGGAGTTGATGACGTGGAACTGGACTTTGGAGGTGAAGTCGTCAAAGGTCAAGTTGAACTCTGCGACCCCCATGGGAACCTCACATTTCTGGTTAAAGCCGGCAATCTTGACATTTTTAACTTCGACCAGGTGTACGTCAAAGTAGTGCTTCTGGTATACCCGGTACGGGAGTATATTCACTGCTGCCCCTGGGTCGATCAAGACCCTGTTGATAGGCTGGCCGTTCAGCTGCCCTTTCATGTAGAGGGGCCTGTTATGGCTGCAAGTCGGTAGGAGCATGTCATCTTCTGTGAAAGCCACTGCTACTTCAGGTGATAATTCTGCCAAACAGGCTTCAAGGTGTGCTGGCGTCTGGAGTGCGGCGATGATGGCTTGCCGTGTTTCTTCATTCAAGGACAGCATCTCCCACACCGTGAACCGGGTCGGGATTTTCTTGAGGTGTCTGACTATTCGCTCGGCCGCCCGCACCTTGAGCAGTTTCATCTCTTCGGGCTTGCTGCGCCTGCCCTCATCCTGGGATTGGAGCGCCGGATTAGGGGACGCCTCCTTTGCGGGATCTGTTGTAGCCCGTTGAGCAGGCGGGGCCTGTTGGGCCTCCTCCGCTGTTCGCATGAATTCGGCGAGGTTTGGGGTGCCGCTGAATCCTTCCTCTGGCTGGGCAGGAGTTGCAGCTGGCAGAGCTTGGGGAATGCTTGCTTTACTGGTCGCAGCGGGCCCCTGGGGGTGCGCCCGCCTTCCTGCTCGAGCTGACAGGAACTCGGCGAACGACGGGGCGCCTTGACTCTTGGTGCCTCCGGGGTAGAGGCCTGATGGAGGAGGGATCTCGGTGCCTCGGACCTCGGGCTCGGGAATCTGGTATGGTTGTTCCCCCCTGAGCATGATGTTGAGGCTGCCCTGAGGAGAGCGCCCCCACTTCCTCCCTGACCTGGTGGCGTGCTGGGAGGTGGATGCTTCAGCTTGACTCACTTCCGCCGGCTCATGGGGTGGCTCTTCTTCTTTCTCTTCCAGGGAGAGAGAGGTATCGAACAACGCCGAGAGGGTGTTGCAGGCGAAGACGACCTCCTTCTTCTTCTTGCCCCTGGGTCTTCTCTTTTTCTTCTTCTTGCCCGCTGCAGCGGACGGCTGCTCTCGAATAGGTTCACCCGACAGGGGAGGCTCTTTGTCTGCATCAGCTTCTGTTCCTGGAGCCAGCTCGAGTGACTCGAACTGCTCCCAGGGGACATATTGTTTTAGCTCGACGGGCTGGATTTTGGGCTGCTTATAATCTTCAAGCCCGTCGATAATAGCCTGGAGTTTTTCAACCGCCGGGCTAGTCTTCTTGTACATCCGCAGCGGGGCAGAGCTCTTCTTGTTGTGAGTGGGCCGCCTCATGACCAGCCGGGGGGCCGTGTCGTGGCAAACAGGGTTTACCGGGGGCGGTGCAGGCAGGGGCGCTGCTACCCTCGAGTGAATTCCTGGGGTAGGTCGAGAGGCGCGCGCCTTTCTGGTTTTTCTGGGTGCAGTCTGCCACCCTTCTTGGTCTTGAGCTGGGGCCATGATAAAGGTTTCATAAGTGGCACGGGCACAGGCCTTCGCCCATTCTTCTGGCAGCTCCTGATATAGTGAGATCATATTGACGGAGGAGGCTATGCTGGGCAGCTCGTGTGGCTGCGGGGGGTCTACTTTATGCTCCCCCATGTCCAGCTCCCCGTCCCTGATTAAGGACTCAATAACATCCTTGAAGACGTAGCAATCTTCAATAGTATGCCCGAGCACCCGGTGGTACATGCAGAAGCGCGGGTCATCCTTCTTCTTTGAGTCGCCAGGCCTTTTCGGCTCTGGCAATGTGATCTTATTGTAGCTGGTTGCCCACTCAAACAGGAGCTTGGACTTGTCCCGGGAGAAGGAATACAACTTGTTTCTCATCTTCTCTCTTAGTGAGGGGCCTTCCCGCCGTTCTGTGGTTCTGGGCGGCGGAGGGTTAGCCGCTCCCTTGGCTTTCTCCTTCTGCTTTTCAAAAGCCTGGAAGTCTAGTGCATGCACCTCCGGGGGAGCCGGCTTCTTCTCCGCCTGCCTGGCCCTCTGGCTTGACATGGCTGGGGTGGAGGAGTATCGGGCCAAGAATGCCTCGATCTCCGCTACCACATTGTTCAGACGGTCAAATGTCTTGACCTCAGTGCCGATCATTCTTTCTAGGATTTCTTTCTTTAAGTTTTGCTTGCAGATCTGAACTGCGTCCTCCTGATGCGGGGGGCGTTTGCACCTCATACTAAGGTTCCTCCATCTTTTGATGTAGTCGAGGGCCGACTCATCATTCTTCTGTCTTGTGGCGTAGAGTTCAGTCATAGTAACTTCTCTCTCGGCCACGTAGAATCTTTCCTTGAACTTCTTCTGCATGTCGGGCCAATCGGCCACCGACCCGGGCGACAAGCCGGAGTACCATTCAAAGGCAAGCCCGGTGAGTGTTGAACCGAAGAACTTCAGGAGGTAGGCCTCATCAGCAGCCAGGTCTCCCATGACGTTCACGTAATAGGCAATATGCTCTCTGGGAGATCCTTGCCCATTGAACTTTTCAAATTTCGGCGGCTTGGTGACGCCAGCCGGCAACTTCCTGGCAGCATACTGAGCCGGGTAGGGTACTCGGTAGACGTCGAAAGGCGTCTGATCCCCATCGCCCCTTTCGGCCAACTTCATGTCTATCATCTGCTCAAGCATCAACCGGCTGACTGCCGCCGGGTCGACCGGGTTCGGGTAGAAATGAGCGGGCTGTGCGCTCGGGGTGACTACCACGGTCGCTCGGGGGGCCATGGGGGACCCTTGTGAAAGCGGAGCCTGTGGCGGGGTCACCGCTGTGCAATGTGCTTGCTGCGGGGGCGTGCCCCCGGGGGGATCGAGGGTTGCCGGAAGAGCTGCCTCGGAAGACTGCCCCCTGTCCCTGGGTACCTCGGGTATGGTCTCGGTCTGCCAGGACATTGGGGGTGGTGTGTTTCGCTCATTCAACTGCTTTTTAAGTGATTCGATTTCCTGCTGGAATCGTTGCATCATGAGCAGCATTGCTGGATCAGCTGTGGGAAGACTGGGCGTGCCCCCTGTCTCTTCGGCCGGGGCGTCCTCGGATGATGTCGAGGGTCCGCCACTCGTGTCGCCGGTGGTGACCACATTGGCCGTGAGGGCCGTGAGGGGCCCCGTGGGTGTCGCGCCGCCTGCCGCTCTCCTTCTTCTGGTAAGGGGTCCCGGCCTGGCGGCTATTCTGGCCAATTCTTCCGGGTCGGTGGGTAGGGCCCCATACCGACCATGGACCCCTGCCATATTGCAGGTGAATGTCTGCCATCTCTTATTCTTGTTTCTTCTTGACGCCCTCCGGGACGGTCCTCCTGGGAATGTTAGCCTGTCGAAGACCGACCGTCGGGACGGCGCCTCCTCCCGTACAGGGGACTGGCGCGGCTCTTCCGGGCGGGTCCTCGACTCCATACTAGGTGCAGGTTCCCCCCTTTCTTCCTGGAAGGCGGAGGTCATTGCCCCCAGTAGTCTTTGGCGGCCAGCGGGGGTGCTACCAGGGCCTCGGAGGTAGTTTCTCATAGCCTGCTCGATCCCTTCCCACTCCTGGTCAGGGAGAGCGGCCTGTGGTTGCGCGTCGATGACGGCAGCAGGAGGAGCGTAGGCCCCGAGTGCCGGGCGGGCGGCGTTGTGCCGGCGCCCTCGGCGACGGCGATGAGCATTCTCGGGCGGCACCGGGATGACGGGTGCCGGTCGGAGAGTGGGGGTCACTGCCTCGACCCCGTCATCTCTTCGGGACCTCCTCGGGCGGAAAGTGCTGGGCCCCGCCTGGGCGGGTGCAGTGGGCTGGGCCTCCCTGGGTACCCAGACTTGCTTCAGTTTGGCCAGCTTGCGAGCCGGTGCAATCTTTGGTGGGGTGGCCACAACAGCGGGCGTCACCTTCCCTTTTAGTTTCTCCAGCCCTTGAAAGGAGTTGCGGACTGGGACGGTCGGGACGACGCGGTCTGGCGTCACCTGGGACCTCTGGCCGTCTAGGCGGACTCGGAGGGCCCCAACCGTCATGGACTTTCCGGAGTTGGACAGGCGACGCCCTGAGCCGGCGCCGGTGTTGCCTCTCCGAAGCCTCCTTCGGTGGGATGCCGACCCTTGGTGGAACGGGCCGGTGGTCTGGTGCACGTGGTGCACGTTGCAGCTGAGCGTCGTTGTGGGGACGCTATTGTTGCCTTCGGCCACCGCTCGGCCGGCGGCAGCTTCGACGGCTCTCGGAGCGGGAGCGTTGGTTTGAGGCTCCTCGGGCGCTCGTGCGTCGAGGATGTCAACGAAGGCCACCCCCAAGAAGTTGGGGAAGCCCACGGTGGGAGGGAAGCTCCCGAAAGTGAGGGGCACCGCCAGGTAGCCGCCTCGCACATGATTCTTCACAACCTCGGGGCTGCAGAGAACAGCCATTGTCGGCTCCATGATGCCTTTCTCTTTTTTCTGCATTTAAGAAAGTAGCATAATTAGTATTACAAGAAGGGGGCCGCGGGGCCCCTAATTTCGGCAAAGAGATGAAGGGTGGATCGGTCCCACCGGGCGTGCCAGAGTTGTGGACGCACTAAAATTCGCTTGCTTATTGTGGCTTCGTCTATTGAGTGCGTGGGCGTGCCAGTCACAGAAGTGACAATTTATTCGGGCTCCGAAGAGCCCAAGGTGCGCTCGGTCTGACTTCGTCAGGCGATTGTGTGGTTCGTGTCGGGACCGAATCCCGTCGCGCCATAAAGGTCACGACGTCATTTACATCCCCCATACGAGGGAATACCCTTGATTAATTGCCGAAATTAGGGGCCCCGCGGCCGAAAAGAATAATACTAGTTGTGCGAGAGAGATAGGGAATAGATCACGCTGAGGGTGGTATTCAGACCACAAACCGCTGGTCGTGTCGGTCACACGTGGACCTTTCATGTTCGGACACGGGTCCGTGATGGGAACGCGGCGAGAAAAGCCGGGACGAATCAGTTCAAATTTCTACCGAGCACCCGGCAATTTTTGTGATGACTCGGAGGGCGTCCGGAACGAGGAACAAACCCGGTCTGATTGAGATGTCGGCCCGGACCATGTCGGGATGACTCCCAAGATCCGAGCCCGGCCTGAGAGGGCGGCATTATTGTTCCTTTTGCCCCGAGTCACGGGGAGAGATGGGGCTGCAGTGTGGGCCCTAGCGTCTTTTATTTGGGGTCTTCTTAGTTATATATTCTGATTTCTGATTTGCCATTTACTACCCCCTTTTTGTGCCTTTGTCCAGGATGATTTCTCTTCTTTTATTCATCAATGTTGTTACTGCTATCATTATTTTCTTTACTATTTTTTTATTACCCCTCCCACCTCTTTTATCATTATTAATGTTGCACATTCGGGGTCCTTCGATTAGCGTAATTTTATTAATTCATTTGTTGTTGTTAAGGCCCTTATCATGATATATCTGTGTGTGTATGTGGTGTACCGGGGAAGGAGAAATAGGAGTGCACCGCTGGAGGCAGGAGTGTGCCGCTGGGAAACGGAGGGGCGTACCGCCGGGAGGCAACGAGGGGCGTGCCGCTGGAGCTTAAAGGGGCGTACCGCTGAGGCCAATAAGGGCGTACCGCTGGAGGTAACAAGGGGGGGGGTGTGTGCCGCTGGAGACTGAGAGGAGTGTGCCGGGGAAGGTAATAGGGGTGTACCGCTGGGTTGAAAGGAGTGTGCCGCTGAAAGCAGGAGAGTGTGCCGGCAAAGGGAAACGGAGGGGCGTACCGCTGGGAGGCAACAAGGAGTGTGCCGCTGAAAGCTGCAACGGTGATGGCCAGGGGAGGCATACCGGTGAAAGGGTGAGGTGATCATGACGCTGGAGGCTGACTAGAGTGCACCGTTGAGGGGCCAATCAGGGCGTGATGGTGGAGGTTTGATCAGTTTTCGATTATTTGATTTAAAGCTTTTCTTTTCTTCTTGTCTTAACCCTTGTGTAGTTTCATATAAAATTCCTCCCTTGTTTTGTTTGTTCGGTTCGGCCTCTTTTCTTGCGGGTCGGACGTTCAGGCTGTCGGATGGTTGATTAGTTCGGTTCGGTTTTCGTTGTGATGCCGGCAGTGGTTTGATGAGTTGGAAGGTTTCGTCAGTCATCCTGCTTGTTTGTTGCCTCCTTTAGCCTCTTTAATTGTTTATTAGCTCTTGACAAAAATTCGGCAGCATCTCCCCTTGACCCAGGGCGTAAGGGAGATAAAGGGCACGCGCCCACATGGAGTGGCGGAACCCGACAACTAGAGGTGGGCCCCCGGGGGAGCAACACCTTTGTAGAGCCTCAGAAAACGCGGAGACGAACGACAGACTGAGGGCCGCTAAGAGGCACGGACTGGGACTGGCCAAAGAGTAAGCTGCTGAAGGACTGAAGGGTGTGCCGCTAAGGGCTGAACAGGGTGTGCCGCTGAGGGCTGGACAGGGCGTGCCGCTGAGGGCTGGACAGGGCGTGCCGCTGAAGGCAGATCTGGGCGTGTGCCGCTGAAGGCTGATCTGGGTGTGTCGCTGAAGGCTGGAAAGGTGTGCCGCTGAGGGCTGAACAGGGTGTGCCGCTGAGGGCTGGACAGGGCGTGCCGCTGAGGGTTGGGCAGGGCGTGCCGCTGAAGGCAGATCTGGGTGTGTGCCGCTGAAGGCTGATCTGGGTGTGTCGCTGAAGGCTGGAAAGGTGTGCCGGCCAAGGGCCGGAAAGGTGCACCGCTGGGAGGCTTAAAAGGGTTGCAAGCAACTGGGGGGGGATTTGGTGGCTGTTCAGGAAAAGAGGAAGAAAGACAGGGGATTTCAAGGCCGGGAGTGGCCTATTAGTAACTGAGCGGTTGGGAAGAAAAAAGGGTACCTCCCTTCTCCTCAAGCCCGGGAACACGGTAGATGGCCATGGAAGGGAGTGAGGAGCTCACGGAGCCAAGGCTAACAGAAGGGGGAAACCTACATCGACGTGGAGGACCCTAAAGACGCCGGAGGAATGAAGAGACAGAGGGAGGAACGGATTGTCCATCAAAAAGTCCGCAAAGCCTAGCATAAAACATCGAAGATCGAAGAGAAACCCGGAGAGGGTGGTTTTCATTCGTGAGAATCAAGAGGGCGAGGCCCTTCATACATATGGCAAAAGCAAACTCCCCAAATGGGGCCATGGACAAGAGTAAGAAAGACAAAGAACGCCAGGAGGAATGAGGATAAGAGAAGGAAGAAAACTTCCGGGCCTAAGACATTTGCCACTATCCCCAACCCTTTCCCCCAATACAACAAGCTCTCTCTCTCTTACTCTTGTTTCTTCCCGGTGGCCGTCGGACGGAGCACAGGCCGGGAGGGCCTCTTCTTCTCTTCTTTCTTCTCCTCTTTCTCCTGTGTGTGCCCTCTACTGTTGGAACCTCTTCTCCTCTCTCTGTTCGTCTCTGGCCGTTCTCCCCCCTGTGTGTTCCCCCTCTCCTCCTTTTTTTGTTCGAAACGAAGGGGAGGGGTTTTTATACCCCGGACGGCGGGAGTCTTCGTGCAGGGGCGTCGAAGCGGGAAGTGGCCCGTGATCATGAGGTTTGACCTGCCTGTCCTGGCTGTCAATGGACTAGGCCACGTGGCCCAACGATCGGCTGCCACCTCAGACGGCTCCACTGCGCGCCAAGGATGTGTAGGGCATGGGCCTCACGTCGCCCGTTGAAAGAGCTTCACCGCTGTGCCGTTGAAGGGCTGAACAAGCGTGCCGCTGTGGTGCCAAAAGAGCGTACCGCTGGAGCCCCGGATGGGCGTGCCGCTGAACGGCCTGAAAGGCGTGCCGCTGAAGACCCCAAAGGGCCGTGCCGCTGAAGCCTGCTGAGGGCGTGCCGCTGAAGCTGCTGAGGGCGTGCCGCTGAGGCCTGCTGAGGGCGTGCCGCTGAGGCCCCAAGGGGCCGTGCCGCTGAAGCCTGTTGAGGCCCCAAGGGGTGTGCCGGTGAAGACCCCCCCCATGGGGGTGTGCCGGTGAAGACCCCCCCATGGGGGGTGCGCCGTTGAAGACCCCCCCCCATGGGGGGTGTGCCGGTGGAGACCCCCCCCATGGGGGTGTGCCGTTGAAGACCCCCCCATGGGGGTGCGCCGGTGAAGACCCCCCCATGGGGGTGTGCCGTTGAAGACCCCCCCCATGGGGGGTGTGCCGGTGGAGACCCCCCCATGGGGGTGTGCCGTTGAAGACCCCCCCATGGGGGTGCGCCGGTGAAGACCCCCCCATGGGGGTGTGCCGTTGAAGACCCCCCCATGGGGGTGTGCCGGCGAAGACCCCCCCTGGGGGTGTTCCGGTGAAGAGCTAAAATGGGCAATTTTGAGCCCATTGTGAGCATGAGTTGTGGCCCATTTGATTTTCTTCGAGGCCCACGGGCTGTGGAGCCTTTTGTGCTTGATTTCCCCGGGGGTTTCTTCACTCGGCGCCGTTGTTGATGCTGGGCTGAGCATGACATTTTGGATGTGCAATTTTCGGTGTCCACAGTCCGCCCGAGAGTTTTGCTCCCGAGCTATCCGGACTACCCAAAATTCCTCGAATTGTTGGGCCTGGCTCCGGACCAACTGAAGGTATTTGATCATGGGTGCCTCCCGAGCTTCATACTCACCGTTGACCTGACCTGCGACTAGTTGAGAGTCGGTGTGGATCCTGACTCGGTCGACCCCCAACCGTCGGGCCATGCATGCTCCCGAGATAAGGGCCTCGTACTCGGAAGCATTGTTGGATGCCTGAAAGTTGAATTTCAAGGCGTACTGTAGCTCTATCCCTTCGGGGGACCTCAGGGGGATCCCCGCACCGCTGCCTGCCGAATTGGACGATCCATCGACGAACAGTTCCCAGGTTGGCCCGGTCGTGGTCGGAGGCCTGTCTTCGGCCGGGATGGTGCTTTCGGCAATGAAGTCGGCAAGCGCTTGGCCTTTGATTGCTGATTGTGGCCGGTACGAGATGTCGTAGGCCCCGAGCATAATGTCCCATTTGACGAGTCGCCCTGAGACCTCGGGGTGGGCCAGAATCTTCTTCAACGGCTCGCCGGTTAGCACGATGATGGGGTGCCCCTGGAAGTAGGGTCGGAGGCGCCTTGCGGTGGTAACCAACGCTAGCACGAGTTTCTCGGTTGCGGGGTACCTCCGTTCGGCCTCATTGAGCACCTTGCTGGTGTAGTAGACCGGTCTTTCGATTCCTGAGTCATTTCTGACTAGGACCGAGCTGACCGTGGATGGCGTCGCCGAGAGGTAGAGCAGCAAGGCTTCGCCTGGGATGGGCTTGGAGAGCACCGGCGGCGAAGCCAGGAACTTCTTAAACTCGGCGATTGCTGTCTGGCATTCCTCATCCCATGCGAACGTAGCAGATGCTAGCTTGGGTCCCCTCATTAGTTTGAAGAAGGGCAAGCATCGTTCGGCCGCACGGGACAAGAAACGGCTGAGAGCAGCGACACGCCCTGTCAGACGCTGGACGTCTTTAACGCACGTGGGCGGACGCATGTCCAGGATGGCCTGGACTTTGTCTGGGTTGGCTTCGATCCCGCACTGAGTGACCAGGAAACCCAGAAACTTCCTGGATTTTACTCCAAAGGCGCACTTGGCGGGGTTGAGCTTCATGTTGTACTTCAGGAAGGTGCCGAAGGTTTCGGCAAGGTCGGTGAAGTGGTCTGGGGCCTTGGGGGTCTTGACGAGCATGTCGTCGATGTAAGCCTCGACGTTCCGACCTAGCTGTCCCTCGAACATGTGATTTACCAGTCGCTGATATGTGGCTCCAGCGTTCTTCAACCCGAAGGGCATCCGGGTGTAGCAATACACGCCGCAGTCGGTGATGAAGGCGGTCTTCTCGACGTCTTCTGGATTCATTCTGATCTGGTGATAACCCAAATAGGCATCTAGGAAGCTGAGTATCTCGTTGCCTGAGGTTGAATCAACCAATTGGTCGATGCTCGGTAGCGGATAGCAGTCCTTGGGGGTAGCCTTATTCAGATCGGTGAAGTCCACGCACATTCGCCATTTACCTGTGGTTTTTGGCACCAGGACGACGTTGGCTAGCCACGTTGGGTACCGGACTGGTCTGAAGAGGCCACTCTCTTGTCCCTTGGTGACCTGCGCCTTGATGATCGCCTGCTTCGCGGGCGCATGCTTCCTACTCCGTTGCTGTACGGGCTTCACGGTGGGGTCGAGGTTGAGCTTGTGCATCACGGTCTTCTCTGGTATGCCAGAGAGTTGATCATCGGACCAAGCAAAGACCTGAATGTACTCAGAAAGAAATTTCTTATATTGCTGCTGTTCCTTAGGTGGTAGGTCGGCTCCGATCCTTACTCCGAGGGCCGGGTCATCGTTTAGGAATACCGTTAGCAATTCGCCACCGGGCTCGGTGGTTACGGTCTTTCCTTCGACTCCCTTGGGGCCCTTATCCTTCCCGTCCGGCCTTGAGGCTTCCACCGAGATGTTGTAGCACCTTCTAGCCGTGGCCTGGTTACCTCGGACTTCCCCCAACCCGTTTTTGGTGGGAAACTTCATTTTCTGGTGATAGGTAGATGGTACGGCCTTTATTCGGCTGAGGATTTTCCGGCCGAAAATGGCGTTGTACGCTATCATACCCTTGATCACTATGAAGTCCGCCATGACCGTAACGGTTTTGGGTGGGGTGCCGATGGTGACCGGTAGGCTTAGGGCTCCCTCGGGGTAGGTGGCCAGGCCGTTAAACCCGCAAAGGGGTGTTCGGATCGGGCGGAGCTTGGATGGGTCTTCCCCCATCTTGAGGAAACAGTCATAAGATAATACATCGGGGGCGCTCCCATTGTCAACCAGAATTCTATCTACGTTACAATGGTTTATTGTGGCCGAGATAACGAGGGCATCGTCATGCGGGGTGTTCAGCCCTTCCAGGTGTTGGTCGGAGAAGACTATGACCTGGGGCTCCCTTGGCGGGCCCCTGGAGGGCTCTAAGGCCTGGCTGGCCCGTTCGGCATGACGCTTCCTTCCTCGGTTGGTGTCTCCACCCGATGCCGTTGTTAGTGTTGGTGTGCTACAGGCCAATTTCGGATCGGGTAGGCCCAATAGTTGTACGATCTTGTTCATTATTAATAAAGTGGTGATTGAGCGTAAATATGCGAGTGTGTTACTTTACGTTGTCCCTAGGATATGTGGTTGTAAAGTCAGCTCGAGATGGGATCTCGAACATGAGATTGACTTTACATGTACACATACCTTAAACTGTTCCTGGTTGGAGGGTAATCACTCGGGGACTTTGATTACCTATTAAACCAGTACACATGATGTGTCAGTGACCAGTCTCATGGTCATTGGTGCGGGGCACCAACACATATGTGTAGGTGTATGTCCTTGGAGGATGTACACTGAACTGATCAGCTATTGGATCTTCAGATGGTTGATTATACCTAATGTCAACTGAAGATCTAACTGTCTCAGTAGCATCGTTGGTCCTTTGACCTGAGGCATTGATCGGATCTTACACGAGGACTGGATTGGTTTAATTACTTGACTAAGTGACTTTAACCATAAGTCATGAGTTGCCGAGTCATTAGCCACTCCAGGATACGTGTGAAGATCATCAATGGTCAAGAGGGGATCGCTCACTGTCGGGTATATATCAGACAGTTAATGGGTCATGACATTGACGCTCCGTTAAATCCCTGGCCAGGGTCGTATGAGTTCGTTTAGACGGACGTCATACACTTTAAGGAGGTCATAGTCAAATGGCACGATCATGGGGTTTGACAGATACCGTACCCTCGATCGTACCAGACTCATAGAAGGAGCGAGGGATTATATCGATGCGGTAACTGTGGACTTACAGGTACCAGACAGGTTGGTTTAAACCCGACGTCCTCTAGGATCACGCGGATTTACTTGACCCAACGTGATCGAAGGTTCGGAATGAATTAAACTATTATTCGGCTCTTGTAGAAGCGAATAATATGTTCAATTTACTTCTAATTGGGAATTAGAAGTTAATGGGCCTTAAACTAGAGTGACTATGGGCCTAGAGGATCACACACAATGGATTCTTGGGTGACGGATAATTATTATACAAATGTATGTATTATTTCTATTTAATTCCTTTTGGAAAGGAGTGTAAATGGGACTTAATACATATGTATAATAATGGAAAGGTCATATATTTGATCCTTTGGAGGTCTTTAGAAAAGGGTCCAAATCCTATATATATGGCACCTACGTGAGTTCATTTGAACTCTCGAACTCTTCCAACCTCTCTTAGCTTAACCAAGCATTAAGGGTTAAGAGAGGAGGATTAGCCTCCCCCCTTTCTCCCCCTTGCTCTCTCTCTCTCTCCAGAAGGTGTTAGAGCCGGGGAAAGTTATGCCGGGGAGGTACCGTCGCTGCGCAAGGGTCCGTGTGGATCTGCTCTAGAGGCCGTACATCTGTGCGGCTCGATTTCTCTGCATCGGGCTTAGCGGACAGCGTCGTTCCGCGTAAGGTGAAACACGCAACCCGTAATTAGGGTCTTAGAAACACCGATTAGAGCACAGATTAAGCTTTCCATAACACCGGAATCGGGCAAATGAATTTTTGTTATCCGCTACGTCGTCCGTAGGTGCTGTGCGAAACCTTACAGTGGTATCAGAGCCAGGTTCGCGCTCTGGTCGGTGTTTTTATCGCCGTTTAGAACCATATTTTAGGGGCATAGAAAATCTTCAATTATAATTTGTAGAAAGAGATTTTGATATCTCTGTTCTTCCTGGATGTTGGACATCTAAACAGCAATTTTTTATAAAAAAAATTTAAAAAAAAATTTTTTTTTGGGCTTCCATCCGGGCGCACTGCGCTCTGGGCGCAGTGCGCCGGCGGGCGCCCGCGTGGGCGGGCGCCGCCCACGGGCGGCGTCCGCGTGGCGGCGCCCGCCGCGGGCGCCAGCAACGCGGGTCGCCCGCGTTGCGGCGCGCCCAGGCGCGCGGGCGCCGCCCGCGCGCGGGGTTGACCCGGCGTATTAAAAAAAAGTTTTTTTTTTTTTTTTAAAAAAAAATTGTTTTTAACCTGTTTAATTTACTGTGCTCAGTAAATTATATATATATATTAGATATATATAATAGAAATGCACAGTAAATTAAATCGATCTTATTTCATAAGTTAATAGTGTTATCTCAATAGTAAATGTCGAATGGTAAATTTTACTTAACCGATTTGAATTTACCGAGGTGAGATAATGACTATTTACTTTGAGATAAAATGATAATAATTGAAGTTACTTCAGTAAATTTAATTTTTGAATTTTTAATTATTAGATAATTAGAAAATTCAAAATTTAAATTTTATTGAAGTTAAATGTGAAAATTTTAATTATTTAAATTTTAATTATTAGATAATTATTAAATTCAAATTTTAAATTTTAGAAAATTGCTAATTGAGGATAATTGCATTATTTTAAGTTTATTTTCAAACAAAATTATTGGATAATTAGTTTGAATTTAAATTTAAATTATTGACATGTTTAAATTTTGAATTTAAATTTGATTATTAAATAATTAAATTTAAATTTAAATTTAATTAATTATCTCAATTAGATGCCACTGTAGAAAATGATGGTTCTTTACGTGCTTACTTTATTTACCTTGTATTGACCTGCTTGTCTGTTTAATTTTAGTTAATCATGCTTTGATTTTTAAATTAAACAAAGCTAGCCTATTTTTGTTTGCACATCCCATTTTTAAATTCAAAAGTAAGGATTATTTTCAGAAAATAACCCTTGATTGATTTTATTTGAATGGGTTGGCAAGTGATCATGGACTTGGATTAATGTAATTAATTGGGGTCTGCGAACCTCCTTTCTCTCTCTGTTGAAATTCAATGTACTTCTATCTTCCTCCATTGTTGTACTCGCCCTAAGGGCTGCTGGAATTTGAGTCACATGTAATTTAATTTTTCCGGCCTGCGTGCCGTGTAAAAGTTGTAATTAATGCGGCGTCGGAGTTTGAAAGCGCGGAGCACACCCGACGAGGACGATCCAGCTGCTTCGGAAGCGGGCCGGATGTCTTAGTTACATTAGGGTTAAAGTCCATGATCACTTGCGTTTATTTTTGCATTGGATGCATTTATTTTGTGCAAACTACTAGGTACGGTAAATATATTGGATATATTTATATTACCACCTAGGGTGAGATCAAGATAAAATTAAATTCCCTCGCGATTAAATTTTAGATCTGGTAAGCGTGGCTCTAGGAGTCGTCGTGGCCCTCCATCATTATGGAGTGAATGAACGTCTTCATTTCATGGATTTGTTGTGCTTTCCACAAGGTCCATGAGTTTGGGGGCGGGATTAAACTCCAAGGCTCGGCCTCAATGGGGTGAGGAATTGAACTCGGCTTTGTTGTGCTTTCCACAAGGGTCGGGTCATGAACTCATTGCTATGTAGTAATGATGGTTAGATCTAACCGAGAATATCCTTTGTTGTGCTTTCCACAAGGGGATGATTTCTCGGGGGTCGAATATCGATATTGCATTAGATGCAAGTGCTTGTTGACTGCCCTTGAGATGGTGTATGGCTTGTTGTGCTTTCCACAAGGTCGTACATCAGTCTCGTTGGGATTCCGACCCACTAGGTAGATCTCGCTGATCTCCCGTTCTATATACTGAGGGTTATATAGTCGATCGAAAAATAGTGGGACTAACTAAGATAGAAAATCACATCTAAGTTAGAATTTGAACACATGCTAAGTTGTCTTTTATTTCTTATCCAGATTACAATGTCGTCGTCCAACCCCCTCCGCGGCATCTTGGATGCAAATAGATTAACTGGACCGAACTACTCGGATTGGCTGCGTAATCTACGCATAGTCCTTACCGCCGAAAAGATTACGTACGTGTTGGACACGGTTCATTCTGAGCCAGCTCCTGATGCCGACGAGGGCGAGTTACTGGCTTATGCCAAGTGGTCTGAGGACTCCTCCCTTGCCCAATGTTACATGTTGGCCTCTATGGCTCCCGAGCTACAGAGGTAATTTGAAAAGACTGATTGTAGAAGTATACTTCTCAATCTACGCCAGCTCTTCGGGGAGCAGGGTAGGATTGAGAGGTATGACATCTCCAAAAGGCTTTTCAGGACACGGATGTCTGAGGGTTCATCAGTACAGGCCCATGTACTGAAAATGATGGAGTGGATTGAAAGACTCAATGCATTGGGGTTCAAGTTGGATCTTGAACTATGCATTGATCTTATACTCCAGTCATTGCCTGATTCCTTTTCTTCCTTCATCATGAACTTTAACATGAACAGGATTGAAGCAACTCTCCCAGAGCTGCTCAATATGTTAAAGAGTGCTGAAGGAACCATGCAGAAAGATAAACCATCTTCGTCTGTAATGATTGTTGGCCGGGCCAACAAGAAAAGGAAGGCCTCTCAAATATCCACCACTAGTAACAAAGGGAAGGGAAAGAAAAAGGCCACGGGTAAGCAACTCGCCAAAGTTGACAAAGGGAAGGGCAAGAAGAATGAAAAGGAAGATAAATATTTTCGATGCGGGGAAACTGGGCATTGGAAAAGGAATTGCAAGGAAATTCTAAATGAAGGTATTTTTGTCATAGACCTTAATTTGTCATATATGGAATCCACATCATGGGTATTGGATACTGGATGTGCATCTCATATCTGCAATTCTGTGCAGGTGCTGGCAAATAGAAGGCGACTAGGCAAAAAGGAGATTGAACTGAGGATGGGCAATGGAGCTTTAGTTTCTGCCAAAGCTGTCGGGACTGCACGCCTCAGTTTACCTTCAGGAGTCATTCTGGAGCTGAATGACTGTTATTATGTTCCTAATATTATTAAGAACATTATTTCAATCTCTGACTTGTATAACATTGGATATACATTGACTTTTAATAGCACTGGGTGCTCTATAATGAATAATGGTTTGGTTATAGCCAATGGTTCATTAGTCAATGGTCTTTATGTATTAGATACACGTTCTAATGTTATGCAAATTTCCAATGCTGATGAAGTGAATTCTGCATATCTATGGCATTGCAGACTTGGTCATGTAGGTGAGAAAAGAGTCTCTCACTTACACTCAAATGGGTATTTGAATTCGTTCGAATACAAGCCATTTGATACCTGTGAGTCGTGTCTCATGGGGAAAATGACCAAGGCTCCCTTTGGTGGACATGGTGAGAGGGCTGTTGACCTTCTCGAGCTCATACACTCGGATGTGTGTGGACCCATGTCCATAGAAGCAAAAGGAGGTTATCTCTATTTCATTTCTTTTATTGATGACTTCTCTAGATATGGCTATGTGTATTTAATGAGACATAAGTCACAAGCCTTTGAGAAGTTTAAGGAATACAAGAATGAAGTAGAGAAACAGACTGGCAAAAGTATTAAGGCTCTTCGATCGGATCGAGGAGGTGAATACTTAAGCCATGAATTCACTTCTTATCTTAAAGACCATGGAATAGTTTCTCAGTGGACTCCACCGTATACACCACAGCACAATGGTGTATCCGAGAGGAGAAACATGACCTTGTTAGACATGGTCCGATCCATGATGTCTATGTCAGGACTACCCTTGTCTCTCTGGGGCTATGCGTTAGAGACTGCAGCTTATTTATTGAATAGGATCTCAAGTAAATCAGTTCCTTCTATACCATATGAGATATGGAAGGGTAGGAAACTAAATTTTAATCACATTAAAATTTGGGGGTGTCCTGCTCATGTAAAGAAGAACGAGAGTGATAAGCTTGAGTCGAGACCGATAAGTGTAGGTTTGTGGGATATCAAAGGAGACGTTTGGATATTATTTCTATCACCCTTCTGAGCAAAGGGTCTTAGTGGCCAAGAGAGCTGTATTTCTGGAAAGAGAATATCTACTCAGAAAAATAGTGGGAGCCAGATAGAATTGACGAGATCCAAGAACCACAACCCATAGACACAAACTCATTAGATGAGACTGTATCGGTTGATCCTATTCAAAGTGAAACACTGACACTACGGAGATCTGGTAGCTACCGAGAGAACCTAAGAGATATGTTGGACATGTCTCAGAGGGGTCCTCTAAGGTATGTATCGATGAGGATGATGATCCTCAGTCGTACCAGGAGGCGATCCGTAGTGTAGACTCCGAGAAATGGCAAGAGGAAATGGATTCAGAAATCCAGTCCATGTACACCAACAAAGTTTGGAACTTAGTTGATGTACCCGAAGGGAAGGTCCCTATCGGCTGCAAATGATTTTCAAAAGGAAAATCGGTGCAGATGGACAGGTTGACACATACAAGGCTAGACTAGTGGCGAAAGGATATCGTCAAAGGCAAGGCATTGACTATGACGAGACGTTTTCGCCGGTAGCCATGGTTAAGTCAATCAGAATCCTCCTTGCCATTGCTGCATACCTGGATTATGAGATCTGGCAAATGGATGTGAAGACAGCTTTTCTTAATGGAAACCTGTCAGAAGAGGTGTACATGGTACAGCCTGAAGGATTCACCTCCAAGTCACATCCTAATAAGGTATGCAAACTTCAAAGGTCCATTTATGGATTAAAGTAGACATCTAGAAGCTGGAACTTAAGATTTGACGAGGCTGTCAAATCTTTCAACTTCATTCGGAATGAAGATGAACCCTGTGTTTACAAGAAGGTCAGTGGGAGCTCAGTGACCTTCTTGGTCCTTTATGTTGATGACATCTTACTCATTGGGAATGATGTAGAGATGTTGACATCAACTAAGTCTTGGTTGTCCAAGACTTTCTCCATGAAGGATTTGGGAGAAGCATCCTATGTGCTGGGCATAAGGATCTATCGAGATAGATCTAAAAGGATGTTAGGATTATCTCAATCCATGTACATAGACACTATCCTCAAAAGGTTTAGGATGAAAAATTCAAGAGAGGTCTCATTCCCATGAGACATGGAATTTACCTATCCAAGGGATGAGTCCTAAAACTTCTGAGGAGGTGGCACACATGAATAAGGTACCCTATGCTTCGGCGATAGGGTCAATCATGTATGCAATGCTATGTACACGGCCTGATGTTGCCAATGCTTTAAGCATTGTCAGTAGATATCAGACAAATCCAGGCGAAGAGCACTGGAAGACAGTAAAGGGTATCCTTAAGTACCTGCGAAGGGCTAAGGATCTTTTTCTGCTTTATGGAGGAGAGGACCTACAGCTTAGAGCTTACACAGATTCAAATTTCCAGTCAGATCCAGATGACTGCAAATTCATGTCTAGATTTGTATTTATGTTGAATGGAGGGACAGTCAGTTGGAGAAGCTCCAAGCAAGATACGACTGCAGACTCGACGACAGAGGTGAAATATATTGCTGCAGCTGAAGTTGCTAAGAAGCTGTCTGGATGAAGAAATTCATCTTGGAACTTGGCGTAGTTCTCAAGATATCAGCTCCCGTCCCATTATTTTATGATAATAATGGGGCCATCGCCCAGGCGAAGGAACCGAGATCTCACCAAAGGTCAAAGCATGTTCTCAGGCGCTTTCACTTTATTCGGGAGATTGTTGATCGTGGAGATGTGACGGTAGAGCGTGTACCGTCAGAAGATAACATAGCAGATCCACTGACTAAGCCTTTGACACAGACTGTATTTGAGCGTCATCGGGATAAGATGGGCCTCAAAGTTGTGGGCAATTGGCTGTAGTTCAAGTGGGAGATTGTTAGTGTTGGTGTGCTACAGGCCAATTTCGGGTCGGGTAGGCCCAATAGTTGTACGATCTTGTTCATTTTAATAAAGTGGTGTTTGAGCGTAAATATGCGATTGTGTTACTTTACGTTGTCCCTAGGATATGTGGTTGTAAAGTCAGCTCGAGATGGGATCTCGAACATGAGATTGACTTTACATGTACACATACCTTAAACTGTTCCTGGTTGGAGGGTAATCACTCGGGGACTTTGATTACCTATTAAACCAGTACACATGATGTGTCAGTGACCAGTCTCATGGTCATTGGTGCGGGGCACCAACACATATGTGTAGGTGTATGTCCTTGGAGGATGTACACTGAACTGATCCGCTATTGGATCTTCAGATGGTTGATTATACCTAATGTCAACTGAAGATCCAACTGTCTCAGTAGCATCGTTGGTCCTTTGACCTGAGACATTGATCGGATCTTACACGAGGACTGGATTGGTTTAATTACTTGGCTAAGTGACTTTAACCATAAGTCATGAGTTGCCGAGTCATTAACCACTCCAGGATACGTGTGAAGATCATCAATGGTCAAGAAGGGATCGCTCACTGTCGGGTATATATCAGACAGTTAATGGGTCATGACATTGACGCTCCGTTAAATCCCTGGCCAGGGTCGTATGAGTTCGTTTAGACGGACGTCATACACTTTAAGGAGGTCATAGTCAAATGACGATCATGGGGTTTGACAGAAACCGTACCCTCGATCGTACCAGACTCATAGAAGGAGCGAGGGATTATATCGATGCGGTAACTGTGGACTTACAGGTACCAGACAGGCTGGTTTAAACCCGGTGTCCTCTAGGATCACGCGGATTTGCTTGACCCAACGTGATCGAAGGTTCGGAATAAATTAAACTATTATTCGACTCTGGTAGAAGCGAAGAATATGTTTAATTTACTTCTAATTGGAATTAGAAGTTAATGGGCCTTAAACTAGAGTGACTATGGGCCTAGAGGATCACACACAATGGATTCTTGTGTGACGAATATTATTGTACAAGTGTATGTATTATTTCCTTTAATTCCTTTTGGAAAGAAGTGTAAATGGGACTTAATACATATGTATAATAAAGGAAAGGTCATATATACAATTTTGTTCCTTTGGAGGTCTTTAGAAAAGGGCCAAAACTCTATATATATGGCACCTACGTGAGCTCATTCGAGCCTTCTCTTCCAACCTCTTAGCTAATCAAGTATTAAACCTAAGAGGAGGATTAGCCTCCCCCCTTTCTCCCCCTTGCTCTCTCTCTCTCCAGAAGGTGATAGAGCTGGGGAAAGTTACGCCGGGGAGGTACCGTCGCTGCGCAAGGGTCCGTGTGGATCTGCTCTAGAGGCCGTACATCTGTGCGGCTCGATTTCTCTGCATCGGGCTTAGCGGACAGCGTCGTTCCGCGCAAGGTGAAACACGCAACCCGTAATTAGGGTCTTAGAAACACCGATTAGAGCACATATTAAGCTTTCCATAACACCGAAATCGGGCAAATGAATTTTTGTTATCCGCTGCGTCGCCCGTAGGTGTTGTGCGAAACCTTACAGCCGTTCCTCCGGAGATGACGTTGATGTGGACCCCTCGGGGGGCGTTGTCGATCTCCTCGGCGGCGTCTCGGTCTTCTCTGCGCCCGGCTGCAAACCGGGCCAGGTGCCCCTGACGGATGAGACGCTCGATCTCGTCTTGGAGCTGGTGACAGTCGCCGGTGTGGTGCCTGTGGTCGCCGTGGAACAGGCAATGCCTGTCGCGCTTGCGGTTCTTCGATCTCATTGGTTCGGGCTGGCGAAGGAGTCCCGAGTCTTTGATGTCTTCATAGATCTCGTAGACTGGCGCGGTCAACGGGGTGTATCGCTCAAACTTCCGTTTGTGCTCTCCTTCCCGATCGCGCTTCTTACCCGAACCAGGATTTAGCTCGGAGGCCCGCTTCTTGTCCCCCTCCCGACCCGAGCCGGTTGTGTCTCGGCAAGCGCTGAGTACTTCTTCGCACTCAGCGTGGCGCAGTGCCAGAGTCACTAGCTCGGCTAGGGTCGAGGGAGGGTGGAGGACCAGTTCGCGGCGGAGATTCTCGTCCCGGGTGCCCCCGGTCAGAGCGGTCGTGGCCGAGGCCACATCCAGGTGTGGAATTCTGTGGGCTTCCAATTTAAATCGATGGACATAAGCCCGGAGCCTTTCCCCTTGCGCCTGTTTTGGGGCCAGGAGCCCCGCTACTGACCTTGGGGGGCGCTCCCGGTGAAGCTCTCCTTGAAGACTCGCCCGAATTGCCTGAAGTCCCGGATGGACCCAGGGGCGAGGGCCCGGAACCATGCCTGAGCGCCTTGGACCAGGGTGGCCACAAAGGCTCGGCATTTGATAGGATTCGGTGTTCCATGCAGAGTTACCAGGGCATCGAAGCTGTCGTAGTGGTCGGCTGGGTCGCCCTGGCCATCATAGAGCTTGAAGGTCAGAATGGAGGTTCTGGGAGACACCTCTGCCTTCAAGATGTATTCGGAGAAAGGGGATTTCTGCTCGTCCTCCGGGAAAGAGGTTTTATGCAGGGCGCGGACGGCGCGCTCTTACTCTACAAAACGTCTTTCGAAATCCCTCAGTCGGAGGGATAGTTCCGGCTGCGGTCATGCCGTGGGACTGGGGGGAGCGTCGTGGCGATCCTCAGGAACGTCAGCGCCCGGGCACGGAGGCCTCGCCCCCTGTTTCCCTTTTCTGGGCGTGGAGGAAGCCTCTTGCTCCGGGGGCGGAGCTTGCGAGGGTCCTCCAACGTTGTTGCGGATGAGCTGCTGACCGCGGAGGGTGAAGCGGCCCCCGGTGGTATGCTGGGACGCGCTTCGACGGGGGGGGGGGGGGGGGGGGGCTCCCGGACGGGGCGCGGGACCTGGCGTCCCTTGCCGCCTGGGCCCTCATGAGCTCCAAGAGGACGTCAAGCTTCTTATTGAGGGCCTGGAAGACCTCGTCGCCACCGTTGGGGGGTACCCCTGTCGCCGTCGGAGGGGCCGGAAGCCCGTTGGTGGGGACGCTGGCGTTGGAGGGAGGGTTCTGTGAGACCCTAGAGGGGCCATCTCCTGTCGCTACCATGGCCTTACCCCTCTCGCCGATGGACCTCCTCCCTGAGCTTCTTCTCACCATCTTGGCTCTTCATGCGTTTCCCACAGACGGCGCCAGATGAAGAGGCGAAATCTCGCGCTGTGTCCTGAGCGGGCTGTGGATCACCAGAAGATGAACTGCAAGACAGGGAAATGTATCAGAGGGCCCAGGGGGTTTCCCTGGGGAAAAACCCTCCGATGGTTAAGTCAGTAGAGCTGTGGTGGAAGCAATAATGGGGAGGAGAAAAACTAGTGCGCGAGATTCCTCTCCACCAGAGGGGTGAAGCGGATTGTGCTCAGGAGTTTGGGTGTATGAGTGCCTTGATGGCCCTTACCTTCCACCGGAGGGTATCCCTGATTTAAATAGTACACCGCCTTCAGGAGTCCTGCAAGCTGAGGGGTTTCCGGCGGGAGTTACGTCCTCAACGTGGGCTTTCATGGCCTTATCATGGGAACGTTATACTCGCGGGGAAACCGGAGCTCCTGGACTTCTTAGTGTTTGGCCCGCTATGGACTCTAACGGCTGCACTGATAAGTATCTCATCGGTCGTCCCGAGCTTAAGGGGGCCGGCCCTATCGGGCGATAGGCCTAGCTCGGAGAGGAGATGGGTCGGATAGACCGGCCAACGCTTCCCCCCTTTGGGCGGAGGGGTAGCTCGTGCGCGGGTCTTCCTGTGACCTGACCGAGGCTCGGGCTCTCCGAGCCTTGGGGACGCCTAGGAGAGTTGTTTCCTCGAGCATTGCTTTATTGGGCTTTTCCGAGTGGGCCCTGTGGGCTGTCACTTGGGCGAGCTTGCCTCGTTGGGCCTTGTTGGGCCTAGTTGGGTCTGCTCTTTGAGTGGGCTGCAGAAATCCCCCTCTCTAGGCCCTAAAGGAGGTCTTGGGTTGAGTGGGAGGGAAAGGGGGAGTGAAGATCTTCTTAATCTCATTCCTCATCTCTTCCCATGGGTATCTGGGTCCTTTGGTTTCCCATTCAAATTCATCCCGGGGAGGCAAGACTCTAAGGCCATTGCTCCTAAGTGGGGGTTCACTGGCTCTAAATCCATCCCGAGGTGACCAAGCCCTAGGGCCGTGGTTCCCTTTTGCTTCAAGTCGATCAAGCCGGGAGGTGAGGGTATCTATACAGTTATGACATTTGTTGATGAAAGCGTCAAATTGGTCCATAGATAGTTGGGGTGTCTCCCTAGGGTGGTCATACAAGGGAGTGATGGAAAACATGATGCAAGGGAGACTCAAATGTCAATGCCCTAGGACTAGACTCGTAGAGACAAGTCTAAAACTTGTTCTGATACCAAGTTGATGTGAAACAACCCCTCAGACTTAAATTTGCAAGCAATCGATCCGAACGGCAGACCCACTCAAGCGGATTCACCCGCATCGCGCACACCCGGGTCCGTAGATGGACTGGCGATAGTGGTGAGGGTCCGAGGATGGACCTCGCCTTTTCGGGGATTTGACTAGCTTGGGCTGAACCCCTAAGGCCCTGGGATGCCCCAATTCCGTGGGCGGCCAGCACGCCAAGCGTGGGATGTAGTGGCTCTCTCACAACTCGCTCCGCGGTGGCACTCAAATTGATGATATTTTGAGATCGGGCACTCACTCACCGACCGACGGCACTAAGAAGCATTACTAAACAAGCAAAGTAATTCCAGTAGAGTAGGGCAACCCGAAGCTCACCTGATCGGTGTGAATACACCGATCCCGGCCGGAGACGAGGGCGAGCGGGGAAGCGTGGGCCACCCGCACGCTGCGTCGATGAAGCTTCAACCTGTTGAACTTAATTACATCCACTACACCTCGCACAGGAGGGGGAACTTGGGGTGGGGATATTATAGTTACAATCAAATATTACCTCCACGTAGGGAGGGGCGATAAGCCGGCCAGGCGGGGAGAGCCAAGGAACTATGAACGGGACCGGTTCGCCCTTCCGGAGTGCTGCTTGCCGGTTCTACCCACTGCTAGGTACTGGATGTCGACTCCGCTGCGCTCGCTCCCAGACTCGAAATGAGACGGGATCAGCGTTGAAACGTCGGTGACTGGACCAGGATGGACCCTGAATTTTGTTGTCGCCAGAAGTTTCCGACGCTGGCCGGGGCAGATGGTGGACTGGTGTTGTTCCGCTGTGCCTCAGATGGGGTGAAGGTTGTAGCAGCAGGTTGGTGACTTCACTTCGATCGCTCCCATGATCCAATTGAGGCGGGATCAGGACGGTTACGAGCGTGGTCGAGTCCTCTTCTATCAGCAACTGAGATGGGCTCTAGTCGATGTCGGAGCAGGGAGGAGGAGCCCGAACAAGGAGAGGGGGTCTGATCAGTCCCTGGCAGGACAGATCTGCGCACCTGGGTGAAATAAATCGGAACGGGGAGCTCCCAACTCCGCACGAGGCCCCGCTTGCTGTGATGGATGGAGGACAGGGGGATCTTCGCCTCGGCCAAGTGGAGCGCTCAGGAGATTAGAGGTGAGGGCGTGGCGGCTTCTGAACTGCAGCTCTGGTTCAGGTTCTGGTCCTGGCTGCGCAGTTGGACAAGAACGGGTACCACGATATGTAGTGAAATCGGAACGAGACGATTCCACCTCGCACATGAAGAGGACTTGGAGAAGAAACAACTCTCAGAAGAACTAGTGAAATTTCGACTTGCCTCTTGTTGTAGTTGCTGCTACTTGTCACATTCTGTAGAAGAAATGGATCACTTGTTTGTCACTAGCGAACTTGCTAGCTTCTTATGGAACAAATTCAGTCCTCTGTTGGATGATTCTCATATATTAATTCTTCCTATTCGGACAAGGCTCCTATTGATTCTGAAGGAATCTATAATATCCAACCCTAGGGGTTTTCTGAACCTTTTGGTAGCCATGATGATTGTGTGGGAAGTTTGGAAACAGAGGTGCCTAACAAGATTTGAAGGGTGCAAGGTTAATTTGCTGCGCTGGGGCAGTATGATTAAAGAGGAAATTGTTCACATCCTCAATCAACATATCTTCCCCAAGGAGTCCAATCGTCCTTATATACAGACTCTTCAACAGTGGGGCTTCTCCCTTCAATGCAAAGCTATACAAATTAAAGTTGTCAGATGGTCTGCTCCATCTGCCGGGTATGCTCTTAATGTCGATGGCTCTAGTAAAGGCAACCCGGGTGTTTCTGGCGGAGGAGGGTGCTTTAGAGATGGCCATGGAAATGTTCTGCTGGGATTTTCCTACTATTATGGCATTGGTTCTAGTATTGTGGCTAAAGGAAGAGCTCTTCTTGATGGACTTCGACTGGCCAAGCTCCATGGCATTCCTATATCTAGTATATATACAGATTCCAAGGTGCTGTATGATCTCTTGAAAGGCATTGGTCGTCCTCCGTGGCAATTTCTTCCTTGGTGGAGCCTCTTGAAGGATTCTATTCAGTCTAGTACATGCCCTTTATTCCATACTTTTCGAGAGGCTAATCAATTAGCGGATTCCTTGGCTAAGGTTGCAGTGAATATTAGAAGTAATTCTGAATATTTTTCTTTAAGGGATCTCCCTGCAGAGACCAAAAAGTTCGTCAGGGTGGATGCCAGTGGTATACCAAATCTTCGTATTCGGTGATATTAAGCCTGCTGTGGTTTAATGGAGTGGGAGTGGGATCCGAAGACTGATAAAATGTGACTTAATGATGTGCTCCAATCATTTTGTGTAGTCAATCTTGCAGCCAGCTACAGTGTGTTTCTGTTAATCCCTTCACGTTGTTGTGGTTTTTTCTCTGTTCGTGCAGAATTTGAGTTGGGTTGGAAGTGGGTGGCGAGGCTGCCTTTGTGCAGGTTACCTTTGTACAGCAGGTTTTTTTAGTCTTTTTCTTGATGTAATCAGTCTTCGGACCCCATGTTTTGTAAATATCCCATCCTATATGAATAAAAGATAGCATCTTGTGGGGGAGGTGGAGTGGGAACATTCCCTACCTTTGGTATGTGGGTGCACTCTCCCTTCTATCACTTGATGACTTTGGTTTATGGAAAATTTTTTTTTTGACTACCGTATAAAAATCTGAAAAAATGCTATATGGGTCAAAGACCATTTATTTAACAACTTTGTCTTCTGTGGTCGACCCACCAAAAATCCGTAATTGGGTCTAATCAGTGGATTAAGCACAAAAGTGCACACTTACCTAACCCTTACCTAACCTTAACTTAAACCGTCGAATTAGAGCTTAATACTCCACTAAATGACCCCAAATCGGTGGCAAATGTAAGGCCACGATCTAATGATCATTTCTCCTCTATCAATTAATCGAAAACTAAACCCTAAAACGTGCAGTCGGCCAAGTTTGGTTGGGTCAAACATTTCGGTGCCGTTTCAAACACTCACCTTGCATCGTCGATTTCTCCCAGCTCCGACGGCTCCAGAAGGTGTATGAGCTATAAAAATGAAGCTCTTCAACCCTTGTTTCCTTTGGTAGCAGCGGCAGCCGCAGTGGAGTTCGATCTAGGAAGATATTGGTCGATTAGTGGAGGTGGGTCGGCATCCCGTCGTCCTCCTTTCTTCATCTTTGTTCCTTCGATTGAGGTAGGCATTCTCAACCAAAATCTACACATGAGTACAGCATTTTGTTCCTCTCGATGAGATCTTTCCATTGGTAGTAAAAGCCCTAAATTTTATTAGGTATCCAGAGAGATCTCGGGATTTTTCTGAAGTGCTGTCAAGTTCGTTCTTCAATCTAGGTTCATAAGTTCTCTCTTCGATTGAGGTAGGTTATAACAGCCCAAACTCTAATTAACATATATGGATGTAATCAGCAGTATGTTAGCTTTCATTTGACGTAGAAAGCCCTAAATTTATTGAGCATGTTTAGAGAATTTCTGATTTGAGTAAGAGCATGTCTAGACTTGGTTTATGATGTGTTCTTTCAAGTTACTTTCAAGTTAAATCATGATTTCGATTTGTTAATCTTGATCCCCATATAGCATGTCATATATGGTTGGAATCAACATTAAGCCCTATTTCTTTTGATATATAAAGCCCCAATTTTCATAGACCATGGTTAGAGTATTTTGTGTTTGAGTAGAAGCATGCTAACAATTAGGTTTTCTAGTGTTCTTCCTAGATAGGTTGTGATTCGATTGATTTTTCGGTAAATTTCGTGTTCCAAACTCTTGTATTATGACCCTAGTATGTCTATCAAGAACTCAGGAGCATGGGGTTAAGATCCCAGCCCAATTAGACCCCAATTGGGTGAGCTTTCATTGATTTCCGAAGTCACGTTCGGTTCTGTGAAGGCAGGGGTCGACCCATGGGGTCGACCCATGCTTAAGCAGATTTTGACTGCCCGAGGGTCGACCCATGGGGTCGACCAATCCTGCACCGTGCGGGGGTCGACCCATGGGGTCGACCCATACAGCGGGCAGGTGGGGGTCGACCCAGGGGGTCGACCCACACGGCAGAAATTGTGGGGGTCGACCCATGGGGTCGACCCATTCCGCAGACAGAAGTCTGTCTTGCAGGGGTCGACCCATCACACAGGCAGACCCTGATTTTTCCAAGGGTCGACCCAATGGGTCGACCCATATGCCAGCAGACCCGTTTTAGTTATTTTTTGACCCGAGGATCGATCCGGACCGTTAGGGGATCGACCCATTCAACCTAGTCCAATTGAAAACTATATTTTTGGGGAACCAGTGACCCATGCATGTAACCTTATGATCTCAAGTTACAATGGTCCATGCATTCAATCATAGTGTAAAAATATTTCGATTACTATCTTCACTTCAACGAACACAATGGTTAATTAGAAACCCACATGATTAGTGGTTAATTATGTAACTAAATTTCTGTTAATTCCATGTTGTTCATTCCTACGCGATCTTGTTCATTCTCTTTATCATCTTGAATCATCTTTTTGGCAATTTGAGTTAACGAAAAACTTAATCCTTGGTAAATTGACATGAAATTAGGATTCATATGATTATTAGGTTGCTGGTCAGCCACTTTACTCCTATAGAACAGCGGCCAACTTATGACCGCATATCCGTAATACGGCCCAGTATGGACCGTATATCTTGTAAATGGGTCTTAATGTCTTCTGGACATGAGCGGCCCATAATGCACCATTCATACCATAGAGCGGCCCACTGTCAGCCGTTCTTTCTTGACCTCGTGGACTGAGTTTTGGTCCAGTTCTTGTAATGCGGCCAGTAGTAGCCGTATGTCCTGTCACACGGCACAGAAGTGACCGTATACCGAGTTTTTGATTTGATGAATCGAAGGATAAGTTAGTCCTTAAATCTCATACTTATGGACATTAATTCCTCTGATTAATTGGCCACGAATTTGACTTAATATCTAGACGGATCTTGGGATCTTGTATCTAATAAATCAATGCCAACGCATCATAAGGGCCCGATCTGGTCCTGGGGAGAGCGCCCGAAAAATTAGTGAGCCCATGGGATGTTATAATGACATGGTGAGGCATTGCACCGAGTGCATGACTAGCTTGTTGTCTACGACAGAAAAACTCTTGTTACTCTTGTTACTTGATCGTGCTTGACTTGTTATCTCTTGTTACTTGCTAGTGGCCATTCCTCGTTACAGTTCTTGTTACACTTGTACATGTTATTCTTGTTAAATTCTAGTTATCTTATATTTCTTGACCTTGCAAGATCTTTTATTACGTTGTTTCATTGTATCGTCATTTATTTCTTTTATTAGCATGGCATATGAAAATGTTATTAAATTATTAATCACGTAAACTTGTCTGTTATTTCCTACTGAGCGTCAGCTCATAGTTGTTGTTTCCCCCCTTTCCAGGCTGTTCAGGTGATGATGCGCATACCGATGGGGAGGGGCAGGAGTGATACTTTTGAGAGTACTTGTTAGTAGATGCCGAGTTGGCATAGTTGTTTACACTAGTTATTCCTTAGAGTTGTGTTAGTACTTTATTACTTTTGGAATCAGTTATTGTATTAGAGTCAGTTTGGAAGTTACGTTTGATCGTGTTTAAACAGTTGTTGGTTATTGTAATAAATTTGGAATCTTCTTGATCAATAGATTTACTTCTTTCCATAGCACTTGTGTAATTGTTTAGTTTAGAATATTTATTTGATTTCTAGCTAGTTTCTAACTGTACGACCCGATATTCCGCGTCGGGGCGTGACAGTTTAGTTGGTATCAGAGCCCTAGGTTTCACATTCCTAGGTGTTCCTAAGTTCTAGGTTTTCCAAGTTCTAGGGTTCTAAGTGTTATCATAGGACCCCTAACCTTGTTAAGTCTAAGAACCTGACCTGGTGAGATTTGGGTAGAAACTCGGGTTAAGTTCGTATCTTAATCGTGTTATTATCTATCTTATTGAACCTAAGTAACTATTCCTCGTGTAGGCCATTGAAATGGCAGTAGATCGTGCGGAATGGAGGAACTTGCAGCGTACGGTTCAAGGCCTTACACAGGCTTTACAGCAAGTGGCTCAAGCAGGAGCGGCACACCATGGTACTGGTGACTTATATCGAAACTTCCGAGGGATGAATCCGCCGAGATTTGGAGGCTCGACTGACCCTGATGAAGCCGAGCACTGGCTAGATGAGATGGGAAGGATATTAGAAGTAATGCCATGCAGCAATCAAGAGCGTGTCCTTCTTTCAACCTTTCAACTTGAATGTGATGCAAGAACATGGTGGGATTCTGTGAAGGCTACCCTTGGTGACCAGCAAGTCACATGGGAGGAGTTCGAGGAATTCTTTAACAGCAAGTATTTTTCTGATAGAGTGCAAGAGAAGAAGGCAGCAGAGTTCGCGGCTTTGAAGCAGCGCAATCTATCTGTGGCAGAATATGAAGCTCAATTTTCTCGGTTATCCTGATATGCTAACCACTTGATATCTACCGAGAAGATGAAGGCCAAGCGCTTTCTCAATGGACTGAGGCTGCATTATATCAACCAATTGGCACCAATGGAAATCTCCACTTATTCTGAGATGGTGAGGAAAGCTCAAGTCCTAGAAGATACTCTAGAAATGACGGAGAGAATCCGTGGAAAAGGTGCAAGAAAGGAACAACCTACGGGTTCCGGGAATATCAAACCCGGGTATGGCAAGAAGAGGCCCATTAGTGGACCTGGTTCGTGGAGTGGTTCTGGATCGTGGAAGGGCAAGATGCCGAAGCATGAAGACAAGAAGCCTGGCCCTATTGTCCCATTCAAGGGCGTGTGCAAGTTTTGTGATCGTCCTGGTCACAAGATGGAGGATTGCTGGCGCAAGCTAGGCGCCTGTCTGCGATGTGGAAGTAGGGAGCACCGTATTCCTGACTGTCCCCTTCTGTCGGAGCATGCTACCCCGGCAAAATCACAAGGCATCAGAAAGCCACAAGGCAAGCTTCAAGCTTTACATGCAGATGAAGTAGGAACCGCCGAGGATGGTGGACTCGTCGAAGGTACTCTTATTATACTCGACAAGCCAGCAATTGTTCTTTTTGATACTGGTGCCACACATTCATTTATTTCTCGAAGATTTGCTAAGTCTTTAGCTGTGGAACCTGTTTTGATGAATTCTCTGTTAGAAATATCAACCTCTATTGGTTCTAAATCAGCAATACATTATTTCTATCCTTCTAGTACGGTTATGATTGGTGAACAGAATTTACCAGCTGATTTAGTTTGCATGAACATGAAGGATTATGATGTAATCCTAGGAGCAGATTGGTTGGCTAGATATGAGGCTAATGTTCACTGCAGTTCTAGCTCCGTGTCTTTTACTAGGCACCCGAGACTTTCTTTTGTGGGAGTTAAGCACCATAACTCCGTATCACTTATCTCGGCTCTTCGAGCTGATAAGCTGATGAGACGAGGATGCGAGGCTTTTCTGGCCTTTGTCTGTGCAACCCCTGAGCAGCAGATTGAGATTAAGGACATTTCTGTTGTCCGAGATTTTCCTGAGGTCTTTCCAGAGGAACTACCAGGACTTCCGCCTGAGCGGGAAGTTATCTTCTCTATTGATCTCATTCCGGGCACATCTCCTATTTCCAAGGCTCCTTATCGTATGTCTCCTGCGGAACTGAGAGAATTAAAGCAACAGTTGATGGAATTGCTCGAGAAGGGTTTCATTCGTCCTAGTACTTCTCCTTGGGGAGCCCCTGTATTATTCGTCAGGAAGAAAGATGGTTCGATGAGGTTGTGCATCGATTATCGACAATTGAACCAGCAGACTGTCAAGAACAAATATCCATTACCGAGGATTGACGAACTATTTGACCAGATAGCGGGAGCTCAGTATTTTTCTAAGATCGATCTTCGATCTGGATATCATCTGTTACGGATTAAGGAAGAGGATATCTATAAAACAGCTTTCCGCAGCATGTATGGTCATTTTGAATTTGTCGTTATGCTTTTTGGTCTAACGAATGCACCAGCAGCTTTCATGCAGTTGATGAACAATGTATTTCGGCCCTATCTTGATCAATGGGTCGTGGTGTTCATTGATGACATCCTGATTTATTCTAAGAATGAAGAGGAGCATGCTGAACATCTGAGGATGGCATTGCAACTGTTGAGAGATCATTAGCTATATGGCAAGTTCAGTATGTGTGAATTCTGGCTGCAAGAGGTGTCCTTTCTCGGACATATCATCACCAAAGAAGGTATTTCTGTTGATCCTTCAAAGGTAGAGGCAGTGAAGAATTGGGATCAGCCTACCAGTGTGACTGAAGTTAGAAGTTTCCTAGGCCTGGCAGGCTACTACAGAAGATTCATTCAAGATTTCTCCAAGATTGCGGTACCTATGACAAGATTAACCCGCAAGGAGAACAAGTTTGATTGGTCAGATGATTGTCAGCGAAGCTTTCAGACTTTGAAGGAATGTTTAACTACTGCACCTGTATTGGCTTTACCTTCTGGTGAAGGAGGTTTTGTGGTATACACTGATGCTTCAGGTATTGGTTTAGGCTGTGTACTCATGCAGCATGGGAAGGTGATTGCCTATTCTTCTAGGCAGTTGAGGAAGCATGAAGAGAATTATCCTGTTCATGATTTGGAACTAGCAGCAGTCGTGTTTGCCTTGAAGATATGGAGGCACTACTTGTATGGAGAAACATTCACAGTGTTTTCAGATCATAAGAGTCTGAAATATTTATTTTCTCAGAAGGAACTCAACATGAGGCAGAGAAGATGGTTGGAGTACTTGAAAGACTTCGACTTCTCGATTGAATATCATCCTGGAAAAGGTAATGTTGTGGCAGATGCATTAAGCCGAAAGCCTGTAGCTAGATTATCAAGTCTCATGTTACAAGAGTGGAAGCTACTGGAACAATTAGCTAGCCTGGATCTGAATGTTGATAATGATCGGGTTATGATTGCACAGATTCAACTTAAGCCTGAATTATTGATGGAAATCAAGTCCTTGCAAGATAATGATCCCGAGCTGGTAGAGATCAAGGGAAGCTTGAGCAGCAGACCTGACTTCATGATGGCTGACGATGGAAGATTGTTATTCCAGGGTAGAACTTGTGTACCTGATGAAGCTGGAATAAAGAACAAGATTCTGGAGGAAGCACATAGATCCAGATATACCATTCATCCTGGAGGCACTAAAATGTTCAAGGATTTGAAGAGATCTTTTTGGTGGCCGAACATGAAAAGGGAAGTTGCAGACTTCGTGAGTAGATGCTTGGTTTGTCAGCAAGTTAAGGCTGAACATTTCAGACCGGCAGGAAAGTTGAAACCACTTGACATACCCCAATGGAAGTGGGAAAGCATTGGCATGGATTTCATTATGGGTCTACCTAGGACTCGTGGTGGATTTGATGCAATATGGGTGATTGTCGATCGATTGACAAAGTCAGCTCATTTCTTACCCATTAAGTCCAAGTGGACAGTTGATGTATTGGCTGCTTTGTATTTGAAGGAAGTGGTAAGGCTCCATGGTATACCAGTCAGCATTGTGTCTGATAGAGACCCCAGATTTACTTCACATTTCTGGAAGGGACTACAAGAGTCTTTGGGTACTCGTCTGAATTTCAGTACTGCTTTTCATCCGCAGACAGATGGACAGACTGAAAGAACCAATCAGATAGTGGAAGATATGCTTAGAGCATGCATGATTGATTTCGGAGGCAGTTGGAGTGATCACTTGGCATTAATTGAATTCGCCTACAACAACAGTTATCAATCCAGCATACAGATGGCTCCTTTTGAAGCATTGTATGGAAGAAGCTGTCGTTCCCCGTTATGTTGGGAGGAGATAGGTGAGAAGCAATGGCTTGGACCGGATCTTATTTCAGAATCATCACAGAACATCCGTATTATCCGAGACCGGTTACAAGTAGCCCAATCAAGACAGAAGAGTTATGCCGACAACAGAAGAAGAGAATTGGAGTTTCAGGTTGGCGAGCATGTATTCTTGAAGGTCTCTCCTACGAGAGGGATTCGAAGATTTGGCATTCAGGGCAAGCTCAGTCCGAGATATATTGGTCCATTCGAGATCCTGGATAGAGTGGGAGAGGTTGCTTACAGACTGGCTTTACCGCCTCAGTTGTCTGGCGTACACAATGTTTTCCATGTGTCCATGTTACGGAAATATGTGTATGACCCCACTCACATCATTCAGCATGTGGATTTTGAATTGAAGGAAGATTTGACCTATGAAGAAAGACCTATCAAGATTCTAGACCGGAAGCAACAGCAACTCCGGAATCGTTCTATACCTATGGTCAAGATTCAGTGGAGTCGGCGTGGAACCGAAGAAGCTACTTGGGAGTCTGAAGATACTATGCGGAAGCGGTATCTCGACTTATTCTAGGTGAGCTATATCATTCCCTATCCTCCATATTTAGTGCGGTGAATTTGGAGGACCAAATTTCTTAAGTAGGGGAGGGTGTAATACGCCGATTTATTTATTGAGTTTTATTAATTAAAAATTAAAATAAAATGGTTTAATGCATGAATTTCGGAATTTAATATTTAATTCCTTAGTAAATAGAACTAGTGAAATTTTGACTACCTTATAAAAATCTGGAAAAATGCTAATTGGGTCAAGGACCATTTATTTAACAACTTTGTCTTATATGGTCGACCCAGCAAAAATCCGTAATTGGGTCTAATCAGTGGATTAAGCCCAAAAGTGCACACTTATCTAACCCTTACCTAACCTTAACTTAAACCGTCGAATTATAGCTTAATACTCCACCAAATGACTCCAAATCGGTGGCAAATGAAAGGCCACAATCTAAGGATCATTTCCCCTCTATCAATTAATCGAAAACTAAACCCTAAAACATGCAGTCGGCCGAGTTTGGTTGGGTCAAACATTTCGGCGCCGTTTCAAACACTCACCTTGCATCGTCGATTTCTCCCAGCTCCGAAGGCTCCAGAAGGTGTATGAGCTATAAAAATGAAGCTCTTCAACCCTAGTTTCCTTTGGTAGCAGCGGCAGCCGCAGTGGAGTTCGATCTAGGAAGATCTTGGTCGATTAGTGGAGGTGGGTCGGCATCCCGTCGTCCTCCTTTCTTCATCTTTGTTCCTTCGATTGAGGTAGGCATTCTCAACCAAAATCTGCACATGAGTACATCATTTTGTTCCTCTCGACGAGATCTTTCCATTGGTAGTAAAAGCCCTAAATTTTATTAGGTATCCAGGAGATCTCGGGGTTTTTCTGAAGTGCTGTCAAGTTCATTCTTCAATCTAGGTTCATAAGTTCTCTCTTCGATTGAGGTAGGTTATAACAGCCCAAACTCTAATTAACATATATGGATGTAATCAGCAGCATGTTAGCTTTCATTTGACGTAGAAAGCCCTAAATTTTATTGAGCATGTTTAGAGAATTTCTGATTTGAGTAAGAGCATGTCTAGACTTGGTTTATGATGTGTTCTTTCAAGTTACTTTCAAGTTAAATCATGATTTCGAGTTGTTAATCTTGATCCCCATATAGCATGTCATATATGGTTGGAATCAGCATCAAGCCCTCTTTCTTTTGATATATAAAGCCCCAATTTTCATAAGCCATGCTTAGAGTATTTCGTTTTTGAGTAGAAGCATGCTAACAATTAGGTTTTCTAGTGTTCTTCCTAGATATGTTGTGATTCGATTGATTTTTCGATAAATTTCGTGTTCCAAACTCTTGTATTATGACCCTAGTATGTCTATCAAGAACCCAGGAGCATGGGGTTAAGATCCCAACCCAATTAGACCCCAATTGGGTGAGCTTTCATTGATTTCGAAGTCACGTTCGGTTCTGTGAAGGCAGGGGTCGACCCATGGGGTCGACCCATGCTCAAGCAGATTTTGACTGCCCGAGGGTCGACCCATGGGGTCGACCCATCCTGCACCGTGCGGGGGTCGACCCATGGGGTCGACCCATACAGCGGGCAGGTGGGGGTCGACCCATGGGGTCGACCCACATGGCAGAAATTGTGGGGGTCGACCCATGGGGTCCACCCATTCCGCAGACAGAAGTCTGTCTTGCAGGGGTCGACCCCAAGGGTCGACCCATCACACAGGCAGACCCTGGTTTTTCCAAGGGTCGACCCATATGCCAGCAGACCCGTTTTAGTTATTTTTCGACCCGAGGATCGATCCGGACCGTTAGGGGATCGACCCATTCAACCTAGTCCAATTGAAAACTATATTTTTGGGGAACCAGTGACCCATGCATGTAACCCTATGATCTCAAGTTACAATGGTCCATGCATTCAATCATAGTGTAGAAACATTCTGATTACTATCTTTACTTCAACCCACACAATGGTTAATTAGAAACCCACATGATTAGTGGTTAATTATGTAACTAAATTTCTGTTAATTGCATGTTGTTCATTCCTACGCGATCTTGTTCATTCTCTTTATCATCTTGAATCATCTTTTTGGCAATTTGAGTTAACGAAAAACTTAATCCTTGGTAAATTGACATGAAATTAGGATTCATATGATTATTAGGTTGCTGGTCAGCCACTTTACTCCTGTAGAACAGCGGCCAACTTATGACCGCATATCCGTAATACGGCCCAGTATGGACCGTATATCTTGTTCATGGGTCTTAATGTCTTCTGGACATGAGCGGCCCATAATGCACCATTCATACCGTAGAGCGGCCCACTGTCAGCCGTTCTTTCTTGACCTCGTGGACTGAGTTTTGGTCCAGTTCTTGTAATGCGGCCAGTAGTAGCCGTATGTCCTGTCACACGGCACAGAAGTGACCGTATACCGAGTTTTTGATTTGATGAATCCAAGGACAAGTTAGTCCTTAAATCTCATACTTATGGACAGTAATTCCTCTGATTAATTGGCCACGAATTTGACTAAATGTCTAGACGGATCTTGGGATCTTGTATCCAATAAATCAATGCCAACGCATCATAAGGGCCCGGTCTGGTCCTGGGGAGAGCGCCCGAAAAATTAGTGAGCCCATGGGATGTTATAATGACATGGTGAGGCATTGCACCGAGTGCATGACTAGCTTGTTGTCTACGACAGAAAAACTCTTGTTACTCTTGTTACTTGATCGTGCTTGACTTGTTATCTCTTGTTACTTGCTAGTGGCCATTCCTCGTTACAGTTCTTGTTACACTTGTACATGTTATTCTTGTTAAATTCTAGTTATCTTATATTTCTTGACCTTGCAAGATCTTTTATTACGTTGTTTCATTGTATCGTCATTTATTTCTTTTATTAGCATGGCATATGAAAATGTTATTAAATTATGAATCACGTAAACTTGTCTGTTATTTCCTACTGAGCGTCAACTCATAGTTGTTGTTTCCCCCCTTTCCAGGCTGTTCAGGTGATGATGCGCATACCGATGGGGAGGGGCAGGAGTGATACTTTTGAGAGTACTTGTTAGTAGATGCCGAGTTGGCATAGTTGTTTACACTAGTTATTCCTTAGAGTTGTGTTAGTACTTTATTACTTTTGGAATCAGTTATTGTATTAGAGTCAGTTTGAAAGTTACGTTTGATCATGTTTAAACAGTTGTTGGTTATTGTAATAAATTTGGAATCTTCTTGATCAATAGATTTACTTCTTTCCATAGCACTTGTGTAATTGTTTAGCTTAGAATATTTATTTACTTTCTAGCTAGTTTCTAACTGTACGACCCGATATTCCGCGTCGGGGCGTGACACAGGTAATCCGCCCGTAGCAACCAACGCTACGATCCTGAACCAGTGGGTCACAAGCCCACCAGGCTTCCGCGGCGCACTCTGATCCACACGCGCACAACCAAGAATTCGAACACCGCCCAACCAGCACTCGTCCTTTCGAAAAAGCGCCAGCACCCTCACACAACAAGGGGATTGGGCACAGCTCTCGCAGGCAACCACCTTGTCAAAACACGGAACTCGTCTCGCACGGACTTCATGGCATACGAGGCCAACCAATCCGAACACACAATGCAAGACGACGAACCTTAGCTAAACACAATATCTCCAACCAAAGGAGAAACCGACTTACCTCCGACCAACGGAAGAATCTCCACGCTCGACCTGACCTCAAACCTCGCGCATGCTGGGAACTGCACCTTCCAACACCGAGAAAACCATCGCTTCCGTCAAGTCAGCGCCTCCGACACACTCGGCGACTGTCACGTCGGACCACAATCACATCATCTCTCGATGCACAATCGTTGTAATTCCTTAAACTACAACACGCCACGCTAAGAGCGGCAACACGAGCCAAAATTGACAACCGTCAACGCTCATCCTCGAGTCCCGAACTCACCGCGGAACCTTCCCATCTCAAACCAATTCCAAGGCGAACACAACCCATTCGCACACAAGAGCGCAGGAGAAAGAACTTACTGGGACACCACAGCCCAATCCTTCCTCGAAATTTGCAAGAATAACAGGGATCGACATGTCATTTCTGATGCCACAGAGCACGACAAGAACATCAGGCTCGACGAAACGGCAGCTCACCGAGAAGATCCTCTGCTCACCCGAGCATTCCTCTCGATCAGAGCACCAGCTCTGCCACCTCAAACCATAACCTCAACGCCTCAGGGGCTGGATAAAATCAATGCTGGAGTGGCCAAACACCAATAACAACTCCCTCGGAGCACGCTCACGGCCACTTAACCACGAACAATCCGCACCAGCCACCTGACCTCACGGCAAACAGCTCGAACACAGCACCGCAGCGACACACCTGCCGGCAACCTCTACCCAACGCAGCATAACTGGGGTCACCACCGATGAGGGAGAAAGCTCTTGACCTCGATCCTCAGACCCTACGCCGGCACGAAAGCCGCGAACAAGCGCACTCAATCTCTCAAGCGAGAAACAAAGCGGAAAATAAGCACAAATCCCTATGCCAGCTGCCGACTGTATTGGACCTTATGGACTCTGATCACAGCAATATCTCGAATTCCTATGTACGTCCACAACCACCGCTCTGATACCAGCTGTAACGACCCGAGAATCCGATTACCGGGAAGGCCCGATAATCCGAGACTCGAACCGCCGCCCACGAGCGGGGAGGGCTCGGAAGGGCTAAAAGGAGCGTGGAGGCACAAATAAATAGGAAATAAAGTAGGACAATACAATAATTAACAGAAATAAATAAGCAACTATTACAACAGCAGAGTCCAGTCCAACAGAAAGTACAGTCTAAAGCAACAAAAACGTACCACATGTCAAGTGAACACTCGGCCCGGCGAGATGGCACCTGAGAACCTCCGAACAGCACCCTCGAACCACGAGGAAGAATCGTCGCACCTGAAAAGCAGGGGTGAGCCTCCTGTCACTGGCCCAGTAGGGATCCCGCGGAATCCCAACTGAGAACAACGGCGGCACGGAAAGCGGTAACTACAAGAGCAACAGTAGCAGCAGGAACAGTAAACCCGGTGGCCGGTCGAAACTCGGCACTACAACTACTCCTACTGTACCGGTCAAGCAGAAATAGAAGTCCCGATCTCACAGTCGGGAACCAGACCACACTAGCACCACTTACCAAAGTAAAAACCCACGGCAACCCTGTCGTAGAGGCCTGTCTCCCAGGACACGGCCAACCTGGACACATTGTCTAAGGTGCAACCCCGACCGTCCGGTCGCGGGCACCGCATCAACAAGACGCAACCTCGGTAAAGCTACTAGCACCAGTCTCACGGCACGAAAATCGACACGCGCCATGGCAAAACAACCGAAACTCAACGGTCAACACGACCAAAACACGAAGGTCGAAGTCATAGAGACTGACAGTCTGTCACTCTCGACTCGACAGGAGTACCTCCCACTAGAAGCACAGTCGGTAGCGTCTCCTGACGACTTACACCGCACTGCAGGTGAACTGCCTAGCGTGGTAGCGCCTACCAGAGGCACGGACACCTAACAAGTAACCACAAACAAGTGACTAGCTGGGGTCACGTCCGTCGGTGTGGTCCAACCCCCCCCCCCCAACCACGTGTGCACACACAGACCATACGTCCTTAGTCTGGCCTCTAACTGGTTTTCCCCTGGAGCCGGACTCTGGCTACCGACGAGGGGCACGACGGAAACCAGTCTAAAAACCATCCTCAGAGTAGCCTCTCCACCACTCCCTGGTGGGTCCACATGCGTGCAGGAAGGCTACGACTAGTGGAGGGTCACTGAAGGAGTAGACTCTCAAGTCAACGGAAAACACGTCCCAACCCGATGAAGTACGGGGACCACCCCACGTACCAGCACCGTCGCATGGTGACCAAGGTCGGAAAAGAAACAGGACTTACAGTCCACGGGCCACATACCCGACCACGCAGAAACGTAGAAGCACAGTTCCCAAGGTAGCTCACAGGTCGCCAAACTGAATCCCACTATCCAGGAAAAGCGGGAACCCTCTAGCCCCAGGCAGGGCAACTGGACTCGCAGTCCTAGGCCACACACATGGCCCACTCAGAAACCTCTTCCCGGAGAAACTCACGGCGTGCGGGGAACCCTCGCCGCACTCACACCGACGCACGGTGACACGAGTCGAGAACACGGCAACCCGGGACCACACCGTACCGTGACGCCTGGCCCTGACGAAGTGCACAGGATCCGTCAGGCGACGGGTCGGCACGTGGATCGAGACCCACACACCCAGGACTCGAATCGGTCAAAACGGAAACACCGGCTAGACCAGCCCCTTAGGCGGTCCACTCTGGGCCGCTCAGGGACGTACGGCCAGGAAGGGGCCGCACCAGGGGATATACGGCCAACAGCAGGCCGTTCTTCTCCTGGCTCCAATGAGACACAAGCGGCTGGTGATGTGACACCACCTTGGGGTGATAGTCACAAGACCAATGCTTCCTCGGACCTAAGTATGCAAGCACAACCACAAGACTAAGAAGCCTACGTAAGCGGACCTTCGTATGGCGCACACACTCAACCCGGGGGTAACTCGGGGATGCCGAGTCGAGGAAGTGGGACAAGACCCTTGCTGGTAGAGGGCCAACAACATCCAAGGTAAACCTCCCCTTGGGGAACGGATATCCAACTCAATGAGTCGGCAATGGCCAAAGGGCGCGGGTCACTCACTCACACCCACGGTGGTCGCACAAAGATGGTGGAGCCTTAGGATCGGGCGCTCTCTCCCTAACCGACGGCGCAATTGGAGAATATTAAATGAACAAGCATAAATGAGAGCAAGGGACGAGTTCTCACCTAGCCGGTTTGAAGAAACCGACTCCGGTCGGAGACAGGGGCGAGCGGGGAGGCGAGGGGAAGCACCCGCACGCCGCGTCGACGAAGCTTCAAACCTGCGAGTGTAATTATTACATGAACTACCCCCATGCAAGGGGGGGGGGATCTTGGGGTGGGGATTGTGTGGTTACAATCAAAATTACCTCCGCGCAGGGAGGGGCCTTCAGTCGGCCAAGCGGGGAGGAGTGAATTCGAACTATAAGCAAGAAAAGAGCCCAAGGTCGAATCTGTCCATGTTCTGGAATCAGGGACCAGCAGTCGAAGATGGTACCTCTATGACCTCTCTTGATTTTTGCTGATGACGGGACTAGTGGAGAAATCTTTGTAACTGGATCAGGAGGACGTCAGAATTTTGCTGATTTCTCTGGTTGCCGGTGCAGGTCGGGGCAGAGTCTCGAACCGAGGTACAGTTCTTCTGTTTAGACTGCTTCAGATTCTCAACAGCAGGAAGAAGATGTCACCACAGGCTCTCCAGAGCTTTAATTTGAGCGCAGCTGGTACCGTTGGAACCGTGGTCGAGTCCTCTTCGTAACGCAAGCAACGGGAGTGCCAGATGATGCCGGAGTAGACAGGAAGACCTTGAACAATGAAGGAGGGTCGGAGCAGACTGACAGGAAACAGATCCGAGCACCTGGAGAAAGAAATTGATAACTCTTGCAAACGGGTGCCGATCGGAGTTCTACTTCTTTATTCTAAAAGTAGACTGGTCGAAGAAAATCTTTGCAGAAGAACTTTTATCCTGATTCACGCTGGATTTGCCGTGGTAGAGCTTCCAATCCCATTCTGATCCTCTGCCTAAGGAGTCTTGCGCAGTCGTAGTAGATCGCCTCCTCCTAGCAGCTCCGATCTTGGAAGTCGGCGGGACCACCACCGTTGGAAAGCTGACTGGGAGACGCTTCCAACGATATATAGTATTCCCTCTGAGGCTTCCAGGTGAAGACGTGGCAGCCTCTGCAACTGGGCACTCCTCTGCTGCATGCGAACTGAAAATTGTAGGTTGAAGATGATGGGGGAGAAATGGGGTATATGGGAGGGGAAGTGGGGGTGGATGAGTGTGGGGAGAGCCCTGGCTGTGAGGGGGTCTAGGAGGGGGTGTTCCAAGGTGTGGATGAGGGAGAATGGGGTCTGGAAGGTGGTGTTTGCAGCTGCGAATTTGGGCTTGGAGGGAGAAGGGGGAAGGTGAGGGGGGCACAAGTGGGAGGAGGGAATGTGAGTTTGAATTCAAATGGCCTAGGGAAGTGAAGGGGTGCTTGGGGTAGTGGGAATGGTGCTTGGGAAAGTGTGTTGGAAAGAGGTGGGGGTGGTTGGTGGTTGGATGGTGGAGTGGGGATTGGGGGTTCTCTCTTGGAACTAGGGGAGGGGAGTAAAGAGGGTGGTGGGAAGTGGAGAACCTTAATGGGGTAGGTGGGAGGGTGGAGGTGGTTGGGAATGTTGTGTCCCTGAAGTCATTTGAGTCATTCTGTGGTCACTTGGGTCATTCGACATCATTCTATGGTCATATGCATTCTGTGGTATTCTTGGTTTTGATAATGGCTAAACACTATTAGTCATTGTTGTTTTTCACTCTTATATGACTGACATATGTGCTGTTGTGTTCATGAAAGATATGCAAATGAATGGACAAGTGAAAGCTCAATGTTCCGCCCTTGCACGCGGATCGACCTACGCGGTCAGGTCGCGGGGATCAAGGGGCCTGGTCAGGTCGCGGGGGTCAAGGGGGCAGCGCCCCTTGCGGGGGTTTCCGGGGGCGGAGCCCCCGGAACAAAAATTCGATTGAAGACTCAGTAATAAAACTTCAAGACAGTCAAAGTTGTTGTCACAGACTTGAGCGGACTACTAAAGGAGTTAAGCGGCAGAGCTAAGATAGTTAACGGACCAACCCGGGAAAATCCGGGTTCTGCCCAGCTGGCAGTCGACCTCCCCAGCCAGCAACTGCCAGCCTGCACGAGTTTCAGTAGCGGTCGACCGCCAGCCAGTAGCGGTCGACCGAAAATCCCAGGGGCCATTCGTCTACAGCATTTCACAGTAGCGGTCGACCGCCAGGAGCTGCAGGTCGACCGCCAGCCCCGAGCCTTCAATGTTGACTTTATTTCCAACTTCGAAAAGGGCCATTCAACATGGATTTCTTTAATCGAAAAGTCACCTAATCACCCACAAATTATGGATCTGGTCTGAGTCTTGTCTATAGACCATTCAAGGTCTATAAAACTCTCACTTGAGGGATTAGAAATACAAGGGCTTCAAGGCTTCAAGGGAGATTAAGGGAGCTCATTTTCAAGGTACTGTAGCACCTCCGTGAACAGTGTTTCGGGAGGAAGTTCTTCATCCATTCCAAGGCATTCAAGTCCAGATCTGAAGCCATCTCAACCTCCAAGGAAGAAGAAGGAATCAAGGCTCTCAAGGGTGATCTAAGCTGCATCCTCTTCATCGACTCAAGAAGATCAAAAGGAAGATTGAAGCTACATCCATCGTCTTCTTCATCAACTAGAAGAGGTTCATGGAAGATCATCCCGCAAGAAAGAAGACACTGTCAAAGCATCCGATTCAAGCTTCTGCAACTCAGACAAGATTCTTTTCTTTGAGCATACTCTATATCTTGTTTGAGTGATTTCATATTTGTTCTCCTTTTCATTTCATACAAACAATTGAATCTGAGAATCGTCCCTACCGGTGGTTAGTAGGAAGGCCATCAGAGGTTATCCGATCTGCGTTGTTGACGTCCCTACCAGGTGGTTAGTAGGAAGGCAATCAGTGGTCTTTCCGATTTGCGGTTCAGTGCGTGGCACTAGTGGAGCCTCACCGGATTTGGTGAGGGGTGGACATAGGACTGGGGATTCAGTCCGAACCACCTTAAAATCTCATGTGTTGTGATTTGTTCGTGTGATTGCTTCGTTCTAAATGCATGCTTAGGTTCGAATCGATATATTAGTAATCATCTTACTAAGCAAATCGTTGTGTCCTTCGTTTAGCTAGTTATATTCCGCTGCAATTTATCTCATCTAGCTATATAGAGGGTTACATTGCGAAAAGAGGGGCAGATCTATTCACCCCTCCCCTCTAGATTCTCTGTCCACTACACAACAGAGAAGTGGAGGAGAGAGAGAGGGGGGCGAACTATGGAGAGAGAAAGGGAAGGAGAGAGAAGGTTGGGTGGGGTGGGGAATCTCTCCCCTAGAGTTTCTTACCCACTATTGGAATCACTCCACTAGAACTAAATTTGAACTCTCAATTGAAAATTTTGCATTGATTCATTACCTCAAAATGGAGAGAGTGGGGTCCTATTTATAGGAATCCCATAATTTACAATAAGACCCTGACTTTTGACTCAAAGACGAATAACCAAGGGGGTAGGGGGCACCCTTGGGCCTAGCCCAATGAATTGGGCCCAATAGCAAACTAAACAACCTAATGACACTCAAATTTAGAGAAATAAATCAAAGACCTAGATACATGACTCTAATAAAAGGGAAATTGCTACGATATGACTCAAAAAAAATAAAGAAATACAACATTGGACTCATAATAAAGGGCTAGACCATGACGTACGCCTCCGGGGTGACGAGAAGGGCCGAGAGTGCCAAGACGGATGGTGATGACCCCATCAGCTAGTCTCCAGCCGCACCAAGGTCGAACGGCTGACCCTCAGTCGCAACTGGGGGATGAACGGTCCAACGCGGCCGTTCGTCCTCCAAACGGAGAACACATGTGCGGCTAGACCCTAGCCGCGCGGGGGAACGGGCGGCTAGAACCTTGCCGCGCAAGGCTTGTGCGGTCAACCTCTGGCCACACAACAGCCCACGGCACCAGGGGATGTACGGCCAGCTCCTAGCCGTACAAAGGGTTATGCGGCCAGACCCTTGCCGTACAGCCCAGCAACGGTCAAAACTGAAGGGAAAAGATGGCTCAACCCTGGCCGCACCTGGGTTATGCGGTCGCACAATAGACCGCATAACCCTCACTACCTGCCAAGCCGAACGCTACGCGCCGAGCAGATGAACGGTCAAAACGGGGCCGCCCATGGGGATGGACGGCCCTGGTTCGGCCGCCCAACCATCGCGGTGAGCAAACCGTGGGGTTGGCCCAACGGTGGCCTCCCCACGCCCCATTCGTTCCGAGACGAAGGGGAAACGACGATAAACCCCCTAGCAATCATCTAGACTCCGACCGGGGTCAAAACGACGCACGAATCACAAGAAACGGACGATTCTACCACGGTCGCCTAAAAAGGGTGTCATGACCTCCCGGAGCCCTACCGGCCAAACGGGACCACCAATCGAGACGAGATCGGTGACTATGGAACGCCCTCATCGCAGGGAGGCTATTGACAGTAACCGATCCAAAAACCGTAGCCGTTTTCGGACGAACCCTACGAACTCCACAAAAATGCAATTTCGCTAAACGTGCCCAAACGCCCTCGTTTCCATGCCGAACGACGTGCAATGGCAGGGAAAATGAGTCCAACGCTGTGGTGTTCAGTCACCCTACCTCCACCGAAGAAACTGCGCGCCGAAGCTACTAATCCACGCCGAAAATTGCCCGGAACACGAACAACGCCATCTTGGAATCCACCGAGGGATCGCGCCCGCCACCGCCTCGATCCTCGCCCATCCTTGCCCGCATCCTCACCGGCGCCGCCTCCACCTCGCCCCCGCCTCGCTCCGTTGGCCACCGGAGAAGAGAGGGGAGAAGGAGAGCGTGAGAGAAGAGAGAGGGAGAGTGAGTGAGAAATGAGAGGGGGTGAGAGAAAAAGGGGTTTATATAGGAAAATCTAGAAATTTTGAAAAAATATCAAAAATAGAAAAATACACCCCCAGGATCTTCGGAACACGCTGATCGTCGTGGTAACATCCCGGAATCGGAGAACACAACGGTTCACCCTGTACGGGATTCTGAAGGTTCGACCGACGGAAAACACGCGAAAAACCCAAAACGCAACCCGAGACCCACAAAGGCGCTCCGAAAATTACAGAAAATTACCGGCGTGCTCCTCACCACACCACGGACCCAAGGAAACTCATGGGCACACCACTAGTGGGTCCGACAATCCGGTAAAAATAGTCCGAAGCTCGATCGGACATAATCCGAAATCCGCGGAAAGACAATCCGAAACCCACGGATCCAGATCCGAAAAATCTGGGGCATTACACTAAGTCACCCAACGGCAAGAAAAAGCAAACGGTCAACTCATGACCGTTGAGAACATAAACGGTCCAACTTGGACCGTCCAAGAGGGCTAAACGGCCAGGTTCATGACCGCATAGCCCCAAAACTATGCAACGGTCAAGTCTCAACGGTCAAAACGCCTCGAAGACCACACTGGCCATGAGAGAAAAATGGTCTGCCGTGATGCCGCGCAGGAGTAGGCGGTCTATCGTGTGACCGCTTACCCTACCGACAATCCAAGGCCAAAAACGGTCCACTTGGGGACCACCCAAAAATAAAAACGGTCTAGCTAAGGCCACTTACGCATAAAAACGATCACTGTTAAACCGCTTACAACTCGTGAAATCGAGAACGGCGGAAATGGTCCCAAAGCTCCATTCCACGCCCCATTCACCCCCGGGTGAAGGGGAAACAAAAGGGAAAATTGTTCCCAAGCCCCCAATGCATCGTTTGATGCCCACAAATCATAAAATGGCGAATTAAAACGCTAGATCGGCCACTCAAACCCCGAAACATACTTTTCCCTTCCCGGATCAAAATTACCCTCTCTCGGCCTCGCCTCGGCCTACAAATCGCGGGGAAGGTAAATGCCGAGCTAAGGATTGTCACCCTACCTCGGGGTCGGCCGAAACTCGACGGATCGTCGCCGATCGTCAAAACACCGCTTGAAGCTCTCGTTCTTCCCACGATCTCACCGGGCACCGAACGCCGCTGCGATCGCCACGCCACCACCGTCGCCGACCTACCGTCATCTCACTATTGTCTGCAGTCGGAGGGGAGCACGCCGGATTCGTCGCCGGAAGAGGGGGGGCCACGGTCGCGTGCGCACGGGGGAGAAAAGAGGAAAAAGAAGAAAGAAGAAGAAGAGAAAAGAAAAAGAAATGGGTATTTATAGAAAAATTTGATTTTCTGAAAAATACGAAAAAATAGAAAAATATACCTCCGCAATCCTCGGAACACGTTAATCACCGTGGTACAGTCCCGGAGTAGGAGAATGCAACGGTTTGCCCGTTACAGGGTTCTGCAGGTCCTCTCAGGGAAAATACGTGAAAATTGCAAAACACGTCCCGGGAGTCCCAAAAGCGATCCGAAACCCACGGATCCAGATCTGAAAAGTGTCCAAAAGATCCAAGGCATTACAATAGGTATAAGTCATTTTAGGTTAATTTATTCTTATTCTTATTCTCGTGTATGTTTGGTATGCGAAGGGATAAGTACGAGAATATTCATATTCTTCGTTTGGTAAAAATTGGGGATACAAATGAGAATAGGCACTGAAAAATTATCATATTGCCCTTCTTATCCCGAGTTAAGTCACGTGATGTTATTCTTTGTTTGGATGTGATAGATTTAAAAAGTAATTTGTTTTTGTAAGAAATCTTACTTAATTAGACTTTGCAATCATGGTTACGACTAATAAAGATCTTAAAATAGATTTTAATAGATAATCCTTATTAATATTAATAAATATTATTATAAAATTAAATTTGTTAAGAATTTAAAATAGTAGAAATAAAGATATTATTTGAAACATTATCTTTTTTAAAATATTTACTAAGAATGATATTAATTATTATTAATTATTTTATTTTTAATTATGACTAATTAAATATTATAACTTAACTTTAACATATTTATCTAATGTGATGATGATTAATATTAATGATTAGGGTAATGTAAATACCATATCATTAGTAATATAAATTAAACTCTACTTTAAATATAATTAACGATAATGAAACTTCTAATTAATTTTTTAATTCAAATTTTTTGTTAGTAATAATGAGACTTGATCAATCTTATTTTTTCTATATTGAATTTAATTAACACTAATAATGATATTTAATTATTTATTTCTTCTTTAAAAACATACAAAAAGAGTCGATCCCTTTTTATTACATAATTTCAATTGATCAAAAGTTTCTAATAAAATTTCACAAAGTTTAATAAGTGTTCGATTAACAACAAATTTCCTTTTCTCAATTGTTAGCCGCAAGTCTTCCAATATAACATGAACTTCAATTGAGCCAGACTATCATTTAACAAAGAGATTTGAAGCAAATGAGACACTATTTTCTCACAAGAGGTAAAATGTACAACAAAAGTCATTCACTTTATATTACACATTTTCAATTGATCAACTTTTGTCAATTGATCAAATTTACACATTATACATAAAGTAAAGATCGGATAATCCAAGAAAGAGAGGAAAAAAATGAAAATACATGATCTTCGGGAGCATCTTGATTTCCAGAAGTGCACATAAAAGATTTACTACTACAACTAAGATTTCTCTCTCTTACACAACTTAAAATTATCAAATTTTGTCAATAAAGAGTCACAAAGTTGAATAGTCAACTCGGCTGCAAATTTTTCTTTTTCGATTGTTCATCTTAAATCTTCCACCAGTGCACGTTCTTCAATCTCTCCTCCTGTTGTAGATATGTTAGACATTTCTGCTATTCGTTGGCTCGAACTCTTTTCCTGAAATATATGTACGATATAATCACAAATTATAACATTGAGTATAAAGTACATGAACTTGATAAGAGTAAAGAGATGAGGCTCAGACAAACATGAGATAATGTAATCACATGGATCATATTTTATCACATTAGTCGGGGGTTGCCGTTAGGCCATCTAACCCATCATCATTGCCTCAAGCATACCTGATAGGACGAACGATAGTTTGATATTGGGAAGGAGTATAATACCAATATCGAACAATAGGAGCACTGAATATTGGGAAGGTGCAATTCTCTCTCTCTAGTCGACTCTGACACAACAGAGTCAACACTGCACACACACACACACACACACACTCTCTCTCTCTCTCTCTCTCTCTCTCTCTCTCTCTCTCTCTCTCTCTCTCTCTCTCTCTCTCTCTCTCTCTCTCTAGTCGACTCTGACACAACAGAGTCAACACTGCACACACACACACACACACACACACACACACACACACACACACACACACACACACACACTCTAGTCGACTCTGACACCACAGAGTCAACACTGCACACACACACACACTCTCTCTCTAGTCGACTCTGACACAACAGAGTCAACACTGCACACACACACACACACACACACACACACACACACACACACACACACACACACACACACACACACACACACACACACACACACTCTAGTCGACTCTGACACAACAGAGTCAACACTGCACACACACACACACACACACACGCACACACACTAGTCGACTCTGACACAACAGAGTCAACACTGCACACACACACACACACACACACACACACACTACACACACACACACGCGCGCGCACATGTACACATAGTCGACTCTGACACAACAGAGTCAACACTGCACACACACACACACACACTCGATGCACACACAACAGAGTCGACACTGCACACACACACACATGGAATTGAAAAGGCAATGGAATAAAGACAAGAACGATGTTAGTGTGGCCGGATATAGATGGCAAGTGAAGAAAAAAGCTATATACTCCTTAAAAACCATGTCCATAAGATCACAAGATCTAAATACAGAGGGCATGAAAGGGTCTGGACATGAGTCATGACAGGTGGAGTACCAAGCAAACCCATGTTCATGATGGCTGAGGATCACAAGCGTATCTCTGCTCACAGAAAGATGAGTGCTATAAAAGGGTCTTTCTCATATTGCAGATACTAGGCATGTAGGATGTACGAGTAATGAACTGCATGCTTACATGATGTTCATTATTTCATATGCTTGATTGATTCAGACACTTTCTTTTCTGGATAGAGAAGGCACTTCCAGCTGAACTAGTAAACACAAGGGAGGGCAGAGCACCAAAGAACCACCCCTCATGACTTCAGCCCTGGGGTGGCTTCAAAAGAGAGCCTGAAGCCAGCATTGTGGCTAACCATGCATGAGACACTGGCTATGTTTGACCATCTCATAAATAATCAAATATGTATAAAAAGTTCATGGATAATATGGCAATAAGCCTCTCTTTGGTATTGGTTTATCCCGGGGTTAGCTCTAAGTTAACTCCGGGATAAACTTTTTTGTGCTTTGGTAAGGAGTTAGTGTTAGTCGGGTTAGGTTAAGGGCTAACCCAGGGATATTCCTGGGTTTTGAAACCCACACCCAAGTGTGGGTTAAGGTGGGTTAACCTCCTACCTCAATAAATGCTCAATTAAATGTGTCTCTCCCTCTCATAATAAATGCTATTTCTCTCTCTCATTATTACTAGGTTAACCTACTATTTATCAAATCATACTAGATTAAAATTAGGTTAGCCCACATCCTTATTCCCTGATTAACTACCCTCCTACCAAATTAAAAATGGGTTAACTCCGGGCTACTTTAATCGGGTTGAGTTAGCCCACCTTTAGCCTAACTCCATACCAAAGTGAGGCTAAGAGACTAGGCAAAATTTGGGATGTTCATATTGCCAAACCACCACTCTTGACTAAAGGAGAATAATTTATCTGCAAGAAGGTAGTTAAGAAATGTTTCTATGCATACAATATACATATAAACACAAGCTGGTACAATGAAGACTCATAACAGCCCTCACATAGTAAGACATAGAATTCATAACCATTTTGGTAAATAATGTTACATCCAAAAAAGTGTTCAAAGGGACTGGAGATGAAATAGACTAGCAAAGATGTCACGAATGCCTTGCCCTCCCTCAGGTTTTACTCTACACCAATTATCCTTGACATCTGGCCATGATCTAGCTGGTTTGGACAGGAATTTGTCAAGACCATCCCCCCTCCCCCTTCAGTCAGTTTGAGGTAGAGATGAACTGGCTAATTCCACAATTAAATAATGCAAAACATCTGAACCACACCTGAACCAGTTTCGACCAAAACTGTCTTAAAACTGAATTTTTTAGTACTTCTCATCACTACTTTTAGGAACCAATTTCATACCATGGCCAGACTTTTCGATCACCAATGAACTTTCATACCCTGGTCAAAATAAGGCTTTCTCAAAGATCTCAAGTCCCTCTCAGCAGATTCTATATTGGATCATTCAGGTGCTAGCTAATCAGATCTTTGAGAGAAGACCTAAATTAAAATTGTTACTAGTAGGTGTTCTCCAGGAATCCCCCCATTTCAATTTACTATATTTATGTCCATACATTAGCATCTACACTTATTATCTTCTCTCTTTTTACACGGTCAGCCTCAGCCTTTTTTCTTTCATTCAGTCCATGGAAGCAATTATATAGGACTGACATTGTGTGGGTTAGTGCGGCCTGATATAGATGGCAAGTGAAGAATAACCACATGGCAGGTGAAAGCTATATACTCCTTAAAAACCATGTCCATAAGATCACAAGATCTAAATACAGAGGGCATGAAGAATAACAATATATAGATGGGAGATGAGAAGGGCGAATGCAAATAGAACTGTTCTATTTGCTATAGAAATGTTTGCTATAGAACTGCTTGTTATAGAACCACGTGACAGTGCATGTACAAAAGAAGCAATTGCTTGCTATCTAGTAATATAAATAAAATATGTAAAAAATATAAATTTTACTCTGGCACAGTACACACTTGGCTGTATAAAATTAAACATTCACATTATGACAAAAAACATAAACAACAGACACTCGACTGTGTAAAAGTAAATATTCACATTACGACAAAAAACATAAACAGCACGCACTCGACTGTGTAAAATTAAACATTCACATTACGACAAAAAACATAAATAGCACACACTCGGCTGTGTAAAATTAAACATTCACATTACGACAAAAAACATAAATTTTAGCCTGGCACATCACACACTCGGCTGTGTAAAATTAAACATTCACATTGAAAACATAAATTAGTCCATACCGTTGACATATCTTCTGCTCACATGAAGAACCCACAACCTGATGTTGTTTTTTCAGCCTACAAGTAAAAGATATTCACATTAGGTACATTTTATAAGGAATGTAAAAATAATAACCATAAAAAATGTTGGCCACGTACCTTAGATTCTAGACATACATAAAATATTTTCCCTTTATTCTTACTAGTGTTTGAGATCCGCCTTCTACATGGTCCTTTGCCACAAAGACACAGTAATACTTCATCTACCCACATGAAGAACCGATAGGACTTATCATTCCCAAGCTGTGAGCAAATGTATAAGATAAAATGACATACGTAACATGTAAACCAAAATGGCACGGTATGGTGGAAATAACATACACCAAGTGGGCAGCAATAATAGGGGCGTTGGAGATTCTTGCTGTTTTGAGAAATCTTGATAACACATTCCCCTATGCCACATTGACACTGAATAGGATCACATTTAGCCTCACCTATTAATTTTGAATCCTTACTGATTTTATCCTGAAAAAGAATTATGTTATAAACACCTAACTATAATGTACAAGGCACCAACTTATATTTGATATGTCATGTTATTTGGCTCAGATGGACAATATTTCATAAATGATATTCATTGGAAGACAAGTCCTGCAGTCACTTCCCACAGAACCCCTACAATAACACCACCCAACCACATAGTAGGGGATGCCCTAAAGCCATCCAATCCACTATTATAGGTGTGGCCTACAAATAGGGAAATGGAATGTGATGCCCCCACAGTCCTCCTCATCACATGAATGCTCTTTCCCATCATCATAGTCCAACGTCCTATGAAAGGACAATATTCCTGTAAGTAGCAAAAAATGTTAGATACACACCAAAATAGCAAATATGAGCACAAAGATATAACATAAATCTAGTAACAAGTCCAAGCATGTGCAGTGTAGCATCGACCACGCGTGATGTGCAGTGTAGCAGCCTGAAACCCATATAAAGTGGCAATTGAGCCAGGCTACTCTAAAAAATTATGTGAGTGTTCAAATGATCATATCCAAGAAAGTGTGTAGATTGCAGAGTATAATTTCAGTTGTTTCAAGGTCATCCAAAAAAAAAGGATAAGAAGTCATATCTAAGAAACTGTCAAGGAAATTATGTTATATATGCACATTCCAAGTCATATAAAACTAATCAGAAAAAAAATAACATAGAATAAAAGTCTTCAAGTACACAACATGTATAATGTCCAATTACACAGCATGTAAAATTGTCTAATTCAAATAGACAATATCATAATGTCACTCCTCATTTTGAGATTCCACCTGACGACGCCTACAATAAACAAGTTATATGTTACATGTAAACATAACTGTAAATGCGATAAAATATAATAAATTAGGTTAACGATTTAGACTAAATACCCTCGTGTACTATGACGGGCCCAAAGGCGAGTTGCCAAACGTTCCCGGAATCTTTCCCCTCTAGTAGCCTCTTCCTACTGACATTATCCTCTTCATCGACCTCCTCATCACCAGGATTGTCCACGTCATCTTCGGCTTGTTGAAAAATTAAATCAACACCTTGCTCCCTTCTAATGAAATTGTGGAGCACGCAACAAGCCATTACAATCCTAGCTTGTATCTTAATTGGATAATTATGACATTTTACCAAAATTGTGAAACGTGATTTTAACACACCAAAAGCACGCTCAACACAATTGCGTAGTTGTGCGTGCCTATGGTTAAACAAATCTTTTTTATCCCTATGTGCAACCCTTCTCCTATTACCCCTGTACTCTGGCAGATGATATCTTGTGTCACGGTACGGTGCTAAAAAGTGGGGGATGTTTGCATATCCTGCATCCACCAACCAGAATTTCTCTATGACAAGAAACGAGATGGAATTGTAATAAGTATGGGGAAGGGAACATAGATAGATCTATCAACTGAATAACATTTACCTTATGGTATGATAAATCCACCTTTTTCAAGGGCCCACCTGAGGACTTTCATGTCTGCAGCTGATCCCTCCCAACCCACAACAATATAACTAAACATTAGATCAAAATTGACACATCCCATGACGTTCTGGGATGTTTCACCCTTCCGATTTCGATAACGAGGCTAGTCAACAACCGGAACCTTTGCAGATATATGTGTGCCATCAATTGCACCAAGTACATTCTAATGACAAAGCAGAAGCATAATTAACAATAATTAACAAACATTCAAAGGAACTAATTAATGCATGCCTACTTGCTAATGATCATAAAGTACATCACCTTGAAGCAAGGAAAAAAATTAGGATCATATCGAATTTTTAGATGTACTGGATCTTCAACAGACGGCTTCTTAATATAGTCATGGCGCAAGGATAACACTGCCATGAGTACATTGTTAAAATGTCAACTTATCGTCTCTCCTGAATGTTGGAATCATTTTCTGAGTAATCTATTACAAACTCCATGTCTAAATTCGAGGAGAAATATAGCTAATTGCTCACTAGCTGACATATTTTGGGTGTCATTAAGTACACCCCTTTCCATCAATTTGTCCCTTAACCTTAAGAATAAGTGCGGGTGCACCCGAAAAGTAGAGTATGATGATCTACCTACATGATCAGCCATTAATTGTTTAACCCACCTATGACCTCGACCAACATCTATGTGCATTGGGGTTCTAGGGATACATATGTGGGAGGACAACATTTGAATGAGAACTATATGTTCAACTTCGTCCCAATAGTCCTCCTCATCTATCATAAACTTAATGAGCGTGTCAAGTGATGGACCGGTGCCAATAGTTCCAAAATTCATTGATGATGGAAAAAAAATATCCTACAAAACATAAACAAGCAGCATTTATAAGTGTGCAATAGTATACGGAGAAGCAATTCATAGAAATGAACCATCATTATAGCTAAAGGTAATTTCATTAAATAAGTAACCATGAATAAATAAAATTGCACATGTAATTGTAAGTATGAGAAGGATATCAATGGCGATTTCAATAGTATCCCAGACGGGTAAATATCCATCCCAATTTCAAATCTTCTGGAAGAAGCATGATGATGGAACGATCCTCGATAGACCTGATAAGCTCAATAGCTCTATAGATATCTTGCTGAGGAAGTCTAGGCAACTTGATGAGCATATTAATTGTCTCATCCATTGGTGGTATAGTTTTTTTCTGAAATTGGAGCATCTCTCTTGCCAAGGTCAACCTTTCATGACCCAAGTCTACCAACTTCTCAATTGAATCCTCGTTACCCTGGGAAGTCTGCTTCCTCTTCCTATTTATATTACTAGATGAAGGAATGGTCTTGGCCATAGAGGGACTGGCCCCGAATGTCTCAACATTTGGAGGTTCCTTTTGCGATTATTGATGATTATTTTCTAGAGTATCAGTGTCATTCAAGAAAGTGTTAATATTGAAATCCAACCCCGATTCTTGCTCCACAGTTTGCTACTCCTCATCACCAGGGTCACTACATGTGTCAAGGTAAGAGGAACCTTCATTACATGCGGCGTCATCCCCTCTTGACATGGAATTGGAGCAAATCAACTCAATTTGATCTAAAATCAAGAAAGGCTTCCCTTGAATTGATTTGTACTCTTTATTGGTCTGAAAAATAAACACACGTGTTGATCATTTAAAGAAAGTTAAGTTAAACAATTAACTATGCAATACATATGTTACATACCGCTATGAGATCATCCCAAGTTTCCTCTGTGCCTGGGATAGACATTTTTTTGTCATCATCCCATCCCCATCCTGATCTATTCTTTATAGTCACAATTAAATAGTATCTTTTCTTCAGATTTTTAAACCGATTTTTCAAATTCTCCATTGAGTATCCTAACTTGGTCAACTCGTTGAATTTTTTTACTGTTTCCCTCCATGCCTCCTTTGTGAAATTTCCATTAGCGAAATCGTCGTTGCTCACCTTGTGTTCTACCAGCAGATCTACAAAAATCAAATATGCTTCGTTGCTCCAATTCGCCACTCTACTTTTCCCATCTTTGGATGCACTCATATTTTTTTACAAGAACATAATTAATCATTAGGAAAAGAGAAGTGAGGCGAATGTAAATACAACACATGATTGTGAAAAAAATTTCAAGCTAACACGACCACAGAGAAGGAGCCCACACACCACCGGGGAAGGAGCAATGAAGGGGAAGCAGACATCAACAGGAAGGAGCAGTTCGGAGCAGAAGATAATTAATCATTAGGAAACCGGAAATGAGGCCAATGCAAATGAGCCCAAATGACTGTTAAATGAAGATAATATGAAGCACCCGAAGAGCTGAAAACTGCATAATATAATATCCCCTAACCAAAATTATTAGCATGGACTAAAGTATTCATATGACAATAATATGAAGCAATCCAACATCAGACTTTAAAGTATCTCATAACATGCCATAAACAAGATAATGTGAAGGATTCATACGACAATAATGTGGACTGTTATTCAATGAAGATAATGTGAAGCACTCGAAGATCTCAAAATACACAAGACAATATCCAACTTCATATTAACAATAATATGGAGCATGACACCTATACGGAGGAGCCCTCACACCAGCGGGGAAGGAGCAATGGTGGGGAAGCAGATGTCAACAGGAAAGAGCAGTTCGGAGCGGAAGATAATTAATCATTAGGAAACCAGAAATGAGGCCAATGTAAATGAGCCCATATGACTGTTACATGAAGATAATATGAAGCACCCAAAGAGCTGAAAATTGTAGAAGATAATATCCTATCATAGTGACAATAACATGGAGTTTGACATGCCCTAACCAAAATTATTAGCATGGACTAAAGTATTCATATGACAATAATATGAAGCAATCCAACATCATACTCTGAATTATCTTATAACATGTCCTAAAGAAAATAATGTGAAGCATGTAGGGCTGTCAATGGGCCGGGCCCGGGCCGGGCTTAGGTCGGCCCGGCCCGGGCCCGACTTATCAAGAGTAAGGCCCGAGCCCGGCCCGGGCCCGACCTATGTTGGGCCGGGCCGTGCCGGGCCTGACATTATGTACAAATTTCAAAGCCCGACTAAGGCTCGGCCCGGCCCGACTACTTAAATAAAATAATAAAAATAATAAAAAATAATATATTTAATACTATAAAACTTATAATCTCACTAAAAAAATTAAAATTTTGATATTAATTACATAATTTGTGTGAAAAGAGAATTTTAAAATTTCTAATTAAGTAATATAACATAAGTTTGACTAAATAATTTTTAAAATTTGAAGTGAGAATAAAAAAAGGGATCGGGCCGGCCCGCGGGCCGAACTCAAAGCCCGAGCCCGGCCCGCGAGTCTAGTCTGGCCGTATTTTTAGGCCCAACTAAAAGCCCGCGGGCCGAAAAAGACCTTGCGGCCCGGCCTGAAATCGGGCCAGGCCCGCGGGCCTATCAGGCCGGCCAGGCCCATTGACAGCCCTAGAAGCATGAGGCCAATGCAAATACAACATATGACTGAAAAAATAAATTTTAGAGTAAAAACACACACAAATGACTAATTACATGCACTAGTATTTTACTATAAAGAATAGAATGCCCATATGACTGTTACATGAAGATAATATGAAACACCCAAAGAGCTAAAAACTGTAGAAGATAATATCCTATCATAGTGACAATAACATGGACTTCGACATGCCATAACCAAAATTATTAGCATGGATTAAAGTATTCATATGATAATAATATGAAGCAATATCCTATAATGTGAAGCACCCGAAGATCTCAAAAATGCACAAGATAATATCCAACATCATACTAACAATAACATGGAGTATGACATGGACTAAACAAAATTATTAGTATGGCACAAAGAATACTTGAATATTAAGCATGTTATACATCAAAATAGATTCATAAATAGCCTTCCAAAAGATCATGATACACATTCAATGAAGACATTCCCAGTACAGTGGTATGATGAATACCTTATACGGGGAAGGAGCAGCCCACAAATCGGAAGGGAAGGGGCACTGAAGGGGAAGGAGATGTCAACAGGAGGGATCAGTCCACGGCGTTGGGGGAAGGGGCAACCTGCAAACTCTTCACAAAATAGATGGTTAGCAGTAACACACACGCATAGACGACAAATGGGAACACAGTCTGGGGGGGGGGCTCGTCTCTAGCTATCAGAGAGAGAGAGGTCGATCTGGGGTCTAGGGTTTGCGGAGGGCAAGCGCAGTTAATCACAAGAGAGGGGAGAAACAATGCAGTGGAGCGAGCGCACGAGTCACAGGGAGCTGGCCGGAGATGATCGAAAGTCATCACCGGCAAAGGGGAGAGGTCCACTAGCGACGATCTGAGGAGGCGATGCACAACAGAGGGAAGACATCCTCCTGGGAGCACGATTGCTAGAGGGGAGACCGAATTCCCTCGCGGATGGCACGAGCCGGAGCCGGTGGCGAGAGGAGATCAAAGTCACTGGAGTCGATCGACGGTGATTTCGATCTCACCTGCAGAGCACGAAGGCGAAAGAGGGGAGGTAGAGAGCACTCGCGAGAGAGGGGAGAGTACAGTGCGATCGACGAGGGCACGGGGAGGAGGTCGTTCGGGAGACAGGAACGGGGTTAGGGATGGGGGGATAACTCATTCCAAATTTTTTCCAAGTTTTACTTGGAATGAGTTATCCCAGTAAAAAAGTGATATTTCGAGGTTAACCCCATTTTGCTTAACTCAACATATCCCCCCATTTTTTGTCTCTATCAAACGGTGAACAGGGATATATCGGGGATAACCTGGCCTTGTTCCGATATCAAACGGCCCCTTAATTTGTACTTAATTTTGTTGCCGTTGTTTTTTTTTTCCTTTCTGCATATCTATCGGATGATTGTTACTGAAGGTGTTATAATACTTAAAGAATTCTTCTTCCCTCGTCACACCCTTAACAACCCTTAATCGGCGCATTGGCCACTATAAATATATATCCAATAGACATGGCTGCCATCTGAAAGCCAAAAGCATTTCCCTAATTTAAGTTTCGTACATGTATTTTATTATTCTATTTTTATCATTGTGTTTAATCAAGTTCTTAATTAATTGTTAGATGAGAGTTTATTTTTTATCCGTTTCTTATCAAGAATGCATTCTTCGCTAAATTCACTAGTCTATCAAGCCTGGAGATCATGTCTATACCAATTTGAGGAATATGATTTATTTCTCATGAAATATGAATCAAGAAGGATGGCTCATGTAGCCGAGCATACTGCGAGTGTGTGATTTGATCCACAATCTTGCCCATGGCTTCCTTGTCAAAATTTTCATTGTCAACTCTAATTTTTGATGATCCCTTTCTTTCTATGCACATGACTGTTTAAGAACTATCCAATTAACAGCCTCCCTTAACACTCCACGAGACTGTGAGATTACCCCCATTTTTCCATCAAAAAATTTCTTTGTTTGTCTGATTTTGGTTGATCCATTTCTTGCCACGGTCATCTGTGTGACGTTGCCAATAAATAAATTTCCCAACCCCAACTTAATGACGTAGCATACGTTGAAGGAGCATTGTCTTCTTGTGAATGTCATTGATGCAATTCTTGTTTTCTTCATAGATTGACAAAGATTGTGCATGCATTCACTAATGATGGTGGGCTTGATCATGTTTATTTGCTTTGGCGGTGACAATGAATGTGGTCTTACTGGTGATGCTCCTCATCTTTGTCCTTGTATTTTTTTTTTTGAGGCTCTCCGTCCTATGTATCATAAATATATTTACATTTTTATGTTACATTATATCCCTTAGACAATTTGAATGAACGAGTGTCAAGAACCATCATTAATATGGTCTATCTTTGCTCCTTTGTGTACTTCTGATGTAGAGTATTTTGAAGCTAGACTTTTAGATTTGTCATGATTGTTTTCTTGACTTCTAGATTTTAAGCTGACCCCATACCAGTTCTGCAACATGACCTGTCTCCCCTTAGACATCATCTCCAACTTCACTGCCATCAATTTCACCTATGTCCTTCACAAGGTGCCACACTTTAAGTTTTTCCTTTATTATATATGTAGATGTGTAAATTTGAGTGTCTCTTTTAAGATATTATCCTCGCTGCGTCGGAGGACGGCTCTTAGGTTTTATCTTTTTGTTGGAAAAGATAACTCATTGGAGAAGACTTGGGGCCCTGCTCTCATTTTTGAAATATCCGATATGAGATCTTGTGACCTCCCTTTTGAAGCCTCTACACTTTCAAACTGTAGAGGTTGAGCTATCGTAGCTTCTCTGGGCCGTTGGATGACTTGGGATTTTGTCAAGAAGAAGGGGTCACGTCTTAGCTAGCGAAGTTATCACTAGAAAAAGACAATGATCAGGTCTTGGGATCTTCTCCCAGAAAAAATTCTCCAATGCCTAAGTCAGAGGCAAAGAAGAAGGAGTGGTTTTTAGGAGTGGGTGGTTCCCCTCGTATTGGTGTGTGTCTGGGTACCTTGAGGAGGCCGTGGAGGCCCCCTTATATAGCCGATGATGGGGAGTGGGCAGTAATCACTATAGTATCTCGTAAATATCAAAAGACCCAGGGATTTAGGAAAGACATAGGGTGCCCCAGGGATCTCATTCTGCTGGTGTCCATGTCTAATAACCCGCACCACATGCGAGGATTAGGAGATCTTGCGCTTCGGTAACACGCTCACAATCCGCCTAGGGGGTGTAGTGACGAGAAAGTTACCTTGGTAACACGTAGGATCCTCTGGTGATTTGTAAGGTCATCATCATGCCATGTCATTATGGTGGTGAGGAAGGTAGTGGTCGAAAATGGGGAAAAGTGGACATGTGGCATCCGAGGACCACTTTTGCATGCATCCCCTATCGTAATGGCTTCCATTGTAGAGGCACAAATCCCTAGGTCATGGCCCTTGGCGCATCCATCTGGTCCCAAGAGGGGCAATTGATGACTGGAGTCGGGATGATGGCTCGATATCGAGTCAAAGATTCTTCAAGCCTCGAGACCGAGCTAAAGCTCTAGGCCTTCTGAGGGTCAGGGCTGAGTTATCTCTCAAGGCCTCCTAATGGCTCGAAATTGAGGTACAACTCTAGGTCTCCTAATGGTTGCGGCCGAGTTACCTCTCGAGGCCTCGTAATGCCTCGAGGCCGAGTCAAACCACTAGGTCTCCTAATGGTCAGACCCAAGTTATCTCTCGAGACCTCTTAATGCCTCAGGGCCGAGCTAAAGTTTGAAGTCGCCTAAGCGTTGGGGCCAAATTATCTCTCGAGGCCTCCTAATGTCTCGTGGTTGAGTTAAAGTTCTAGGCCTCCTGAGGGTTAGAGCTTAGTTATCTCTCGAGGCCTACTAATGGCTCGGGGCCGAGTTGAATCTCCAGACCTTTTCGAGCTAATATTGGGTGCTTTCCCTTCCGGCGTCCAACCTGGCGAAGGGGCTCGTGGACTTTCCTCTCGACATTAGGCCTAGTGAAGGGGCACTTGGGCTTCCATGTTGTTTGGAGAAAATGGACTACCTTCACTGGGTCATACAATTCTAATGGGCCACACAGCGATGTTGGGCCATTGGGAAGACGAGAAAACCCCCTCTACACTTGCACCCCCCAACTCCCAAGTTAATTTGGCTTGAGAGTGAAGCATGTGCATGACTCATGGTGCATTTAGGGGCTAAGTCCTCCTCCGATGTCGTCCCTTTTCTCTCTCTCACCCCCTTTCTTTTTTTTTCTAGAGGGGCCGATAGGCACACAGAGGGGAGTAGCTCGGAGCAATTCTCGTTTGGGCGCACAGAGGGGCTTGGTGCACTCCTCACAATTTTTATCTTTCCAGAGAGCTTTCCTCCCGACTGTATGCCCGACGGAGGGGCATCTCTCCTTGTAGCATGATTTGGTCAAGGCTAGAGGAGAGGATATATACATGAAAGTAGAAAGGCAGGATGTGTTAGAAGAGCAGAGGGTATGTGGAATACAAACATTTGAGGGCCAAGGCGGTACGCACACAACAAGAAAAGGCAATCGGGTTGCATCCATAGGCTCGATGGCAACCATTGTGCTTACTTTTAAGAGGTGGGATACGAACATGTAGCGGAGGTAGACCTGACTCTAGTAGGCTGATGATCGCAGGTGATTGGCGAGGACGATGTTGTCAGTGATTCACACGGGCCAACGGGCCATTGAGGGCCACATGAGGTATGCTGGCCAGGTTAAGTGGGCATGGTGGCAAGCAAACGAGAGCCACTAGGAAATCGCTAGAGAAGCGGATAGAATAGGTGAGCTAGGTTGAGCTTGTAGGCAAGTCGATCCGTCGGGGAGGAACCAAGATTTGTTGAACCGAAGGAAGGGAGGTCATGAAACAACCATGGCGATGTGACTATTGGTGGTTGTGCCCATCATCTCTAGGGGTCTTGTAATGCCCCGGATTTTTTTCGGATATTTTCGTGGGTCTGGGAGTGTATTTTATGTTTTACACGTGTTTTTCCCTGATGTGCCTTCAGAACTCTGTGCAGGGCAACCCGTGGCGTTCTTCGACTCCAGGACTGTACCGACGCGTTGTGCTCCTCTCGAGGATCGCGGAGATAATTTTTCGTAATTTTCTAAATTTCTTAAATTTTTAGATTTCCAATATATTAACCCTTTTTCTCTCTCCCCCTCTCATTCTCTCTTTCTCACTCTCTCTCATATCTTTCTCTCCCCCTCTCCCCGGGCGGCCTACGGTGGCAGAGGAGGGCGAGGCGGCGATGGCGGGAGGTGAGGAACGGGAAATGGGTCGAGGATCGAGGGACGGTGGCCCGTGGAAGCTCGGCCACGGGTTCGTGGAGCGGCGAGGATTTCACGGCGTTTTCTTCACAGATCGGCATCCACGGTGCGTCATTTCTTTGGTAGAGGTAGGGAGATGGACCCCCAGCTCGTGCGCTTTTTTTTCCCGCAAGTTTTGTAGGCTACAGTGAGCCGAGCGGGTTTATTTAAGCGATTTGGGGAAAATCCATATTTTTGGGGTGTGCGCCCGATCTACCGTTCTACCGCGTTTCGGACCGAATCGAGGGTCTAGATGCATGCTAGGGGCCATAGGGGAGCTTCCCCATTGTTTTCCCCATCATCCGTGGATGATCGGGATGTGGAACGGAATTTTGGGTGTGAATTCGCCGTTTCACCGTCGGGACGCCGTGGCGGTCGTTCTAGTGACCGTCACAGTGTGTAACGCGCCTGGGTAGCTGCGTTACGCTCCCTTTGTTTTGAGTATTGGCATTCGTGGGCCTGACGGTCCCACGATAGACCGCCACAGGGCTGTGACGCCCTCATGCTAAACCGTTATAGTGTTTCGACCGTGGTTTATGACCGTTGGGGGTCATAGACGCTTGACGCACTCAGAGTGGCGTGTCAGGGTGCGTGACACCCCTGGGCAGGAGCGTTAGAGCTAACACATCCACCCTTCACCCTAGCGTGCCTGGGTAGGTGCGTTAGAGTGCGTGACGCACCGAGCAGTCTGCGTCACGGCTTGTGTAGCTCTCTGGCCTAACGCATCGGTGTTGGTCCGTTAGGTGACATAACGCCCCTGGGGGAGCGCGTTACGTTCAGTTTTTACTCGCCTTCTGACGGCCCTATGTTGGAGCGTCAGAGTTGTTGTGACGGTCGAGGCTTGGACCGTTATAGCCCGTGACGGCCCAAGGTTAGACCGCCAGTCACTGTGTTGCGCCGAGGTGAGTTTTCGTGTTCTCCGCGTTCGTTCCGCGATGTGTGGATCCCTGGTCGACCCGGTTGTGACCTAGTGGTCGACTTGCGGTCTCGTGAATGCCCCTGACACCCGTGAGATTCTTTGTCCATGTTTTGAGGGTCTCGGGAGGACCGTGTCACCTCGATTAGCGTGCCCATAGGTGTGGTGGGTCCGGGTGACCCCACGTGTTCTTGATTTTCGTGTTACGCTCGATCGAGTCACCGTGTATCGGTGTGTGTGCAATGGGGTCTCCCCCGCATGTCGTGAGTTTCTTTGGAAGGCGATTCCCGTGTGGGCCATGTGTTTGGCCTTGGACTGCGAGTCCAGTTATCCGGCCTGGGGCTGGAGATTTCCCGCTTTCCCTGGGATGGGGAATCGGCGTGGCGACTTGTGTGCTGCCCTGGGAATCGTGCTTCTGCGCTTTCTGCGTGGTCGAGTGTGTGGCTCGTGGACTATGAGTCCCGTTTCTTCTCCGACCGTGGTCACCGTGCGACGGTGCTGGTACGTGGGGTGGTCCCCGTACTTCGTCGGGTTCGGACGTTGTTTTCCGTTGACTTGAGAGTCTACTCCTTCAGTGACCATTCACTAGTCGTAGTCTATCAGTACGCGTGTGCTGGTCTCACCTGGGAGTAGGGGTACGGGCTTACCCTGAGGATGGTTTTTAGACTGGTTTCCGTCGGGCCCCACGTCTTGCAGCCAGAGTCCGGCTGAGGGGAAAACCAGTTAGAGGCCAGACCTGGGACGCATGGTGTGTGTGTGCACACGTGGTTGGGGGCGGTTGGACCCACGCTGACGGGCGTGACCCCAGCTAGTCACTTGTTTGTGGTTACTTGTACGGTGTCCGTGCCTTTGGTAGGCGCTACCACATCAGGCAGTTCACCTACGGTGCGGTGTAAGTCATCAGGGGACGCTATCGATTGTGCTTCTAGTGGGAGGTACTCTTATCTAATCGGGAGTGACAGACTGTCAGTCAGTCTTTGTGACTTCAACCATCGGGTTTTGTCGCGTTGACTGTTGAGTTCCGGTTGTTTCGCCGTGACGTGTGTGTCGGTTTTCGTGCCGTGAGACTAGTGCAAATGGCTTTACCGAGGTTGCGTCTTATTGGTGTGGTGTCCGCGACCGGGTGGTCGGGGTTGCACCTTGGACAGCGTGTCCAGGTTGGCCGTGTCCTGGGAGACAGGCCTCTACGGCGGAGTTGCCATGAGTTTTTACTTCGGTAAGTAGTGCTAGTGTGGTCCGGTTCCCGACTGTGAGATCGGAGCTTCTCTTCCTACTTGACCGGTACAGTAGGAGTAGTTGTAGTGCCGAGTTTCGACCGGCCACCGGGTTTACTGTTCATGCTGTTACTGTTGCTCTTGTAGTTACAGCTTTCCGTGCCGCCAGTGTTCTCAGTTGGGGTTCCGCGGGATCCCTACTGGGCCAGTGACAGGAGGCTCACCCCTACTTTTCAGGTGTGGTGGTTCATCCTCGAGGTTCGAGGTTGCGGTTTAGAGGTTCTTAGTTGCCAGTTCGCCGGGCCGAGTGTTCACTTGGCATGTGGTACGCTTTACTACTTTAGATTGTACTTTCTGTTGAACTAGACTCTGTTGTAGTAGTTGTTTATTTATTTCTGTTAATTGTTGAATTGTCCTGCTTCATTTCCTATTTCTTTGTGCCTCCACACTCCATTTAGCCCTTCCGAGCCCTCCCGACTCGTGGGCGGCGGTTCGAGTCTCGGATTATCTGGCCTTCCTGGTAATCGGATTCCCGGGTCGTTACAGCTGGTATCAGAGCAGCGGTTGTGGACGTACATAGGAATTTGAGATATTGCAGTGATCAGAGTCCATAAGGTCCAGTACAGCCGGCAGCTGGATTAGGATTTTGTGCTTATTTTTCACTTTGTTTCTCACTTGAGAGCTTGAGTGCGCTGTGTGGCGCTGAGAAGGTGGTTGTTGTTCGCGGCTTTCGTGCCGGCGTGGGGTCTGAGGATCAAGGTAGAGGGGTTTCTCCCTCATTGGTAGTGACCCCTGCTGTCCAGCATTGGGCAGAGGTTGCTGGCAAGCGTTACTGCGGTGCTGCATTCGAGGTGTTTGCAGTGAGGTCAGGTGGCTGGAGAGGATTGTTCGTGGTTAAGTGGCCGTGAGCGTGCTCTAAGGGAGCTGATGTCGGTTTTGGCCACTCCAGCTTGGGATTTGTCCAGCCCCTGAGGTGTTAAGGTCGTGGTTTGAGGTGGCAGAGCGGGTGCTCTGATCGAGAAGTGTGCTCGGGTGAGCGGAGGATCTTCTCGGTGAGCTGCTGTCTCGTCGAGCCTGGCGTTCTTGTCGTGCTCCGTGGCGTCAAAAATGACGTGTCAGTCCCAGTTATTCTTACGGATTTCGAGGCAGGATTAGGCTGTGGTGTCCCAGTAAGTCTTGCTCATGCGCTCTTGTGTACGAATGGGTTGTGTTCGCCTTGGTTTTGGTTTGAGATGGGAAGGTTCCGCGGTGATTTCGGGACGCGAGGATGAGCGTTGACGATTGTCGATTATGGCTCGTGTTGCGGCTCTTGGCATGGCGTGTTGCAGTTCAAGGAATTGTAGCGGTGGTGCATCGAGAGATGCTGTGATTGTGGTCCGACGTGACACTCGTCGAGTGTGTCGGAGGCGCTGACCTGATGTGGTGATGATTTTCTCGGTGCTGGAAGGTGTTGTTCCCAGCGTGCGCGAGGTTTGAGGTCAGGTCGAGCGTGGAGTTTTCCGTTGGTTGGAAGTGCGATTGGTTTCCCCTTTGGTTGGAGAGAATTATGTTTGGCCAGGTTCGTCATCTTGCATTGTGTGTTCGGATTGGTTGGCCTTCGTGTGCCATGAAGTCCGTGCGAGACGTGCTCCTTGTCTTGGCCAGGTGATTGCCTGCGAGAGCTGTGCCCAATTCCATTATCGTGTGAGGGTGTGTTGGCACTTTTCCGAGAGGATGAGTGCCGGTTGGGCGGTGTTCACAATTCTTGGCTGTGCGCGCGTGGATCAGAGTGCGCAGCGGAAGCCTGGTGGGGTTGTGACCCACTGGTTCAGGATCGTAGCGTTGGTTGCTACGGGCGGATTTCCTAAGTTTGCTTTAAGCATTGGAGGATTGGTCCCTCTGTGTGAGACGTGTTGTTGCCGTGCCGTTACTCGAGGTATCATGATTCTTGGCACAGGATGGAGTATCGTGGAATGTGCTGGCTAGTGCGTCGCATGAGTACCATGTTCCTGTGTTGGAAGCCGTGTCAGGTGTCGGTGTTGGACCCGGATGGGGTTGTTGAGGATGTCGCCTGATGGAGGTCGAGGACGTGTTGGTCAAAGTCGGTGGCTTGGTGCTCGACTTGTGTTGCCAGTCGTGTCCTCGGATGAGATCGTCTTTGGAGAAGTGATCTCTGGCAGATTATGGGTTCCTGTTGGTAACAACGAGTGACTGGTAAGGCTAGTCTCGTAGTCAACCATGGTAAGATGTGTATTGCTTGGGGACCCGTGTGTATTGGCCGCAACATTGGCGACTAGGTTGCAGTGAGATTGGTGTCGGATTGGTGGTCCTTGATGGGACGTTGGTGTTGCAATGGTTATCCCTGATTTGGTGACCAGCATGGAATGGTTCCCCTGTAAGTCTGAGTCAAGTGACGTGATGACCGAAGACGCCAGGATCTTGTCATTTGGTTTCATCGTGCTCCCCTAAGAGGGCCGAGTTGGTGCGATGATCGAGTTCGGATGCGGTGTCCGAGAAGAGTTCAGCTCGAGATGTGGTAAATATATGTGTGTGAGTCAGTGGATGACCTGCTGTGAGGCTGGATCGTGCCCGTTAGGTAGGTGGAGGTTTCCCGTTGACGTGTGTCTGGCGACCAGTAGATGGTCTTTTCACAGACAGAAGATGTTGTTGGTTGTGCATCGTGAGCGGTGAGAGCCGTGTATTGGTGAGACCTTTGGTGGTCGTTTCCGTGATGTGCCTTTCCGGACGGGATCTGGGCTCTGTCAAAGTTTGTCTTCTAGGCTCTGGCAGAGTTGGCACAGTGGTATGTCTGGCTTTTGGCTTGTCAGGTGTGGGGTGCTTCTTGATGTTGAGCCGATGTTCTGGTTGCGGTCTGTTGAGATGGCTGCGTGAGCTGGTGGAGGCTCTGTTTTGGTTGTTCCCTTGAGAAGGGTGTGCGACCGGTCAGCTGGCTGTGAAGCTGATGTGTGTTTTGTCTGCTGACCATTGGATGGATCAATAGCGGTTGCTCATGTCGGGGGCTATGTCTCCTCGGTGAGCGAGTTGGTGGCAACGGTGCCATGAGTGGCTTTCGTTGTGACTGAGGTGACGTCGGGCTGCATTGTTAGTGTACCTGCTCTGATGGCCAGTGTGCGCGGCGCGCGGAGCGAGGTGTTATTTGTGATTACAAGTCTGGCTGTGTCCCTCAGGTCCGGAGTTTCTCGTGCGAATCAAGGTTTTCTGTGCTGGGGCTCTGACGGCGTCGCCAGTTGGTTAAAGTGTTCTTCCCCTGTGACTTGGTGTTAGTCCTGAATTTTGAGGATGAAACTCCTTTAAGGGGGGAGGGCTGTAATGCCCCGGATTTTTTTCATACATTTTTCGGATATTTTGGTGGGTCTCGGAGTGTATTTTATGTTTTACACGTGTTTTTCCCTGATGCACCTTCGGAACTCTGTGTAAGGTAAACCGTGACGTTCTCCGACTCCGGTACTGTACCGGCGCGTTGTGCTTCTCTCGAGGATCGCGGAGGTGATTTTTCATAATTCTTTGAATTTCTGAAATTTTAGAATTTTCTATATATTAACCCTTTTTCTCTCTCCCCCTCTCATTCTCTCATTCTCACTCTCTCTCATCTCTTTCTCTCCCCCTCTCCCCGGGCGGCCGACGGTGGTGGAGGCGGGTGAGGCGGCGATGGCGGGAGGCAAGGAACGGGGAACGGGTTGAGGATCGAGGGACGGTGGCGCGTGGAAGCTCGACCGCGGGTTCGTGGAGAGGCGAGGGTTTCACGGCATTTTCTTCGCGGATCGGCGTCCACGGCGCGTCGTTTCTTCGGTGGAGGTAGGGAGATGGACCCCTAGCTCGTGCGCTTTCTTTTCCCGCAAGTTTTGTAGGCTACGGTGAGCCGAGCGGGTTTATTTGAGCAATTTGGGGAAAATCCATGTTTTTGGGGTGTGCGCCCGATCTACCGTTCTACCGCGTTTCGGACCGAATTGAGGGTCTAGATGCATGCTAGGGGCCATAGGGGAGCTTCCCCGTTGTTTTCCCAATCATCCGTGGATGATCGGAACGTGGAATGGAATTTTGGGTGTGAATTCGCCGTTTCGCCGCCGGGACGCCGTGGCAGTCGTTCCAGTGACCGTCACAGTGTGTAACGCGCCTGGGTAGTTGCATTACGCTCCCTTTGTTTTGAGTATTGACGTTCGTGGGCCTAACGGTCCCACGATAGACCGCCACAGGGCTGTGAGGCCCTCATGCTAGACCGTTACAGTGTTTCGACCGTGGTTTATGACCGTTGGGGGTCATAGACGCCTGACGCACTCAGAGTGGCGCGTCAGGGTGCGTGACGCCCCTGGGCAGGAGCGTTAGAGCTAACGCATCCACCCTTCACCCTAGCGCGCCTGGGTAGGTGCGTTAGAGTGCTTGACGCACCGAGCGGTCTGCGCTACGGCTTGTGTAGCTCTCTGGCCTAACCCACCGGCGTTGGTCCATTAGGTGACGTAACGCCCCTGGGGGAGCGCATTACGTTCAATTTTTACTCGCCTTCTAACGGCCCTGTGTTAGAGCGTCAGAGTTGTTGTGACGGTCGAGGCTTGGACCGTTACAGCCCGTGACGGCCCAAGGTTAGACCGCCAGGCACTGTGTTGCGCCGAGGTCAGTTTTCGTGTTCTCCGCGTTCGTTCTGCGATGTGTGGATCCATGGTCGACCCGGTTGTGACCTAGTGGTCGACTTGCGGTCTCGTGAATGCCCCTGACACCCGTGGGATTCTGTGTCCGTGTTTTGAGGGTGTCGGGAGGACCGTATCACCTCGATTAGCGTGCCCGTAGATGTGGTGGCTCCGGGTACCCCACGTGTTCCGGGCTTTCGTGTTATGCTCGATCGAGTCACCGTTGTAGACACGCCAAAATTGATACTATGTTGATTAAATCTCATGACACCATATTAACGTCCCAAAGTGAACTTCAATATTTCCATAATATGAAGTTTTTCTATTTTTGTGTGTTTTTAGGCCATTTTCTAATTGTTTTATAATTCACGACTCTACGTAGGGCGTGTTTTAAATAACGGCTTGGGCCGGGGCGTTTCTCAAAGAAAGGACGACTGATCCAAAAGGCGTCAATTTCTGGACTTTTACGAATCCTACTCAAAATTAGAAAATAAGAATTAACGTCCCTCCATGGGTCGTGTTTTGAATTAACGTCTCTCTCTCAAGCGTCTCTTCATCATTTTCAAATAAAGAATGTTTTCATTACTAAAATTAAATCCATGAATTGACGCCTTTGTCCCAGTCATGATTTTAATTAACGCCTTGTCCCAGGTCGCCAATTTCAAATAACGCCTTTCTTTGGGTCGTCTTGCACCCTTCCGTGTCCTGCTTGAACATACCTTTCCTGGAGAGTTCCCTGCTATGTTTTGGTCACCATGTTCGATTAGGGAAGTAGAGACCTTACCGTAGATGAGTCTTGCCTGTTCTTATCCCACCACATCTGTGTTTTGCATCCTATAAATACTTCCCTGCGTCGAGCTCGCGCGAAGCTAGCTGATAGCAGGAAGAAACAGAGAAAACAACGAAAAAGAGAGGGAGCTTTAGCTAATAGCAACACAGAGAGCAGCAGGTTTCCTTCACGCGGAGAGGAGTTTCCACTTCCCTTTCCTGCACAACCTTCGATCCTTCGGTGGTCTGCTTCCTCCTCTTGCATCAGCTGCAAGCCAAATTTGGTTTCTCCCTTTACTATTGTCAGGAACAGCAGGGAGTTCTTTACATTAGCACATCATCATCCCACTATTCATTATAGTGATTTCTTGCATTAGCTTTGCATCACGTCTCCTTTCCCTAATTCTCTTAGGGGTTTTAAAGAAATCAAAAGGTGCACACTTCATGTTTTTCTTTCATCACCTTATTCTATTTGAGGATTGATACTACACTTGGCTAATCCCTTTTTATCTTATTTGTTTGTGATTTGTTTAAGGGTAATCAAAGAGAGAAACCCCCTTCATCGGCCGACCGGTAGAAGGAGGAGGAAGAAATCTACAATCATCCCGCATCCCCTTTCTCACCAGGTATTCGCGGTCAATTTCCTTTTCTTTTGAGGTAACCCCTCTGGCGATCACTCTCCTCATTAGCACCTCGTGCATGCTTAATAATTCTTTTATTTTTAATTGTTCTAAGTGGATTTCTTAGAATCTACAAATTGGCGGTCACGGTGGGACATCCACTGTTTTTCTTTTGATTACCCCCTCCTATTGGCACCCACGTGTGCCCTTTCCTATCGGCACCCACGTGTGCCCCTCCCTTTGGTACCCACGGTACCCCTCCATTGTGCCCCGCGGGCACCCTCCATTGTCCCCCACGGGCACCCTCCATTGTCCACTGCGGATTAGCTAGTTTGTGAACATCGCTGCTGTTTTCTTATTTAACGCCTTCCCTCAAGGCGTTTTTCATAATTTAACGCCTTAACCCAAGGCGTCTTTCTGTTACATAATGCCTTCTGCAAAGGCGCTATTCATCATATCTCTTGATTTGGTTTATCACTCCCTGAGAATTCACGCCCTTTGGTCTGGGCGTCCTTTGTTAAAGCAACGCCTGGCATCAAGGCGTCTTTTATTTTGAGCTTGTGCACTATTTTCTTTTGACGCCCTCTGCCGGAGGCGTCCTTTTCACAATTAGCGCCTCACACCGAGGCGCTTCTTCTGCACTGTCGGTCAGCACTTCACAGATTAGCGGCAGCCCCCCTGTCGTTTCTTCTGCTTTTAGCGACTGCTGCTAAGTCGCTTCTTACCTGTGCGTTTACAGAAACCGGTTTGCTCTGTCTATTCATGCTGGATTGATTTATATGTTCATCATCTGATTACACATGTTTGATCTGATCATATTATTCTGCATTTTGTGGCATTTGGTTGAGAGACCTCCTCTCTCTGCACTAGGATTCCACACACCTTTCTTGGAATTGGAATAACCCTCCATTGAGCATTCCGTCTCTTTGGACCGGAAATTCCTTTTCCAAGACCTCCGTAAGTCCCCGCACCCGTGGATTCCCTCACGGATGCCGGGCTGGTTGTACCTTGAAGTACCGGGAGCCTAGACAACCCATCATTGGTGAGGAGAGAGAAAGAACCTAGTTAACCCGGAGATCACACTCAAATTCATAACTAGGGTTCACACTACAAAAAGAGTGGATTGTGCTGCAACTTAATTCACCCTAACCTCAAACTTAAATCTAAAAGCTTGCGCTCATCACAACTTGTTTGCATAAACTTGATTAGATTGAGTGGTTATAATCCCATCAAGATAAGCTTTCTCTCCTCTTAAACATACAACTTCGCTCAGGTAAAATCATCAACATGGCAAGCTACGGGTACTCCTATGATGACATGGATGAGAATATTTTCAGTCAATCTTATAAGGTTCCCCTCCAGGATTCCATTTACCATGAGGGAAACTACCCCCCGTCTCATGCACATTATTCCCAAGTTCATGTGGTCGACACCACAACTCATGAGGTTGAACCCTCTTCTCAGGCTTTACCCTCCAACCAAAACGCATCAGGGAACACCTCCCCGTCATTCAATGTCAATGATTTGATTCATGCTTTATCTCAATTGGATGACTCCCAGCGGCAGGCCATTCAGGCCGCTTTGAAAGGGAAAGTTGTTACCTCTTCATCTCCCAACCCCCCTCCGGTCACGAGTGGCCATCATGTTGTTAATGACCAGGCGGTCTTGCACAAAACTCCTTCACGTCCAACAACGCCCGTTGTGGCCATGTCGGCCCAACAGGCAAGTTATTCTGCGGCTAGGCCTCAATTCCTTCAACCTCCCCAAATTCTAAGGATGCCTATGCCAAATTCTTTCATTCCAAATTCGGCCCCAGTCGAGTCAGACACCAATGCTCTACTCCTTCAAAAGTTGGCTAGCATGGAAGAACAACTCAAGAAAGTTACTGCTGCAAAGAATGCCCCGGAGATTTCTCTCCCTACATTGCCAGTATTTCATCTACCACCTTCTGAAATGCCGAACTTTCGGCGATATAATGGAACTGGCAATCCATTTATTCACTTGAAAGATTTTATGTATGAAACTTCCTTTTGGCAGGGCAACAAAGCCTCACTGGCTTATTTGTTTAGAAGGTCTCTAGAGGGGCCAGCCATCGAGTTGTTTTATTCCTTGGACCTGGCAGATGCTAGTGAGTTTGATGTGGTCCAAAAGAAATTCTTGCAGAAATATAGGGACCGGGTATGACCCTCCCTATCAGTTACTGATCTGGTTGCAGAAAAGATGAAGCCTGAGGAGGACTTCATTATATTTGCTGATAGATGGCGATCAATGGCCGAAAAATTGAAAGATACATTGTCAGAACCGGAACAGATCAAGATGATCATTTCAAATGCAACCCCTCAGTTCTGGCATATATTGGCCATGAATAGATTGACTACCATGGAGGAGCTTTATGAGAGAGCTCGATATATTCAAACCCAGATGAAAGATTCGCCCATCATGGGTATGTTTGAACCAAAACCGCGGCTGATTAAGAAGAATACAAATGTCAACAATAGTGGACCCACGACTGAGGGCACCGTTACTAACGAGCAAGTTGGCATGGTTGCCAACCCTACACCCTTTCGCCAATCTAACCCACGACCTCCGCCACCTCCACAGCAAAGCACCCTCTTCAGTGCACCCCCACAACACCAATCCGCTCCCCAACATTCCTTTGCTCCTCCACAAAATCAAACGCCGCACCTCGACCCCCCAGCTCCTCAACAATACAACCGAGTACCACCACCCGCCAACTACGGCCCACCACAACAACAACAAAGGAGACCACTAGGTCCTAAAAGGGCCCACTATCCACCATTGCCTGAAAGTCTCCCGGATATATTCAATGCCCTTATGGCCGCCAACTTGCTCATGTTACCAAAGGAAAGGACGGCGTGGCCCGCTAATGTTGACACGTCCCGCTATTGTGTTTTCCACCGCTCCCCTGGTCACAACGTCGATCACTGCTTTCATTTCAAAGACTATATTTATGACTTAAATGACCAAGGCGGTATTAATTGGGATGAGATGAGGCAGTTTATCGCCTCTCTGAAAACAAGAAGACCTCCTCGGCAACAATAGGCTCAGCAGCCGCAGCAACCTGCTCCACAAGTACAATAGCAAGCTCCAGCACCACAGCAAGATATGGGGATTGTCCACAATCCACTGCCGGAGCACCTGCTAAACCAGCATGTGAACCCTGTCACCACCCTCCATGAGTTGGAGAGGGGGCAAGGATGGCACGAAGAAAACGCCTCTGTCGGGGAACTAAACCACAATCCAAACCAACCACCGTGCCTCTTACGCACGCTTCACACTCCCCAGCTAATCCGCACCCCTCTGCGCCCTGTTAACCAAACCCCATCTACTCCAATTAATTCCCCATCCTTGCCAACCCGGTCTCTCTTTACCCGTTCTCCACCTTCGCAGCCTACCACGCAGCAAACTCCACCACCCATCACCAACCCTTCGCCCTTGCCATCTAGGCCACTCCTCATCCGCCCATCATCAACACCTGTTACATCCACCACCATTACTTCTCCACCGGCAAGGACCCCTCCACCATCAGTTCACCCACCATTTATACCCAGGTCTCTCCTTATTCAACCAACTATCTCCACCCACACTCGGGCACCCCTTTCTACTCCCACGCCTCCTACGGGGGCTTCCTTTTTGAACCCTTCCCCAACACCCCCTACGGGGGCTCCTTCTTTGAACACTTTTCCACCATTTGCCAACACTAATGTCCCTTCTTCATCCTCTAAACCTCCCTCCACCCTCGCACCGATAGAGGCGTCGCCGAATCAAACTATGGTACTCCGCAGTGGACGGATATTCCACCGTGTTTTTCCTCAGAGGGAGCAGGAGCCCACACAGGGGCCCAATGAGCAAGAACAGGAGCATGAGTCTACCCCGGGCACTCAATACGATTTATTAAAGCATCTGGACAGGACTCCAGCAAGAATTTCTATTTTAGAGCTGATCAAAAGGTCAACAACCCATCAATTGGCCTTAAAAGAATATCTGCAGAAGGTCATGGTTAATGAAGACATTCCTGCCGAGCATATAACCACGGTCCTAACGCCTGCTAGCGGTCAACCAGCAATTATTTTTCATGAACATGAACTAGCACCTCAACCAGCTCGGAAATATGCTCTGTGTATCACAGTGGACATTAACAAGGTGGCAGTAAAACAATGTTTGGTGGACACTGGGGCATCCATCAATGTATTGCCACCTAGCACTTTAAGGATGTGCGACATTCCGGAAAGTCAGGTTCGGCCATCCACTATAACAGTCACAGCATATGATAACACCAAGAAGCCTCCCTTGGGTATGATAACATTAATAGTCAGTTTGGGTCCAGCTACAATCACAGTAGATTTCCACATCTTGGACATGGATCCAACATTCAATGGCATCCTGGGTCGCCCCTATATTCAACAGCTGGATGCGGTGCCTTCTACAAATCATCAATGCCTCAAGTTTCCACATAAGGGCCGCATTATTAAAGTCACTAGCATGGCGATTTTGCCAGATGAAGACATACACTTAGCAACATCAGTTCCGTCTATTTGGCCTTCCAACAAACCGTTATTATCAGTGTTAGACGTCATTAACCCATGGCCGATGCCCTCAGAGACAGTCACAACGGTTGCTATGACACCTCTGACTTCCAATGGGAAGAAGAAGAAGAGCATAATAAATATCCCTGGCTGGAATATTCTGATGAAAATGGGGTACCAAGCTGGTAAAGGCCTGGGTGTTAATTTCCAAGGCAGAACCAAGCCTGTCAAGCCACAAAGATTGATTGCACGGGGCGGCCTAGGCTATAAAGGGCCGGGCAAGAATGAAGAAGAACCATGGGCAGTTATGACATCCACTTTGAAGACAGATCGCCAACCACTTACTTGGACATTGCAGACACATTTTATTAAAGGTGGCGGTCAAAATAATGAGCAGACTACAATAGTCACTTCCATGTTAGACTGTCAAGATGTTCATGCTAGACAGTTTGCTCGTCATATTGCTCCATTGGCCACCTATAAAGCCCTCGAGTCTCTAAGGCCTGATAAGAGAAGGAAAATGGGTGATCCAGAGTGTGACTGGTATAGATGGTTTGGCATGAATGATATTGCTATTGCTTTGAGTCGTCTATTTATGCCGACCGACCCAGAATGGCCGCCACTAATCCATGAGTTGATTGAGAAACCTACTGTGATAACAGATAAAAGGCAGTTATTGAGCAACTATACAGACACTGGAGAGCCTGATGTGCCATACGAAGAAGGTTTCACAACAGACAGGCTATGGGCCGGCCTTTTCTCTCTCACTTCCATGCATCCGTCTCTTCTTGTCTCCCTGTATTCCCAAATATTTCCATGTGTGCCCAGACCGCCTCCAATCATGGTCAACTTTTCTCCAAGTTCACTTCGAGTTTCTCCTCCAATTCCTCCCTTGCTCCTCGAGTAATTTTCCAGACTCTCCATCACACCCCCGCGCGGGTCGTTATTAATTCAACCCTTCTCCAATCTTTCAATTTCCACTCTTCCTACTATTCCCCCTTCACATTGCTTTCTATTGGAAAAAGAAAATAAAAATGAAGAGAAAAATAAAGAAGAAAAAAAATGCCAAAATTCTAGCTTTTCAATCCTCCATCTCCGTTGAGGAGACCTCTTATCTCCTTTCTGAGTGTGTCCCGACCCAGGGGCCGCTCTTCCAGGATTCATTGACGAATCTTTTCTACCCTTCTGGCGAAGGGTCTTCGTCTGTATCCCCTCCTGTATCCACTTTTTCACCTCCTTCCTTTTCTTCTTCTAATGATCAAGCTAGTTGCTCCTCTTCTTCTTCTAATAAAATTCATGGGGTAGCTTCACATAAGAAACCGAAGGGTAAGCAAATTCCCCGTAGATTCTTGTTAGAATTGGCTAGAAGGTGCCGGGCATGCACAACTCTTCCCGAATTTTTCGAGAATCCGATCATCTTGCCAGAATTAGAATATGAGGGTGCTTGTGCTTCTTATGAGGGTTTGGGTGTCTATGAAATTATGAACGATGAAGACCCTATTGAAGAGGGGGATGAAAGTTACGAAGAATATGAGGACGAGGCTGATGCCTTTGCCAGTGGCATGAGAATATTGGATGAACCATCAGCCTCAATAGAAGAGCCTACCAAAGAAATAAATCTGGGTACGGAAGAAGACCCTAGGATCATCCTCATTTCAAAGAACTTGCCGCCATCCGAAGAGGAGGCGCTCATTTTGGTCCTTCAAGAATACAAGGACACGTTCGCATGGAGTTATGAAGATATGACTGGATTAGACCCTGCACTCGTTGAACATCGGCTTACACTTAAGCCAAGGTCTGTCCCGGTCAAACAACGGTTGAGACGTTTCCACCATAAGATGGCTTTAAAAATGAAAGAAGAGGTCGACACGCTTTATAAGGCCAGATTTGTTAGAGTTGTCCTCTATCCTAACTGGGTGGCTAACATCGTCCCAATTATGAAGAAAGATGGAAAGGTTCGGATTTGTATAGACTTTCGGGACCTCAACCGTACGTGTCCTAAGGATGACTTCCCCCTCCCTCATATTGATGTTTTGATTGATAATACGGCAGGATTTGAGACTCTCTCCTTCATGGATGGTTTTTCGGGTTATAATCAGATTCGCCTGGCCGAGGAAGATCAAGAGAAAACATCGTTCACTACACCGTGGGGTACATATTGCTATGTGGTCATGCTTTTTGGACTCAAGAATGCTGGAGCCACCTATCATAGGGCTATGATGGTAATTTTTCATGATATGATCCACATTTATATTGAGGTGTACATGGATGATCTGGTGATAAAATCAAGAACAAGGATTGAGCATCCTGGGGTTCTAGCTAAAGTCTTGCAAAGATCACGAGAGTATCAGTTGAAAATGAACCCCAAGAAGTGCGTATTTGGTGTTTCATCAGGGAAATTGCTTGGATTTATTGTCAGCAAAAGGGGAATTGAAGTTGATCCCAATAAGGCGAAGGCCATCAGAGATATGCCTCCTCCCAAGAATTTGAAGGAAGTTCGAGGATTAATCGGGAGGTTGCAATTTATTCACCGCGTTGTCTCCCAGCATTCACAAAGATACATGCCATTTTACGAGCTTACTAAGCCGGGGGTCAAGTTTAATTGGGATGACAAGTGTCAGGCATCTTTTGACGGATTGAATGATTATTTGGCCAATCCTCCTGTCCTGAGGCCGCCAATCCCGGGCAAACCACTTGGTCTTTATGTTTCTGTCCTGGATGACTCTGTGGGTGCTGTCCTAGCTCAGGTGGATGAAGAAGGGAAGGAGAGGGCAGCATACTACTTGTCTAAACTTCTCAACCCTTGTGAGCAGAGGTATTCAGCCATAGAAAAGACTTGCGCCACTTTGGTTTGGGTAGTTCAGAAGTTAAAGCACTATTTCTTAGGTCACGAGGTTCACCTCATTGCACGCATGAATCCGATTAAATTCCTTCTTGAAAAATCTGTCCTTACTGATCGATTAGCACGCTGGCAAAGTTTCCTCTCTCAATTCGACATCACTTACATTCAACAGAAAGCTATCAAAGGCTACGCCATTGCCGAACATCTTGCTCACCACCCTCTACCCCGATTTGATCCTGTCAATTCGGAGTTTCCAGATGAAGAATTAATGTCCCTCAATCAACCCCACGATCCGATGTGGACACTACATTTTGATGGAGCTCTAAATTCCCAAGGAAGAGGGATCGGCATGGTTCTTTTAACACCAGAAGGGATCACCATCCCATTCGCCGCTCAGCTTACTTTCCCTATCACAAATAATATAGCTGAGTATGAAGCTCTCCTGGCCGGCCTTCAAACTGCACATAAATATGGTGTTACCCAATTACGAATTGTTGGTGATAGTCAGCTCATTCTACGCCAGGTGCTTGTCAAATGCCGCACTATCAATCCTAAGCTCAAACCATACCAAGAACTTGCTTCAGCTTATGACAAACTCTTCACCAAATTGATCTTCATCCATGTCCCTCGTAGCCAGAACATCTTAGCTGACGCTCTTGCCTCATTGGCCTCTGCTTTAGTCTTCCCTCCTGAACGAGATTTCCATGTTCCTCTCATTCATCAGCGTGACACTCCAGCTATTAAGGATCGTGCATTCCTCGACATTAGGGACAAGGTGCTTGAGAAGGTTAGGCGGAGTGAAGCTCTTAAAAGCAAAGAGGTCATGTTATTAGATTGGGAAGAATAATTGGCTGATGAGGAGAAACCTTGGAATTATGAGATTGCCAGATATTGCAATGATCAGTCCTATCCCGAAGAAGCCACTGCAGAAGAGAAGAAAGCAATTAGAAAAGTGGCTCAACGTTATGTCTTGGTAACACCTCCATAGAAGAGGGCTCACGGGTGTTTTATTAAGATGCCTCGACGATGATGAATCTTGGAAGGTCATGGAAGAGGCGCATTCCGGGGTGTGTGGTGGTCATGTGAACAGCCAGATGCTAGCTAAGAAGATCCTTAGGTTAGGCTTCTATTGGCCAACTCTAGAAGAGGATTGCTCCATCTATGTTCGAAGGTGTGTTAAGTGCCAACTGCACGCTGACAAGATTCATTCTCCTGCTTCTTCACTCCATCCCATGTCCTCCCCATGGCCTTTCTCCATGTGGGCTTTCGATATCATTGGACCCCTTGGTGATTCGAACCTCCTTACAAAACAAAAGTCATTCATCCTTACGGCAACGGAGTACTTCACCAAGTGGGCGGAAGCGGAAGCATACGTGGAGATCAAAGCATCAACCGTCTGCAAGTTCATAATGAAGAACATCATCGCAAGGTTCGGCATCCCAAGTACCATCATCACCGACAATGGGCCTCAATTCATCTCTCAAGAGCTCAAGGATCTCTACAACAGGTATAACATTCCATTGCATCATTTTTCTCCCTATTATCCACAGGGTAATGGTCAAGCAGAGGCAACTAATAAGACATTGATCAAAATTGTTAAGAAAATGTGTGAGGCTAATAAATTGTTTAACCTTCTCGACTTCCGTGGCAGTCACGAATGCTATGAAAGCCATGCATCCCTTATTCATAAGTTTACTAGCTCGGAGTGCTGATATAAGAAGTGATTTACTCCGAGGGCTATTGTAAACTAGCTCTGGGAAATCTACGAAAGTTACCTTGCCATGCCGACAATCTACAGTTGCTTGGTATGTGGATAGCCAGTCGGCACCTAGTATGACATCATAACCCTTTATATCTAGGCATATCTGGTCAGCAGGTAAATTATTTCCCTTAATCATCACTTCACAGTTTGGATAGTGATAAGTGATATCAGACTCATTCCCAAGAGGTGTAGATATAACCAAATCTAACAGTTCATGTTTCTTAGAAAATGAAGCATCAAAGTTCTTGGAAACGAATGAATGAGTTGCTCCGGTATCGAATAAAACTTGAGCAGTTTTTGAACAAATAGTGAGAGTACCTTCCATAATTCCACCTTTAGTTGGTTCCGGCTCTTGGAGAGCTTGCAGACGGCCTTGTTTCTTTACCGGACGCTTCTCGTCTTTGGTGTCTTGTTCCTTCATCAGTGGGAAGTCTGGGATTCGATGCTCTCGGCTCCCACATCAAAGACAAGCTCCTAACTTTCTCCAGCATTCCTCGGTCTTATGACCAGCTTTATCACAATACTTGCAAATCTCCTTTGATGGTGTGGTGGTGGAGAATGGCCTGTCGTTCTTCTGGAATTTCTTCGCCTTAGAGGGCTCCCCTCCCATGAAGAATCACTTCTTGTTGAAGGATTGTTTGAATTTTCCCGGGCTTGTGACGGGTTCCTTCTTGTCTCTTCCTCGGATTCTCTCACATAATTCGGTGGCGTCTTCCAGCAGTTGAGCACGCCGAACCATCTCAGAATAGACTTGGATGTCCATCGGGGCAAGTTGTGTGATATAATGGGGCCGAAGCCCGTTGAGGAATCTTCTCGCCTTCATCTTTTCCGTACACACCAAGTGGGGTGCATATCTAGATAATCTGGAGAATTGGGCCTCATACTCGGCCACTTTCAAGCCCCGTTGTTTTAGAACGGCGAATTCCGTGGCTTTCTTTTCCTGGATATGATCGGAGAAGTACTTGTTGTTGAAATGCTCCGTGAATTCATCCCATGTGACATGGTATTTTGGCAGTGTTGCTTCTATGGATTCCCACCAGCATCGAGCGTCCCGCTCTAGTTGGAATACGGCAAATAAAACCTTCTCTTCATCCGCGCATTGCATCACACGGAAGATTCGTTCCATCTCCTTTAGCCAATTCTCGGCATCCTCGGGGTCGGACGAACCCGTGAACCTCGGTGGGTTCATGTTACGGAAACTTCGGTGGAGATCTCCCGCTCCACGATTTGCTCCGCCTTGGGCCACTTGCTGTAGTGCCTGTGTGAGGCCTTGCACGGTGCGCTGCATCTCGCACCATTGTGCTCTTTCCGCAGCCATGATCCTACAAAAGAGTTAAGTATGATAAAGATCGGATTTACTTGTAAGGTCGAAAGTCATTGTAGAACTTAACCCATGGCTCTATCCATCTTACCGGGTAATGTATATCTATCCTTGAACTTGGGTTTTACCTATCCTTGGACTTAAGTTTTTACTTGGATTTCAATTTCTAACCATTTATATATATTTTTTCCCTAGGTTTGAAAACCTAGGCTCTGATACCACGAAGACTGTTACGCCCCGAGCGCGGAAGATTACCCGGAGGCGTGACACGTCTATATAGATCGTGTCAATCATGTAAATATCAGAGTGCGCAAATAACTAAGATTTAACTCGAAATTAATACAAATAGTACGAGCTGACAATTGTCACAACTAATCAAAGGACAAATACATATGTTCCCAGAGTCCAACGACTAGGCTTCAAATCTTAAGCAGTTCTAATCAAGTTGACTAATACAAATGACATAGATGAATTGATACAACTGACATAAGTGAACTAATACAATAACACAAAGGACATGACAATTTGATAACTTCACTCTAACACTCATCACTCAGTCTCATTCCCTTCCGAGTGTTGGTTGACATCCAAATTACCTGAAAATATTAGAAAATAACTAGATGAGTGAATCGCTCAGTAGGAATTACATCTCAAGATTTAACATGCTTTAAGTGGTTTACAAGTTCAAATAATGTCAGCAAAGCTATGCATGTAGATGAGTAGATATCAAGGATTGTAAGAATCGACAAGAGCAGTGAAGGAATAATGAGTGAGAGTGTAAGGATTCCAACTTCAATGCAGAAATAGCAAGAGATTCAAGCAAGTAATAACTGGAATTAACAAAATCTTTCCAAAAGAGTAAGAACTCATGTCAAGCAAGTAATATAAAGTAATATAAATTCAAGCATGTAAAACTGGAATTGGCTATATATCAATTTCATTCAAGCAAAAACTTTACCCATCTGCGGGTCTCAAGTCAAATCAATCAAGTAATATCACGAGAATGAGTGGAATGTCTAAAGCCTAGCAAGCAAGTATTCCGGTGCAATGCCAAACACCGTGGTCAATAAACTCCCATGGGCACAAGTACCTTCGGGTGCTCCTCCCAGGACCAGACCGGGTCCTATATGCACAGCATTAATAATGTTTGTTGACATCCACTCTCATTTATAGCCAATATGGAATTTCAAGGTTTGACCCGTATGATATATAAGGCGGAATTATGGAATGGAATCCAAGGGCGCATTGATGTGTAGGGATGAACTAGGAGTGGAAATCAGTAACATTTGACACACGGAAAAAAAACTAGATAAGAGAGATGCCGTATATACTTTATATCTATTTGCTAAACATGCAATTGAGAGGGGTCTTGGGTTTGTATGTTTATGTTATTATTCATGTAAGTTCTTGAGATTTTATTTTTTCTTAGTCCTTTTCATACTTTTCGGATCTTCATTTCAATTTCATGTCTTCTGCAAACTTGTTCATCCTTAAGTGCTTTACATTTTCTTCTTCAACCTTGTTCTCTAATTCCTCTCCGTTTTCAAGTTATTGCATATTTTTCCACTTGCTATCCTAGCACATTACTGTTCATCCGTGTTGATACCTTCTTTTGTTCCTAGTTTTCATGCCCTTCCAATCCTATTTTCTCTCTGAGTTCTTCACAAAAGTTCTTCTTCTCTTGTAGATATAGATTTTCTTCTTCTACTACTTCCTCCAATTCTTCTTAGTTTTTAAGTTATAATTAATTTTCTACGGTTCTATTTTCTACTCAGTCACTGTTCACCTGCGCCTATAGATCTCAGTTTTTCACATTTTTCACCTTCTTCCTCTCATTTTCTCTCTCTGCACTCTTCATAAGACTTCTTCCTAACCCTCCAATCTATAACTTTCTCTTCTTTCACATATTCTCATTCTCTCTAGATTTTTCGTTATTCTCCTTCTTAGAACCCCATTTTTTCAATATAATTTCATTGTGCTTTCAACTTGGTCTTTTTCAACTTGGTCTTTTTCCACATTTTTCATCCTCTTGGCTACAATTTCTTCTTTCACTATTTTCAGGTTTTAGTTTCTCTAATATAATATTTTTAACATGGTGGTTTCAGTTTCACAGAAATTGACGTAATGATAGGCCCTTTACCAAAGCATGAACTATATCAAATATAGATATTAGCTAATACATGCTAATCATCCTAGATTTAAGCTAACACATGCTAATTATTCTAGGTATGAGACTAATACTTACTAATACTTGCTAATTATTCTATATATAAGGCTAATACATGTTAATTATCGTAGGTATGAAGCTAATACATGTTAATCGTCCTAGATTTTAAGCTAACACATGCTTTATAAACACTGAATATCGCATGGAAATGAGCCTAAGACTAAATGCCTAGACTAATCATCCTAGATTAGCTACTACTTTAGTTAAAAGTTTAGAACACCTACCTTGTTGGAAGATCTCTAGTAGTAGCAGAACCCTTCTTGGTGACTGTGTAATCCCTGCAGAGCTTTGCCCCAACCTTAGCTAACCTAGAATGGGGGTAGCAAAGGGTATGTTATAGGGTCTGGTATGACCGGATAGGGGGGCAAGATCTGGAATAATGGGGCTTTACAGCTTGTACAGGCTGGAGAGATAAGGGATAATGTTTGGACAGCCAATCCATGGCCCAGATCGTAAAGTTTGTCTCCCACATTCATACACGATCCCTCTTCAATGTGCACACTTTCAAAGTCTGTACATCCTCAAAGTCTATACAGGCTTCCTCAAAGTCTGTACATCCTCTCCCTCTCAAAGTCTATACATTGTCTTCCTCTCAAAGTCTGTACATCACTTCCTCTCAAAGTCTGTACATCACAAAGTCTATACATTGGCTATTGCTAGCCTATTCACAAAGTATGTACATCACAAGTCTGTACATCCTCTCCCTCTCAAAGTCTATACATTGGCTTCCTAAAGTCTCATAGTCTATACAGGCTTCCTCAAAGTCTGTACATCCTCTCCCTCTCAAAGTCTATACATTGGCTTCCTAAAGTCTCAAAGTCTATACAGGCTTCCTCAAAGTCTGTACATCCTCTCCCTCTCAAAGTCTATACATTGGCTTCCTCTCAAACTCTGTACATCACTTCCTCTCAACGTCTGTACATCACAAAGTCTATACATTGGCTATTGCTAGCCTATTCACAAAGTGTGTACATCACAAGTCTGTACATCCTCTCCCTCTCAAAGTCTATACATTGGCTTCCTAAAGTCTCAACATCCTCAAAGTCTATACATTCCTATCTTTACCTACGTTACATCCTCAAAGTCTGTCCATTCCTCAAAGTCTATACATTCCTATCTTTACCTATGTTACGTCCTCAAAGCCTGTACATTCCTCAAAGTCTATACATTCCTATCTTTACCTACGTTGCTGGTCACTCAAAGTATATACATTGCAGCTCAAAGTCTATACATTGGCCACTTGCTGCAACTCAAAGTCTATACATTACAGCACCGTCTCACTTAGCGTCTTATTTTAACAAGTCTATACGCTGGCTGCTGCACTCGCAAGTCTATACATTGGCTGCTGCATGCTCACACAACCACTAAGTCTATACATTCTTGTTGTTGTGTTCGTGCATTCACAAGTTTGTACATCACTGTAGCTGCATCGTCTCATGCAGCGTCTCATTTTCGACTGTTTCAGCAAGTCTGTACAGCGATTGCATTCATATTGAAAGTCTATACATCCCTGTAGCTTTCACGAGACGAAGTCTGTACATTGGACTATTGGGTAAAGTCTATACATCCTCTAGCTGGAACTGTGCAAGTCTGTACATCGCTGCTTTGCCAAAGTCTGTACATTGGCATCTTTTCCTACGTTGCACTTCCAAGTCTGTACGTTGCTAGCTTATAATGTACAATTAATTGGCATAAAAGGTAAATAGTGAATGATAGGATTTGAACCCAGGTCATTGGGTTGAAAGACAAGTAACTTAACCAACTACACTAGGAAGCCACTTGTTAAGTGAATAATCTTTACATATGATAACTTCGTGTTCCAACTTCTTACTTAAGCTTCCTCTAGAGTTTATCTAATATTTTTTTTATTTTAGAAATATTTTTAATAAATATTTTTTTTATACGGGGTGCTACACCCTCCCCCACTTAAAAGAATTTGGTGTCCAAATTCAATTACATTATACGGAGACAAGGAGGGTGAGAATTACTTACGGACTAGAATAATTCTGGAAATCTCCTTCTCATAGACTCCTCGGTTTCCCATGTAGCTTCTTGTTCTAAGCATCGATTCCATTGAATTTTTACCATAGGGATCGTCTTGTTCCTTAGAACTCGGATTTCTTGGTCGAGGATCTTTACTGGCCTTTGCTCATAGGTGAGGTCCTTTTGTATCACCAAGTCAGTGTGATCGATGACGTGTGAGAAATCGTGCACGTATTTCTTTAGCATAGAAACATGAAATACGTTGTGCACTTCTGACAATTGTGGAGGTAGGGCGATACTATAAGCCACTTCGCCTACCCTTTCCAGTACTTCGAATGGACCGATAAACCTTGGTGTTAATTTGCCTTTAACACCGAATCTTCTAATGCCTCGGCCGGGAGATACCTTGAGGAAAACATGATCTCCGACTTGAAATTCCAGGTCTCGCCTTCTGTTATCGGCATAAGATTTCTGCCTGCACTGTGCTATCATTAACCTTTCTCTAATGAGTTGTATCTTCTCGGTAGAATCTCGCACCATGTCAGGACCTAGAATTTATTTTTCACCGACTTCATCCCAGCATATGGGAGATCGGCAACTCCTGCCACATAATGCCTCAAAAGGTGCCATTTGTATGATGGCTTGATAGCTGTTGTTATATGCAAATTCGGCTAGTGGTAAGTGGTCATTCCAACTACCGCCGAAGTCTATAATGCATGCCCTTAACATATCTTCCACAACTTGATTAGTCCTCTCGGTCTGTCCATCTGTCTGGGGATGAAAAGCAGTGCTGTAGTTGAGTCTCGTCCCCAAGGAGTGTTGCAGGCTCTTCCAGAAATAAGAGGCGAAGCGCGGGTCTCGGTCAGATACGATCGAGACGGGAACTCCGTGCAATCTAACCATTTCCTTCATATACAGGGCAGCAAGTACGTCGACTGACCATCGACTTTTGATGGGTAAGAAATGGGCCGATTTAGTTAACCGGTAGATAATTACCCAAATTCCATCATATCCGCCCCTAGACTTGGGCAAACCCATGATAAAGTCCATGCCAATGTCTTCCCACTTCCACTTGGGAATATCCAGCGGATGTAGCTTTCCGGCGGATTTTTGATGTTCCGTCTTCACTTGTTGGCATGTGAGGCAACGAGACACAAAGTCTGCTACCTCCCTTTTCATGTTAGGCCACCAGAAAGTTCTTTTCAAGTCTTGGTACATCTTAGTGGCTCCAGAGTGGATTGTGTACCTCGATCTATGAGCTTCTTCAAGAATCTTCTTCTTCAATTCGGGACAGTCGGGCATACATGTCCGTTCATGAAATAGTAATCTGCCATCAGGTGCCAGCTTGAAATTCAGTCTCTCATCCAACTTGCTCTTTATCTCCACTAGCGAGCGATCCTCTTCTTGTAACTTCTTGATTTCAGGTAGCAAATCTGGATGTAGGCTCATATGAGATAGAATAATACACATGTTCTTCTCATCTGTGCTGATATCAAGCTCAAAGAATTTCTCCATCAGTTTCCATTCTTGTATCATGCAGTTGGCCAATATTGTTCTTGGCTTTCGACTAAGGGCATCAGCTACGGAATTACCCTTACTAGGATGGTACTGTATAGTGAAGTCGAAATCCTTGAGATACTCGAGCCAACGCCTTCGCCGCATGTTCAGCTCCTTTTGGGAGAATAAGTACTTGAGACTTTTATGATCGGAGTACACAGTGAATTGTTCTCCGTAGAGATAGTGCCTCCAGATCTTTAAAGCGAATACTACTGTGGCCAGTTCTAAGTCGTGAACTGAGTAGTTATCTTCATGTTTCTTCAATTGTCGGGAAGAGTATGCAATGACTCTCCCATTCTGCATCAATACACATCCGAGGCCAATACCAGAAGCATCGGTATATACCTCGTATTTTTCTCCTTCCATTGGTAATGATAAGATTGGAGCAGTGGTCAAGAGATCCTTCAAAGTTTGAAAACTCTTTTCACAGTCTTCCTTCCACTCATAAGGCACTTCCTTGCGGGTTAACCTGGTCAGGGGAACAGTAATTTTGGAGAAGTCCTTTATAAAACGCTGGTAGTAACCAGCTAGACCCAAGAAGCTCCGAATCTCAGTTACATTTGTGGGTCGTTCCCAGTTCTTCATGGCTTCGACCTTTGATGGGTCAACAGCAATTCCGTTCTTCGAAATGATATGGCCTAAGAAGGATACTTCCTCGAGCCAAAACTCGCATTTGCTGAATTTGGCATATAGCTTGTTTCCCCTTAATATCTGCAATGCCTTCTTGAGGTGTTCTTCATGATCCTCTTCGGTCTTTGAATAGATCAGAATATCATCAATAAAGACCACAATAAATTGGTCTAAATAGGGCCTGAATATGCTGTTCATTAACTGCATAAAAGCTGCGGGGACATTTGTTAGTCCGAAAGGCATAACAGTAAATTCGTAATGCACATACCTGCTTCGGAATGCAATTTTATGAATGTCTTCTTCTTTGATCTTCAATTGGTGGTAACCAGAACGAAGATCAATATTGGAGAAATATAAAGCTCCAGATAGTTGATCGAACAACTCATCAATCCTTGGCAGTGGATACTTGTTCTTGATTGTAAGGTGATTTAGCTGCCGATAATCTATGCATAATCTCATCGACCCGTCCTTCTTTTTGACGAATAGCACGGGTGCTCCCCATAGGGAAGTACTCGGCCTGATGAAACCCTTGTTCAATAACTCCATTAGCTGCTCTTTTAGTTTCTTCAGCTCAACAGGGGACATTCTGTATGGTGCCCTGGAAAAAGGACCAGCACCAGGGACAAGGTCGATTGTGAACGACACTTCCCTTTCCTGGAGTAAGCCGGTTAAATCTTCTGGAAAAACATCAGGAAAATCCCGAATTACACGGATGTCTTCAAGTTTAACCTTCTCGACTTCCGTGGCAGTCACGAATGCTATGAAAGCCATGCATCCCTTATTCATAAGTTTACTAGCTCGGAGTGTTGATATAAGAAGTGATTTACTCCGAGGGCTATTGTAAACTAGCTCTGGGAAATCTACGAAAGTTACCTTGCCATGCCGACAATCTACAGTTGCTTGGTATGTGGATAGCCAGTCGGCACCTAGTATGACATCATAACCCTTTATATCTAGGCATATCAGGTCAGTAGGTAAATTATTTCTCTTAATCATCACTTCACAGTTTGGATAGTGATAAGTGATATCAGACTCATTCCCATGAGGTGTAGATATAACCAAATCTAACAGTTCGTGTTTCTTAGCAAATGAAGCAGCAAAGTTCTTGGAAACGAATGAATGAGTTGCTCCGGTATCGAATAAAACTTGAGCAGTTTTTGAACAAATAGTGAGAGTACCTTCCACAATTCCACCTTTAGTTGGTTCCGTCTGTTGGAGAGCTTGCAGACGGCCTTGTTTCTTTACCGGACGCTTCTCGTCTTTGGTGTCTTGTTCCTTCATCAGTGGGCAGTCTGGGATTCGATGCTCTCGACTCCCACATCGAAGACAAGCTCCTAACTTTCTCCAGCATTCCTCGGTCTTATGACCAGCTTTATCACAATACTTGCAAATCTCCTTTGATGGTGTGGTGGTGGAGAATGGCCTGTCATTCTTCTGGAATTTCTTCGCCTTAGAGGGCTCCCCTCCCATGAAGAATCGCTTCTTGTTGAAGGATTGTTTGAATTTTCTCGGGCTTGTGACGGGTTCCTTCTTGTCTCTTCCTCGGATTCTCTCACATAATTCGGTGGCGTCTTCCAGCAGTTGAGCACGCCGAACCATCTCCGAATAGATTTGGATGTCCATCGGGGCAAGTTGTGTGATATAATGGGGCCGAAGCCCGTTGAGGAATCTTCTCGCCTTCATCTTTTCCGTACACACCAAGTGGGGTGCATATCTAGATAATCTGGAGAATTGGGCCTCATACTCGGCCACTTTCAAGCCCCGTTGTTTTAGAACGGCGAATTCCGTGGCTTTCTTTTCCTGGATATGATCGGAGAAGTACTTGTTGTTGAAATGCTCCGTGAATTCATCCCATGTGACATGGTATTCTGGCAGTGTTGCTTCTATGGATTCCCACCAGCATCGAGCGTCCCGCTCTAGTTGGAATACAGCAAATAAAACCTTCTCTTCATCCGCGCATTGCATCACACGGAAGATTCGTTCCATCTCCTTTAGCCAATTCTCTGCATCCTCGGGGTCGGACGAACCCGTGAACCTCGCTGGGTTCATGTTATGGAAACTTCGGTGGAGATCTCCCGCTCCACGATTTGCTCCGCCTTGGGCCACTTGCTGTAGTGCCTGTGTGAGACCTTGCACGGTGCGCTGCATCTCGCGCCATTGTGCTCTTTCCGCAGCCATGATCCTACAAAAGAGTTAAGTATGATAAAGATCGAATTTACTTGTAAGGTCGAAAGTCATTGTAGAACTTAACCCATGGCTCTATCCATCTTACCGGGTAAGGTATATCTATCCTTGAACTTGGGTTTTACCTATCTTTGGACTTAAGTTTTTACTTGGATTTCAATTTCTAACCATTTATATATTTTTTTTCCCTAGGTTTGAAAACCTAGGCTCTGATACCACGAAGACTGTCACGCCCCGAGCGCGGAAGATTACCCGGAGGCGTGACACGTCTATATAGATCGTGTCAATCATGTAAATATCAGAGTGCGCAAATAACTAAGATTTAACTCGAAATTAATACAAATAGTACGAGCTGACAATTGTCACAACTAATCAAAGGACAAATACATATGTTCCCAGAGTCCAACGACTAGGCTTCAAATCTTAAGTAGTTCTAATCAAGTTGACTAATACAAATGACATAGATGAATTGATACAATTGACATAAGTGAACTAATACAATAACACAAAGGACATGACAATTTGATAACTTCACTCTAACACTCATCACTCAGTCTCATTCCCTTCCGAGTGTTGGTTGACATCCAAATTACCTGAAAATATTAGAAAATAACTAGATGAGCGAATCGCTCAGTAGGAATTACATCTCAAGATTTAACATGCTTTAAGTGGTTTACAAGTTCAATTAATGTCAGTAAAGCTATGCATGTAAATGAGTAGATATCAAGGATTGTAAGAATCGACAAGAGCAGTGAAGGAATAATGAGTGAGAGTGTAAGGATTCCAACTTCAATGCAGCAATAGCAAGAGATTCAAGCAAGTAATAACTGGAATTAACAAAATCTTTCCAAGAGAGTAAGAACTCATGTCAAGTAAGTAATATAAAGTAATATAAATTCAAGCATGTAAAACTAGAATTGGCTATATATCAATTTCATTCAAGCAAAAAATTTACCCATCTGCGGGTCTCAAGTCAAATCAATCAAGTAATATCACGAGAATGAGTGGAATGTCTAAAGCCTAGCAAATAAGTATTCCGGTGCAATGCCAAACACCGTGGTCAATAAACTCCCATAGGCACAAGTACCTTCGGGTGCTCCTCCCAGGACCAGATTGGGCCCTATATGCACAGCATTAATCATGTTTGTTGACATCCACTCTCATTTATAGCATATACGGAATTTCAAGGTTTGACCCGTATGATATATAAGGCAGAATTATGGAATGGAATCCAAGGGCGCATTGATGTGTAGGGATGAACTAGGAGTGGAAATCAGTAACGTTTGACACACGGAAAAAAAAACTAGATAAGAGAGATGTCGTATATACTTTATATCTATTTGCTAAACATGCAATTGAGAGGGGTCTTGGGTTTGTATGTTTATGTTGTTATTCATGTAAGTTCTTGAGATTTTAGTCTTTCTTAGTCCTTTTCATACTTTTCGGATCTTCATTTCAATTTCATGTCTTCTGCAAACTTGTTCATCCTTAAATGCTTTACATTTTCTTCTTCAACCTTTTTCTCTAATTCCTCTCCGTTTTCAAGTTATTGCATATTTTTCCACTTGCTGTCCTGGCACATTACTGTTCATCCGTGTTAATACCTTCTTTTGTTCCCTAGTTTTCATGCCCTTCCAATCCTCTTTTCTCTCTGAGTTCTTCACAAAAGTTCTTCTTCTCTTGTAGATATAGATTTTATTCTTCTACCACTTCCTCCAATTCTTCTTAGTTTTTAAGTTATAATTAATTTTCTACGGTTCTATTTTCTACTCAGTCACTGTTCACCTGCGCCTATAGATCTCGGTTTTTCACATTTTTCACCTTCTTCCTCTCATTTTCTCTCTCTGCACTCTTCATAAGACTTCTTCCTAACCCTCCAATCTATAACTTTCTCTTCTTTCACATATTCTCATTCTCTCTAGATTTTTCGTTATTCTCCTTCTTAGAACCCCCTATTTTCAATATAATTTCATTGTGCTTTCAACTTGGTCTTTTTCAACTTGGTCTTTTTCCACGTTTTTCATCCTCTTGACTACAATTTCTTCTTTCACTATTTTCAGGTTTTAGTTTCTCTAATATAACATTTTTAACATGGTGGTTTCAGTTTCACAGAAATTGACATAATGACAGGCCCTTTACCAAAGCATGAACTATATCAAATATAGATATTAGCTAATACATGCTAATCGTCCTAGATTTAAGCTAACACATGCTAATTATTCTAGATATGAGACTAATACTTACTAATACTTACTAATACTTGCTAATTATTCTGGATATACGGCTAATACATGCTAATTATCGTAGGTATGAAGCTAATACATGCTAATCGTCCTAGATTTTAAGCTAACACATGCTTTATAAACACTGAATATCGCATGGAAATGAGCCTAAGACTAAATGCCTAGACTAATCATCCTAGATTAGCTACTAGTTTAGTTAAAAGTTGAGAACACCTACCTTGTTGGAAGATCTCTAGCAGTAGCCGAACCCTTCTAGGTGACTGTGTAATCCCTGCAGAGCTTTGCCCCAACCTTAGCTAACCTAGAATGGGGGTAGCAAAGGGTATGTTATAGGGTCTGGTATGACCGGATAGGGGGGCAAGATCTGGAATAATGGGGCTTTACAGCTTGTACAGGCTGGAGAGATAAGGGATAATGTTTGGACAGCCAATCCATGGCCCAGATCGTAAAGTCTGTCTCCCACATTCATACACGATCCCTCTTCAATGTGCACACTTTCAAAGTCTGTACATCCTCAAAGTCTATACAGGCTTCCTCAAAGTCTGTACATCCTCTCCCTCTCAAAGTCTATACATTGACTCCCTCTCAAAGTCTGTACATCACTTCCTCTCAAAGTCTATACATCACAAAGTCTATACATTGGCTATTGCTAGCCTATTCACAAAGTCTGTACATCACAAGTCTGTACATCCTCTCCCTCTCAAAGTCTATACATTGGCTTCCTAAAGTCTCAAAGTATACAGGCTTCCTCAAAGTCTGTACATCCTCTCCCTCTCAAAGTCTATACATTGGCTTCCTCTCAAACTCTGTACATCACTTCCTCTCAAAGTCTGTACATCACAAAGTCTATACATTGGCTATTGCTAGCCTATTCACAAAGTGTGTACATCACAAGTCTGTACATCCTCTCCCTCTCAAAGTCTATACATTGGCTTCCTAAAGTCTCAACATCCTCAAAGTCTATACATTCCTATCTTTACCTACATTACATCCTCAAAGTCTGTCCATTCCTCAAAGTCTATACATTCCTATCTTTACCTACGTTACGTCCTCAAAGCCTGTACATTCCTCAAAGTCTATACATTCATATCTTTACCTACGTTGCTGGTCACTCAAAGTCTATACGTTGCAGCTCAAAGTCTATACATTTGCCATTTGCTGCAACTCAAAGTCTATACATTGCAGCACCGTCTCACTTAGCGTCTTATTTTAACAAGTCTATATGTTGGCTGCTGCACTCGCAAGTCTATACATTGGCTGCTGCATGCTCACACAACCACTAAGTCTATACATTCTTGTTGTTGTGTTCGTGCATTCACAAGTCTGTACATCACTGTAGCTGCATCGTCTCATGCAGCGTCTCATTCAAAGTATATACAGCGTCTCATGCTGCGTCTTAGGCAAGTCTGTACATTGCACTGTAGCTGGCATTGTTTCACCTGAAGGCTGTGCATCGTCTCAGCCACCGTCTCATTCAGCGTCTCACGCTTGCAAAGTCTATACACTGGTCGGTGGAAGCAAGTCTATACATTCGACTGTTTCAGCAAGTCTGTACAGCGATTGCATTCATATTGAAAGTCTATACATCCATGTTGCTTTCACGAGACGAAGTCTGTACATTGGACTATTGGGTAAAGTCTATACATCCTCTAGCTGACATCGCTGCTTTGCCAAAGTCTGTACATTGACATCTTTTCCTACGTTGCACTTCCAAGTCTGTACGTTGCTAACTTATAATGTATAATTAATTGGCACAAAAGGTAAATGGTGAATGCTAGGATTTAAACCCAGGTCATTGGGTTGAAAGACAAGTTACTTAACCAACTACACTAGGAAGCCACTTGTTAAGTGAATAATCTTTACATATGATAACTTCGTGTTCCAACTTTTTACTTAAGCTTCCTCTAGAGTTTATCTAATATTTTTTTTTATTTTAGAAATATTATTAATAAATATATATATATATTTATTTTTATACGGGGTGCTACAGACCCGCAGCTCTGCTACGTCCTGAGGCAGCTCCTCCCGCCGCCTCAAAGCCCTCTCCAGCTCCGCGACCCGCTGCTCACGGATCGCTAACTCCGCCCCGGCTAGGGAAGCCCGGGTATGAGCCGCCTGTAACTGTGTAGTCTGCAAACAGAAGAGTGCAGGATTCAAGATGAATGGGAGTAACATCATTCCATTCTTGTATTCTTTCCTATAAGCATTGTTACTATATGGTACTCTACGCTATTATAATATATCAAGGACCTTGTGGTTCTGACGAACCTGGAATTTGAGTTCCCCTTCATCAAAAATAGTGATAATTCCAGGAGAATCTTGATCACACGGATAGGCCGTTGAGTCATTAAAGGTCTGGGACGATGGTTCCACTTTCTGGGTTGATGCGCGGACAAACGGGCTTCGACTTAGTGTCAGCTCAGAGATCTGGATTCTTGACCAAATCTAGATGGCTTGGCAATATTATCATTGATTATTTTTTATTTTTAGTTTGTTTTAATTTTTCTTTTAGCCCAGCATGCATCATGTAGGACTTTGAGCTTAATGATGAAAAATCTTCATATTACGGCAATAATGAAGGTCGCTCGCTCTTGATTGAGTTGACATGAGATATTCCACTTCAAATCAAGTACTTTATTCTCTCTGAAACTGCTCAGGCTAGTTCCTTGAAAGCGTCCCTTCGTTGGGTCTTCATCTCCATTCACTTTAATTTTCTGTAAATCCACCTTGGTTGTAGCACGTCCACATTGGCTGGTAACCGCTCTCCAAAGGTGCCTCCCTGTCGTGCCCTCGCGCACATTTCATTTATTAGTTTAGTCTCCTTCATCCAGCCAATCGATGCTTTCTTGGAATCACCCGGAGTTGTTTCACTCAGAATCTTGGAAAGATTTCTAACGCTCAGTGCCAAAGGCGTGTCACATCACACCTTGGCATCTACTTATCAGTTCATTCCACTTCATTTCGCTTGTTGCACTTTCGCTTCATTTCGCCTCACTCCCTTGCAAAGTAAACGTCAAGGCGGGGCAGCTGTAGACACGCCAAAATTGATACTATGTTGATTAAATCTCATGTCACCATATTAACGCCCCAAAGTGAACTTCAATATTTCCATAATATGAAGTTTTTCTATTTTTGTGTGTTTTTAGGCCATTTTCTAATTGTTTTATAATTCACGACTCTACGTAGGGCGTGTTTTAAATAACGGCTTGGGCCGGGGCGTTTCTCAAAGAAAGGACGATTGATACAAAAGGCGTCAGTTTCTGGACTTTTACGAATCCTACTCAAAATTAGAAAATAAGAATTAACGTTCATCCATGGGTCGTGGTTTGAATTAACGTCTCTCTCTCAGGCGTCTCTTCATCATTTTCAAATAAAGAATATTTTCATTACTAAAATTAAATCCATGAATTGACGCCTTTGTCCCAGTCGTGATTTTAATTAACGCCTTGTCCCAGGTCGTCAATTTCAAATAACGCCTTTCTTTGGGTCGTCTTTCACCCTTCCGTGTCCTGCTTGAACATACCTTTCCTGGAGAGTTCCCTGCTATGTTTTGGTCACCATGTTCGATTAGGGAAGTAGATACCTTACCGTAGATGAGTCTTGCCTGTTCTTATCCCACCACATCTTTGTTTTGCATCCTATAAATACTTCCCTACGTCGAGCTCGCGCGAAGCTAGCTGATAGCAGGAAGAAACAGAGAAAACAACGAAAAAGAGAGGGAGCTTTAGCTAATAGCAGCACAGAGAGCAGCAGGTTTCCTTCACGCGGAGAGGAGTTTCCACTTCCCTTTCCTGCACAACCTTTGATCCTTCGGTGGTATGCTTCCTCCTCTTGCATCAGCTCTAAGCCAACTTTGCTTTCTCCCTTTACTGTTGTCAGGAACAGCATGGAGTTCTTTACATTAGCACATCATCATCCCACTGTTCATTATAGTGATTTCTTGCATTAGCTTTGCATCACGTCTCCTTTCCCTAATTCTCTTAAGGGTTTTAAAGAAACCAAAAGGTGCACACTTCATATTTTTCTTTCATCACCTTATTCTATTTGAGGATTGATATTACACTTGGCTAATCCCTTTTTATCTTATTTGTTTGTTATTTGTTTAAGGGTAATCAAAGAGAGAAACCCCCTTCATCGGCCGGCCGGTAGAAGGAGGAGGAAGAAATCTACAATCATCCCGCATCCCCTTTCTCACCAGGTATTCGCGATCAATTTCCTTTTCTTTTGAGATAACCCCTCTGGCGATCACTCTCCTCATTAGCACCTCGTGCATGCTTAATAATTCTTTTATTTTTAATTGTTCTAAGTGGATTTCTTAGAATCTACAACCGTGTATCGATGTGTGTGCGTTGGGGTCTCCCCCGTATGTCGTGAGTTTCTTTGGAAGGCGATTCCCGTGTGGGCCATGTGTTTGGCCTTGGACTGCGAGTGCAGTTATCCGTCCTAGGGCTGGAGGTTTCCCGCTTTCCCTGGGATGGGGAATCGGCGTGGCAACTTGTGTGCTGCCCTGGGAATCGTGCTTCTGCGCTTTCTGCGTGGCCGAGTGTGTGGCCCGTGGACTATGAGTCCTGTTTCTTCTCCGACCGTGGTCACCGTGCGACGGTGCTGGTACGTGGGGTGGTCCCCGTACTTCGTCGGGTTCAGACGTTGTTTTCCGTTGACTCGAGAGTCTACTCCTTCAGTGATCCTTCACTAGTCGTAGTCTATTAGTACGCGTGTGCTGGTCTCACCTGGGAGTAGGGGTACGGGCTTACCCTGAGGACGGTTTTTAGACTGGTTTCCGTCGGGCCCCACGTCTTGCAGCCAGAGTCCGGCTGAGGGGAAAACCAGTTAGAGGCCAGACCTGGGACGCATGGTGTGTGTGTGCACACGTGGTTGGGGGCGGTTGGACCCACGCTGACGGGCGTGACCCCAGCTAGTCACTTGTTTGTGGTTACTTGTACGGTGTTCGTGCCTTTGGTAGGCGCTACCACATCAGGCAGTTCACCTACGGTGCGGTGTAAGTCGTCAGGGGACGCTACCGACTGTGCTTCTAGTGGGAGGTACTCTTATCTAATCGGGAGTGACAGACTGTCAGTCAGACTTTGTGACTTCTACCATCGGGTTTTGTCGCGTTGACTGTTGAGTTCCGGTTGTTTCACCGTGACGTGTGTGTCGGTTTTCGTGCCGTGAGACTAGTGCTAATGGCTTTACCGAGGTTGCGTCTTATTGGTGTGGTGTCCGCGACCGGGTTGTCGGGGTTGCACCTTGGACAGCGTGTCCAGGTTGGCCGTGTCCTGGGAGACAGGCCTCTATGGCGGAGTTACCGTGGATTTTTACTTCGGTAAGTAATGCTAGTGTGGTCCGATTCCCGACTGTGAGATTGGGACTTCTCTTCCTACTTGACTGGTACAGTAGGAGTAGTTGTAGTGCTGAGTTTCGACCGGCCACCAGGTTTACTGTTCCTGATGTTACTGTTGCTCTTGTAGTTACAGCTTTCCGTGCCGCCGTTGTTCTCAGTTGGGGTTCCGCAGGATCCCTACTGGGCTAGTGACAGGAGGCTCACCCCTGCTTTTCAGGTGTGGCGGTTCGTCCTCGAGGTTCGAGGTTACGGTTCAGAGGTTCTTAGTTGCCAGTTCGCCGGGCCGAGTGTTCACTCGGTATGTGGTACGCTTTACTACTTTAGACTGTACTTTCTGTTGGACTGGACTCTTTTGTAGTAGTTGTTTATTTATTTCTGTTAATTGTTGAATTGTCCTACTTTATTTCCTATTTCTTTGTGCCTCCACACTCCTTTTAGCCCTTCCGAGCCCTCCCGGCTCGTGGGTGGTGGTTTGAGTCTCGGATTATCGGGCCTTCCCGATAATTGGAATCCCGGGTCGTTACAGGTCTAGCCCGTGATGGTAGAGTGACAAAGAAGAAAGGGGGGATTGGAGTCCTTGTTTTGACTTCGGCTTCTCCTTTCGCGCCCTTTGCAAGTGGCTGATGTACTAGGCTACCTTTGGGCCGAGGAAGGGGTTCTCGAAAGGAAAATGTTGAACGGATCAAGCTCAGTACCTCTTCTGGGCTGACCCAATGAGTGATGTCCTTGTTGGTGTGGCGTGTTGCTTTCTGACTCATTTCGTGGGCGCCAGCTCCATGACTCTTTTCCTATTTTCCACACCATTATTCTGTAGATGCGCAAATTTAGGTGTCTATAGAATGACGCCATCTATGGAAACTCCCGACTCATTTAGTACAAGCCCACCTTTGTTGAGGGGTTACTAATGTAGATACTTCAAAAGGGGACTCACAAGATCCCATATTGGATATTGTAAAAAATGGGCTTCGTACTTATAAAGTAAGGCCCCAAGCATTCTCCAATGAGACGCTTTTTTTAACAAAATGATAAAATCGGAGGTCATCCTCGGGCACAATAAGGGACAATACCTCAAAAGAAACACCCAAATTTACACATCTATAAGGCATACTTTTCTTATTCCATCCCCCCTATGTTATCGATGTGACTGGTTATGAGAGTATCTTTTTTTCTTATTCCCTCTTATTAAACTTTATTTTTTAATTTATGTTTCTGGTATAGTCTATCTATCTTCTGGCATAAGTATTCACCCTAATATTAAGTTTGTAGTCACCGCCAATTTATGCAAGGCACAAAGATGAGAAAGGCAGCAATCTCTCATAGAGAAAGTAAAAATTTGGATCAGGTAACCCTTCTGTTTATGGTTCTAAACAATTTAGAAGGATCCATTGTTCACCTCCAAACTACTTTTCACAAAGAATGATGACAATATATATATGAGAAGAACGATTTCGACCCCTATTTACTCCATGTAAGGAGGATGGGGGACACTTAGACATAACTGGTAGAAATATCACCAAAATTAAACAGAGGATATGGCTCATGCAGCCAATTAACATGCTGGATATTACAAGGAAGAGCCCCATAAAGAGGGTATTGATATGTGAAATAAGCTATAAATGTTAAGATTCATTCTTTTTTGAGGAGCTTGTATTCTTTGCACATTTTTGCTTCCCACTTAATGTCCATTTAAAAGTGTAGATCTCTTAATCTTAATCGCCGAACGCCTATTTATTCATATGCTTCAAAAAATCATGTGTTAATCATACTTCACAAGAAAATTGTACTCATACTTATTTGTCAACATAAAATCTGTTGAAATAGAGAACAAAACCCAAATGAGTTTCTATCGGTATATTCTTAAATGGTAATTGAAGTCTCTCTTTTTTTATCTATTTTTTTAAAACTTATATGATCTGTATTGTTCATAATTTTCTTTTATTTTTATTTGTAATCAACGGCCCTGATCGGACGTCGTATCAGGCCGTGGCGACGTTTCTCATCGGAATGCGCGGTCCGCCCAGACTTGCTCGACCGAGAACGATCGTCCCTCTTGCGAACTTCCTCCACACCGCCATGAGTTGAGATCGGGCATGATTTTTGGTGAGGAGATACATCTGCCTGTCCTCTTCGCAAAAAGAGCTCACCCGCCCCGAACCGACTTCGGGATTGGTCTTGGCGATCGTTTTCGTGAGATCGTGTCGTCCTGTCACCGCAGTCTCAACCTGCCAGGCGACCGTCGAACTCAGGCGACCGTTCGCGCCCACGCTCCCAGATATATAAACACAGTTGTGTCATGATGGCAATGACACTGCCTGCCACCTCGGCCAGTGGTGCCTTCCGCGCCAAGAAGCCAAGCAGGTGGCCGGACCCACCAGCCCTATCGGTACGAGGAAGTCATCCTAGAAACTTCTCCTCGACAGACCCTCTCGGACTATCTCTCAAACCTCAAAAAGTGCTCGGCATTTGAGAGTCGGGGACTAGTGAGGAGGGGAAAACCAATATAGCCCATGAAAGACCCATTAACGCCAGGCCCGCGTCGGCCCGAGATCTACAATGCATACGATAGGCCCCCAACAACCACGGCCCACGACGGACGGCCCGGTATGGTCAGTCATCGGATTCGCCAACGAACGAAGGACATCAACCCGAGGATATCGGTCGTCGGATAACTCTCCAGGGGCTGAACGTTACTCCCGCCATCATCAGCCACGACTCCAGTAAAGGCGACCACGCCCTGCGGGTGCCGTAAGGCTCGCCTAAAGATCGCACGACTTCGGAGGAACTGATGTAACGACCCGAGAATCCGATTACCCGGAAGGCCCGATAACCCGAGACTCGCACCGCCGCCCACGAGCCGGGAGGGCTCGGAAGGGCTAAAAGGAGTGTGGAGACACAAAGAAATAGGAAATAAAGCAGGACAACCAACAACAACAAGCTGAAAGAAGGAACAACTACAGCTACAACAGCAAACCGGTGGCGCGGCACTACAGCTACTCCTACTGCCAGAAGGCAGACCTCGATCACGCAGTCGAAGCTACCAAACCATGCTAGTACCACCTACCGAAGTAAGAACACACGGCAATCACGCCGTAAAGGCCTGTCCCTCGGACAGAGCCGACCTGGACACGCTGTCCAAGGTGCAACCCCGACCATCCGATCGCGGGTACCGCACAACAAGACGCAACCTCGGTAAACCACTAGCACAAGTCTCACGGTGCAAAAACCGACACACGTACCACGGTGAGACGACCGTGCTCAACGGTCAACACGACCGAAAACCCGACGGTCAAAGACACAGAGATTGACAGTCTGTCACTCCGTACTCGACAGGAGTACCACCCACTAGAAGCACAGCCGGTAGCGTCCCCTGACGTCTTACACCGCACCGCAGGTGAACCGCCTGACGTGGTAGGTCCTACCCAAGGCGCGAACACCGTACAAGTAACCACAACAAGTGACTAGCTGGGGTCACGCCTGTCGACGTGCGTCCACAGTCCCCAACCACGTGTGCACACACAGACCACGCGTCCTAGGTCTGGCCCTCTGACTGGTTTTCCCCCGCAGCCGGACTCTGGCTACGACGAGGGGCCCGACGGAAACCAGTCTAACCGTCCTCAGGGTAAGCCCGTACACCACTCCCTGGTGCGACCAGCACACGCGTACTGGTAGGCTACGACTAGTGGAGGGTCACTGAAGGAGTAGACTCTCAACTCAACGGAAAACAACGTCCGAATCCGACGACGTACGGGGACCACCCCACGTACCGGCCCCGTCGCACGGTGACCACAGTCGGAGAAGAAACGGGACTCACAGTCCACGGCCATGCACGCACCGTGCGCGAGAGTCGAGAAAACTCGAGTGGCACTAAGCCACTGGACTCTAGGCAGTCCTCTAGACGCACTACACCCAACGGTCCTTGAGTCACAAGACTCGGGGTCAAGACCGTTGCACGCAACAGCACAAGGCCGTCAATCTAGTCCAATCTCTAGGTCTAAAACCACGGTAGCACAAGTACCGAGACAACACACGAGTCGCCAAGACCACTCCCTCGGGAAGGGAACGCAAGGGACTAAGGCCACTCACACGGGCCACACGGAAAACACAGAAGCACGATTCCCAAGGCAACACACAAGCCGCCACGACGATTTCCCATCTTGAAGCAAGCGGGAAACCTCCAGCCCCAGGCCGGACAATTGGACTCACAGTCCAAGGCCAAACACATGGCCCACACGGGAATCGCCTTCCAAAGGAACCCACGATATGCGGGGGAGACCCCACTGCACACACACCGACACACGGTGACTCGATCAAGCGTAACACAAGAGTCCGGAACACGTGGGGTCAACCGGACCCACCACACCTACGGGCACGCTAATCGAGGTAACACGGTCCCTCCTAACACCCCAAAAAATATAGACACAGAACCCATGGGGTGTCCGGGATACTCACAAGGCCGGAGGTCGACCACTGGGTCCCAACCGGGTCGACCGGAGACCAACACAATGCGAACGGACGCTAAGAGGTCACCCAGACCCTTAAGCGCACGGGCACGTAAAACGAGGTAAGCAGAACCTCTAGACACCCCAAAACATGGTCACGGAACTCCACTGGGTGTCCAAGGCACACACGGCCCACGAGGAGCACGATCAGCCGCAGACCGCCCGCCCCGGGCAGCCCGGCTGGTCCCTCCAAGAACGCGCTGTAGGTCCATAGCGCGTTCATGCAGAACGCGCTATGCACCTATAGCGCGACACGACAGATCGCGCTATAGCCCTATAGCGCGACTGCACAGATCGCGCTAGGATCACCTAGCGCGACAAGGCAGAACACGCTAGGGACCCCTAGCGCGACAGGGCAGAACGCGCTAGGACCCCATAGCGCGACAAGAACCGCCTTACTGTTCATCTTCTCCGATGAACGCGCCCTATCGGGGCAGCGCGACATTCAAGAACGCGCTACTGGAGTATAGCGCGTTCTCAGTCCGCGCCCGAAAACGGTGGAAACCGCGGGAAAAGCCATGCCACGCCCCGTTCACCCCCAGGTGAAGGGGAAACAAAAGGGGAAACCTTCCCCAAGCCCCTAGGCATGCATCTAAACCCCTGGATCGCCCAAAAACACCATAAAACAGGAGATCCGGCTCACACCCCAAAAACATG